>OX376373.1:101185537-101243738 GCA_947369275.1 Nemotelus nigrinus | reverse complement strand
AATGTACCTAAATTCAACTCTCAACGACTCAGCATTTAACTAAAGAAAACTGCGCTGCAAATTTAGCAAACCGAATCGCATAAAATCGACTTGTAATGACTTGAAAACAATGGTGTGGGATGGATGTTATCATATGTAGGAGGGGGGAGGAGAAGGACGATATGCACTTGCGCAGCCCTACTGAGAGATCAGCTGATCTGATAGACTTAGACACTGTGCAGTTGTCTGCTGCACACACGTCACCGCGCAGAAGATGCATTACACCAAATCAACGTAACTCAACTCACAACACAGTAGCTCATATTGTGGTGTTTTAAAAGTGTAAAGTACTTCCCTAACTGGTCACTGTGCATGTGATACTTGCATGGCGAATTTAACCGCCTCTTTAGCAAGATCACGATGCATTAATGACCCTTCAAAATAAAACGAATTTGTTTAATTTTGAATAAGTCTGATTTGTTGCCGAGCGATTTGGCATCCCGAAACAGACTGTCTTTATTTGCTCATGTTTCGCTCTTAAGTAGTAAAATTTTGATAAATGAAAAATATAGGTACTAAATTGTATGGATTTGGCTTTTAATGTTGTTTTTAAAATTAAGTGCAATTGTTGTCGCAAAGAATTCGCATAAATTACGTTACCTTTCTGTATGTAAACAATCATTATGACTTGAATCCATGTGACAATTTAATTTATTAAGAGTTTGGGTTTATAACTCGACACCAACATATCGCTTGCCACCATTTTCTTGTTTTATTGATGAAGTAGACACGCGACGCTAAAAGCTTATCAAAGAAGCGTAATATTGCCATTCATAACATAAATCCATCCAAATATGGTTTGGATAAATTGACTGGCGTGCAAGATGTTGTACGACTACATGGAATATTTTCCTTATTCCATGTTGTCATGTAATTCTTACTTATGGTTACACTTCTTACAATGCTTGTTGTAATTTGTTGTGATATTTGGTGATCAAGAGCCGTGAATGCTGGCTGATGTTCTTAGCACGATTAATTATGATTCAGTTTAATAAAGATACTGTAACTCGGCTATAATCTGATATAAGATATTTGAAGTTTGAATTGTCTTTATGCAGGAGGTTGCATTAATATTTGCATGATGAAACCAGTTTATTTGCATAAACGCTGATAGAACCTTCGGCGGTATAATGTTATATTAATTGTAGTGAAGAAATTGTTTGTTCCTCAAATGTATTTGGTGTTGTTTATATCACATTAACTTTGTTTTGAAAATTATTAATTTAGTTCCTACTATTCTCATGAAAAGTGAGCCTCAACATCGATTGAAATGTTAAATTGATGCCAATCTTTTTACCCAAGCTGTGAGCTGAATAGTATTTTTCAGTGATATTTTTTGCGATAAATAGTTTGAATATTCATACATTAAATTATTTATCTAGGTGTATATAAGTAATAGTTTCCAGAAATTCAAGTAGTTCAAATTTGACTGCAATTGTAATGAAATTTGGACAAGCATGGCTGATTTTCACTAGTGTGTTGCCAATTTTCAATAAAATAAAATAAATTTCATTGTAATAAAGCAATTTCACCTCATAAATATTTAATGAAGCTCACTTTCACGAAATATAATTTAACCATCGGTCATACATGAACGAAGTCTGCTTCGTACACATGTAATTCTTTATTTATTTTAGTATTTTTCTCCTCAAGTTGCAGTAGTGAATCTCCCTATGCATTTAATAATTAAAAATCCCTAGTGCATCAGAACCGCTAGAAACACTAATGTTCGAAATACAGTAGATGATTTTTTCAGATTTTGAGTGTGTATTCTACCACAAGCTACTTCTCCTACTTAAGACCAGTATACCCTAAGTAATAATATACCTTAAGCCAATTTATTTTCGATGACTTCATCGAAAGTTACAGCGATAGCAAGTTGCTTGGGGTTGCCATCTGAATAATGTCCAGACCTTAGAAAACATAACATTGTTTACTTATTTTGATTGCAAATGTTAAGGATTAATGAAAGCATTTATGAAGTTAACCTACTCTGGAATTTCGTATTGATCCGATGACTGCATTGGAAGTTATAGGGATACAAAGTAATTTAGGTTTACCACCCGCAAATGTTTTCAAATTTATTACACTCTAAAAAGTGGGTGTATAATTAATACTTTGATAATAGAAAATATGTTCATTTTTTCGTTTAAAATAACAAATCAAAAAATTTTTTACACATTCGATGTGCATTTTTTTGCTTTTACGTCATATCAGCTGAATAATACACAGCTTTTTGTAAATTGAAGCAAAAAGAGTGAAAATTTACTAGTTAGCTATTCACCTTTCCGTCAAAGCCATAAAATTGCATCATTTTTTAGGGTAAAATTACACGATTCGGTCGTAAAAAAATATTCTTTTTACGCACTTTTGTAAATTTACATCTTTAATACTAGGAAACCAGTTTCCTAACATTATAAGGGTAAGGTTAAGTTAGGTTAGGTTAAAGTGGCTGCCGGTCTACATAGGTCTGCCGTCCGACACACATAGGCACATGAGAGGCCCGTTGTGATGCCACACTAATTTGTGACTCTCTTCTGTTCACTGAATTCGGGAAACCATCTGCTTCCCTTGACAAATCGCGCTATCCCCTTTAGATTAAATAGGGACAACTCGGTCAGGTTTGAGAGAAAGGGAGCACCAATTGCCGCCAACCTTCTCCTTGCTAACGCCGGGCACTGACACAAGAGGTGAAGGACGGACTCCTCCTCATCCTCAGAGCCACAACTCCGACAGAAATCGTTAAACTGCACTCCCAATCGTTGTGCATGCCGTCCTATGAGGCAATGGCCCGTAAGAACTCCCACTGTGCAGCGTAGAGCGCTTCGAGTAAAGCCTAAAAGCTGTCTGGTGCGATGCGCATCCATGGATACCCAGGACTGCCTTGCTATTGCACAGGATGATTCATCTGTCCAGGACCTCTTAGCATCCTCGAGATATTTTTGCCTAATGGCCAGTTTGACCGATGACATCGGTATACCTATTGAGAGGGAGCAGGAGACCTCCGGTAACAAGGTTCCAAGCCTTGCCAGCTCATCGGCCTCACAGTTGCCCTGCAAACCCCTATGTCCCGGTACCCAAATCAATTGAACCCCTGAATGTCTCGACATCTCCCTGAGAGATACACGGCATTCAGCAACAATCATGGAAACTGTACAAGGACCAGCAAGGGATTTAATAGCCGCCTGGCTATCTGTGAAAATGCCAATATTAACTCCGAATCTTCGATTACACAGAAGCCAGTCGATTGCCTGTAAAATAACCGCAACCTCCGCCTGAAAGACACTACAATGATCTGGTAGACGGAAAAACAGCTTGAGATTCAGCTCATCTGAGTATTCACCACTTCCGACTCTATTGTTTAGCTTTGAGCCGTCAGTGTACACATGGATAAGCCCACTTTCGAGGGTGACACCATCACGCCATTCATCCCTACCAGGAATGCGAGTTGTGAACTCCAAATTTAGTAGGCACTGCGGAGCAATGTAGTCAACACCCGCTGGAGCAGGAACTCCCTCGACCAAAATTTTCGCATGGCCGAATTCTGTTCTATTCCATACCGAGATACAATTTAGTCTCACAGCAGCAAGATTAGCTTGCTGTAAGATAAGTAGATTGGTTGGCAGCCAATGAAGTAGCACGAAGAGTGCCTTAGTGGGGGTGGAGCGGAGCGCACCGGTTACAAGTAGTGCTGCCATTCTCCGCACTTTTTCAATCTGCCGTTTGCAGGTTGCCTTAATAGCACCCTGCCACCAGAACACCACCCCAAACAATAGAATTGGCTCAACCACAGCAGTGTAAAGCCAAGCAACAGTACGAGGTTGTAATCCACAGCAGGGGAGAGAGGACTCCACCCTGAGGTGTGCCCGTACTGACTCCTCGTCTTACGCTGGCATCCCCCAGGGAAGAGATAACCACTCTACTTTTGAGAAGCAATCAGCTGCTCGACCACAATAAAAACAATCAGCTGCTCGTCCATATGAAGCGCCGAGAGAGCTTCAACAATTGCGTTAGAATTTATGTTGTTGAAGGCCCCCTCGATGTCCAAGAAGGCGGCAAGCGTATATTCCTTAAGCACAAGAGATCTCTCAACTTGCTCAATAAGGACGTGAAGAGCAGTCTCAGCAGATTTCCCTTTGGTATAAGCGTGTTGTGACTGCGAGATCAACATAGGATCGATTGATCTTTTAATATGGTAATCAATGATCCTTTCCAAAATCTTGAGCAGGACTGAGTTAAGAATTAATGGACGGTAGTCCTTTGGCCTAACATGAGAAACTTTTCCTGCTTTCGGAATAAACACAACTCTAGTTTCCCGCCAGCTGATGGGAACATACGAGAAGTGTAGGCAAGCGTTATATATCTCTGTGAGTCATGGTAGCGATACTTCCATGGACTGCTGAACGTCAGCCGCAAGCACGCCATCAGGGCCCGGGGATTTAAACGGCTCAAAGGAGTTAATAGCCCACCTCAGCTGAGAGTTTGATATTCTGAACGGCGGGGCCGTTTGATGCACTGTCTTTATAGGACAATAATTGCCCGGGCAATGTGCGTCCATGAGAACGCTTGGAGTATCTGCGCTCGAACTAGTCCAAATGCTCTCAGGGTCCTTAATCACCCCATAGCCTTTGGTGTCGTGCTTAATACCTTGCGAAGGCAATTCGCCTCGCTGAGACTCTCTACATTTCCACAGAAAGATCTCCATGAGGACCTCTTAGCCTTGCGTATGGCATACTTAAAAGCCTTCAGCTTCGTTTTATACTCCGACCAGTCATTAGATCTTTTCGAGCTATTAAACTCCCTCCTACATTCTCTCCGCAGGATGCTGATTTCCATACTCCACCAGGGAGGCTTAGGATTGCCCCTGGCCGAGGGTGGCTTACATGCTTCCCTAGACGCGGAATTGAGAATTAGTAAGGATGTCAACCGCCCGATCCAATTCATGGTAGCAGTCAATGCTCCTAGGAGCAGTTTCCAGTGAGGATCTTATCAGAGAATTAAATAGTTTTCAGTCTGTCCTCTTTCTGTTGATAAAGGCTGCCTGCACAGCAGAGATGCGGCCAGCCACGTTATACGATATGTACCTATGATCAGAGAATGAGCACTCTTGTAGAACCCTCCAGTCACGGAGAAGATGCGAGTGCCGCCCACTAATCAAGGTAACATCAAGAACCTCCTTGCGGTTTGAGGTAAGGAAGGTTGGTTCGCTACCAGTGTTGGCGATGAAAAGGTCGTGGGCCAAGATAAAGTCAAAAAGTTCCTCACCTCGGCCATTAGTGTTGGAGGTACCCCATACTTCATTATGAGCGTTGGAGTCAGCCCCTAAAATAAGAGGCACACCAATCTTTGTGGCTTCACCCTTGACAATGTCACAAGGTGGGCTATTGCCATGATCGTGTGCCATGTAGCAAGAAACAAACCAGTATGATCTCTGGTCGATTTCCACTGCAATAGCCATGTTATCCCTGTCACTGAAATTGTGTAGTACAAGAACGTATATGGTTTTCTTGACAGGGATAATAGGCTCAGGTGAGCCTGTTTTTAAGTGGGTCCCCCGTCCTGTGAGTCACCTGTTTAGGGTGAGGTTCATCAGGTGTTGGATCTCCCGTAGCAGAGCTCTTTGGCCTGTCGCTTCGGTAGATCCGTAGGGCTAGCTTTTCGACCCCATACCTGATAATGCCTTTTCGGGCATCTAAGACCGGGAGTGCCTCTTCATTTATAATGAAGAGACCCTCCCGCCGATTGTCTACTGGCTCTCCAATCTTCGCAACCCTCCAATTTTCCGTTGGAAGATCCGGGTTAAAAAGCCGCACTATTTCCAGGACTTCCACTGGATCCGTGTGGAAACTTGGAATTCAAGTCCTGCATCTAGGCCGGCTGGGAATCTCACCCTTGTGCACTACTATTATAAGGGTAAATTTCAACTAAATTTTTTTTGAGTGTAGATCGTAATAATTTTTGTTTATTTTCACAACAATATCACTATGATTTGAAACTTTAATGATAAAATCGCCTACTAAAGATATGCAAGAAAGAAAAAAATACAAAACTGACCATAGCTGGCAACCCTATCATTATTATTCCAATTAGATTTTTGCTGAGTATTGTGTACAATAAGTTTAATTTGCCATATGAGTTTCGTTACGATTCCATAACTCCACTAGAAGCAATAAGGCAAAGAGCTTTAGTTTACAGAGCAAATTTTCAAAATTTAATGCACGAAAATTAGCATCGCTGGCAGCTACAACAAATTTTTCAATTAAATTTCTACTAAACGTACCTTAGAGTAAGACTCAGCCGCTGTGTGAATCTCGTCAAAACCTGGTGACTGAATCAGAATTTAAAAAGCCAAAAGTAGCTATTTTTTTTTAGTGATATTTCAAAATGGCACCACTGGCACATCATTGCACAAATTTCAAAATTACTTTTGTCAGACCTGGTCCTATTTAATATCAATACATTTATTTTATTATTGGGTCGTGAGTTCCCGTGAACAGAAGTTTTTGATGCTAAGAATATAATAGAAAACCTAAACCTAAAAAACGAATAACCTAGCACATAGCAAGGGCTACATATTTCCAAAACCTTATCAAATCTTTTCTAAAAACACGTTCGAAATTCATTTCGCAAAGTTAGTTTTTTTGACAATTACTTTTTGATTGAATAAGAGGCATATCTAAAATATCACTAAAATGGCCGCCGGTGCCAAAGTGCTAAGGATAATTTACATTTGGTGTAACTTAGACCTATTCTGCATATACACCAATGTATTCTGAAAGTTTCAGCTTAATCGGATGGCGCGTTCCCGAGAAATAATCGCTGAATTTTTTTTTGCCTGAGTATTACACATGGTTGCGTTACTCGTTCGAGCTGAAATTTCCAGGACATATTGATGCATATTTAATAGAAATTGGTCGGAATAAGGATCAAATGAAGATACTATAAGCCTTTTGGATATTTTAGTAAGGTACTTATGTGTTTCTATGGAAATAAGAAATTTGGAAAAAACAAGTATGCGAAATTATAACTAATAATGTTTTCAGCTTGTTTATGATACCGAATTGAAAGTTGTTAATCCAGGCATAGAATATTTTTAAAATTTTTGATTGTGATAACTTCTGATGGAGTCATCAGATCCTTACGAAATTCGCAGATCATATTAACACTTTTTAAAATAGGATCTGTGAGATTTTTGGTGAATGTCCAATTATTATAAAAACTTGAAATTATAGTCTTCTGATTTTCGGAGAAAATTAGTATTCGACTCACTTTGCCCAAAGGCACTGTTTCCAAGATAGATTTGCTTTTCGTAGCAAAAGAGGTTCATCTATGGATATTTCCTTATCTGGTATGTATAAAACCTTGAATTTATTTTTCAAATCATTAACTCATAAACATTCATAAACTAAGAAGAACAAATCACGACAAGCACATGCCAACACTCACCTCTGATCACGCCTACATGCTGTCAGTTCTAGGTTTTTCTGAAATAAAACAGCCGTGGTTCTGGTTGTCGTTTTATTTCACTATGAAATATCAAATTAAATTCGGTACAACAACAAACCAAATCCCTTACACTTGTCTGGCTCCTTGAACAGGCACATCAAAAAGAATGAAATATAACAAGTGACTTATACAATTGAATTCGCAAAGGTTACTTTGTCAGAAGGTTTAATAAAGAAAAACTACTTGTTTCTAATTACAATTTCGCCTCCCGTGGACACTCTTTGATGTTCACTAATCTCTATATGCAAAACTGCCAGCTTCGATGTCGGCCGTTTTAGAAGTCCAGCTGTTGTTTGCATCATTGTGTGACGAACGATTGCATCAGGACCAGGAAAAATTTCGATTATTCTTGGAACATTTGAGTCATCTTGGAACATTTGAGTCACATACGAGTAACAAGTTATTTAGCTTCAAAGGTAGCACATCATCATGCCACTTTGTGCGTCGAGTTAGCTTTGGCAAATACTGCTGATCCACCTCTTCCGAAAATGATTCTTCAGCATTATAATGGGGCGTCTCATTTCGACTGGAATACAAACGGCTGCCTCGGTACGATCAAACATCTTTATGATCCCTGAATCATCGAGTTTTGGGCTCAATTTATATATAGAGCTTATCCTATCAAATGCTTTATTGTTTTGCAGAGCCGCTATTTTGCTTCTGAATACCTCTTTCTGCAACAATTGGCATATACATAGAATTGGCATATACATGCATGCCTTCGACAGCTCGCTCGTGGCTTTAGTAGAAGAGCCTACTGATTTCATCACAGTCACAAATCGTAATACCCATGCGACCGAACGTCTGAGTCTACGATAATCTGAAAATCGGTTGAAATTTACAATTGGCAATTTTGACGCATTATGTAAACGAATTTTGGTCGCAATTCCACTTCACAGTCATCACTCAAATCCATTCGCGATTCAAAACTTGAGATTTCAGGTAATCGCAAAAATGCTGGTAAATATATCCACCGTACGTTAACTTCAATTTTAGGTTCAGTTCAGTCGGTATCCACTTCCAGTCTATCATAATACCTGTTTCCAATGTTTTCGCTATTCTATGCGCAACAAATGGTTTATAACAACGGTGGACAGATACATTGGACAACCGTCTTGGAATCTGTCCAGAAAGTCACACCATCAATTGGAGATTCGTGCATCGACGTAATGTTGGCAAATATGCGAGCTGCCAAATCTGCTGCTTGTAGCTCCAGTCGTGGCACCGATAACAATTTTCGAGGGGCACCATTCGTTTTCCCAATTGAGAATGCCAAATCATATTTTCCATCAAATTTTATAATTCTCCAATACGAAACTGCTGCGAAAGCTGATTCGTTTGCGTCTGCGAATATATGCAACTGCAAATCGCCAGATGAAACTAAAAAATGCGAGTATATCGCATATCGCTTCGGCTCTTCCATCCAGTTCAAGCACCTTATATATTGTTCATCTGGAAGCTGTTCGTCCCATTCAAGACTAATTTTGCATAAATCCTGCATCTGCACTTTCGCATAAATCATAAAGTTCGCTATAACCCGGAAAGGATCAAAGACTGACATAGCTTCACTGAGTGCCTCACGCTTCGTAGGACGTCTTGCTTGAGATATTATATCTGGATTGACTCGAGCAAACGTTAACCTAAATGTGAAGTAATCACTAGTCGTGTCCTAATGCATTCCGAGTACTTTGACAGACTCTCTTTTATCAGCAAACCTCATATCAATCTCATTATCTGTACTTTTGGAAACATTTGCAATAGAACTCAACACCAAACGATCAGTTGAAACGAAATTGCACGGGTTAAATCCCCATGTCGATGAATCTTTATCACTGACTTCGTCGTTCTTAAGTTGTGAAACTAGCCACGAAGTCATCTACATGGTGACGTTTTTGTATGGTTTTAACTGCTTCCAGATCGTTGCTTCCAATTTCAGAGGCATTCAAATTTTTCACATATGGAGCTAAACATGATGAGCAAGCAGCGCCAAAAATCATGACACATATAACATATGTGTCGACTGGACGTAATGTATCTCCATTTCGCCACAAAAACCGTTAGCTACGCACGGATACGAAACTTATATAAAACAGCAAAAAGTGGTTGGTCCAAATCAGGACCCGTCAACAGATTCGAATTAAGCGACACACCATTAACCGTGCCACCAGCATCGAACACTAATCGCATCTTCTTTGGCTTGTTGGGATTAACAACACCAAAGCGAGGCAGATACCACGTATGTTTTCCGATCTTCGCTTCCTCTTCGACTGTCAATTTCCTTGCATATACTTTAGCTAAATAGTAGTTGATGATGTTTTGGTAACAGATACCAAAGGCTTTGTTCCGCATCAACTTCTTCTCTACAATGACAAGTCTACTTAATGCCATTGGTCGACTCTCTGGAAATAATATTTTATCCTCCTTCCACAGCAGACCTGTCTCAAAACAATCATCAAGTATATTAGTAGTTTCAACCAACAATCGGCTCGCACGCTTCTGATTGTCTGATTGAAGAATATGCTCCAGTTTTTCTATTCCAGAATTTTCCATCGCGAAATAATTCTCTAGTATTTGAATTTTATCCCACGTGGTGGTGAGATACTTCCGTTGACACCGCATAATTATTGATTCACTAACACCTCGATCTCTAGAACATCGGCCATGGACTATCCAACCCAATTTCGTAAAAACGGCAATCGGTCCGGCAGGACAATCAATAGCTCGAACAGCACTACCCAAATGTGCGTGTTCGAAACCTATCATAATGTTTGGCGACTTGTTTGCCACGTCTCTTAGAGGTAGGCCACTAAGAATAGAATACTTACTGCGCAGAGACGAAAGTGCTACGGGCTGCAATGGTAACTTCTAAGTCTTAACACTACGTACGTTGTTTATTGGGTGCAGCGTATGCCCTGGTTCCACTCCACTGATTCGCAGATTTAACCGACGTGATGGCTCTGATTCGCATCTTGCTCCATACCAATGTAAAGATAGTATTTCCTTGCCACCTTATAGTTGCAGCTAGTTGGCCAATTTCTCTTCTATGAGAATCACCGAAGACCCTGCTTCCAACAATGCAAGGGTTTCCACTTCACCAACAGGTCCAAACAGTTTAACGGGAACTACTCGAAACATCAATTCTGGCTCAATTGATTTGTTCCCTGTTTCGACTCAGCGCTAACTTCACTTGTCGATCTTACCTGCTTTTGTTGATTGTAAGTTCCAGCACGTTCCAGATTCGAAACCCTCGTTTTGTGCAACAACTGATGGTGTAGACGAATGCAATTTCTTTCTAATGCACTTTGAAGCTTGATGACCCGACTGGAGTAACTAAAAAACCGATGCATTTCTTTGCACTTCTTCCATTTAAAAGACACATTTAGATATACAAACTCCAATCAATCACTTATTTCGTGTGTATTCTTGTCGCAATAAGAACACTTGATGTAAGTGCTACTGTACCGTGCTACAGCAACAGCGCACGCATATTTCTGTCACGTTGTCTGTTGTCTTTAAAAGAAAAATCTCGACTTAATGCTTGCACCCCGCTGCGCGAATTTGGCTCTATTGACGGACTCGTCACCAGACTAACATAAGCGGCAATACCTTTCAGCTACTCACTGAAGTTCACCAGCGTTCGAAAGAGTTTTGCGTTTATGACTACTTGTGCACATTCCAGACGTTTGGACATTGGGAGCTTCTGGACCAAATCATCTAAGAGCTGCAAATTTGACAAGTGCTGTCCGTATTAAGGGGTTAGTCCACTGTTAAACTGCTCCAAATGAACTTTTTTTTTAAACAGCTACCAAAAAAAAAACTATTCAAGATATCGATTTGAAATTTTACATGCATCTTTATTGAAGTTAAGAGTTAACATTTTCATTGGAAAAAATTATTAGAAAACAAAATGGCGGCCACCCCAATGGATCGCCGCAGCACCACCGAAAAAAAAAAGTGAATTGCGCCTCGTAAATTCCTGGACAAAATAAGCATCTGTGAACAAATTATCAAAAATATTTCATTAGTTTTTAGTATAAAGGACTGCACGGGCCTAAATTTAGAGCCCTAAAGCGATTGAAAAAAATTTGGTATACTTTTGATTAAAAAAAATTAATAAAAAAATTTTTTTTAATCAAAAAAATGTTTCCCAGATCGTCAAAAAATTTTTTTTTGTGCTAAATTTAGGCCCGTGCAGTCCTTTATACTCAAAACTAATGGAATCTTTTTGGTAGTTTGTTCACAGACGCTTATTTTGTCCAGGAATTTACGAGGCGCAATTTGCTTTTTTTTTTCGGTGGTGCTGCGGCGATCCATTGGGGCGGCCGCCATTTTGTTTTCTAATAATTTTTTCTAATGAAAATGTGAACTTTTAGCTTCAATAAAGATGTGTGTAAAATTTCAAATCGATATCTTGAATAGTTTTTTGTTGGTAGCTGTTTAAAAAAAAAGTTCATTTTGAGCAGTTTAACAGTGGACTAACCCCTTAAAGAACGTCACTAAATTCATGACCTGCGTTGCAAATGGCACTAGCTGCTCGATGCGGTTCTCCTTAATAGCTGTAGCTGCAGCTGCAGCCGATCAAACCGACATTTCAAAGTCGCCATAATTTCCTTTACACTACACTGAACAAAATCCACATGGCGCCCAGAGCCATGTAACATAGCGCATTATTTATGGTTCCATACGCCATGTACATAGAACTCTGAGCCATGCAATAAGGCTCCCAGCGCCATAATGTCAGAATCTACATAGCGCGTGGTCCTATGTAACATGGCGCAGCATTTATGGTTCCACACGCTATGTACATAATGCCCTGAGCCATGCAGTATGGCTCCCAGCGCATAATTACATGGCGCAGAAATTATGGCCCCACATGACATATTACATAGTGCCATATGCCATGTAATATGGCTCATGGCACGCCAATTATAACTCGCAGCCATACTGTGTGAGGAC
Source organism: Nemotelus nigrinus (assembly GCA_947369275.1). Classification (NCBI taxonomy): domain Eukaryota; kingdom Metazoa; phylum Arthropoda; class Insecta; order Diptera; family Stratiomyidae; genus Nemotelus; species Nemotelus nigrinus. The sequence goes on along the minus strand of OX376373.1, from coordinate 101,231,237 downwards.
GTGTATAAATGTCAGCAAGCTTCTTGAGTATAGGAGAGATTTTATTGTAGTAGATTAGTTGACTACAATAAGATTGTTTAGCTAATAACTGCGGAAATTTCGATAATCAATCGAAAAAACTGAGACCGGGGGTCAAATAATTTTTGCAAATGAATTTTAATCGAATTAAACTTCAATTCGAAAATAAACTGCAAATCAATTGTAATCATTCCGCTCGAAAGGCATGTTATTGCACTGAAAAAACACATAGCGCCATACGCCATAATCTATAGACTTCTGGCGCCATGTACATAGTCGATTTCGGTAGATTTGTGATAAAATATAGCACCACACGCCATAGTACATAGGAGCACACGCTATGCTTATAGCCCTCCACGCCATACACTATAGTCCTCCACGCCATGTACTATAGCCCTCCAGGCCATCTGCATGCCGTGGAGGACTATGTTACATGGCGTGGAGGACTATAAGCATAGCGCCTGCGCCTATGTACTTTTCACCATGTATTATGGCGTGTGGCGCTATATTTTATCACAATCCCCAAATCGACCATGTTCATGGCTCCAGAAGTCTTTAAATTATGGCGTCTGGCGCTATGTGCTTTTTTAGTGTATAAATCTGGATTAAAGGATCTCCAATTGCGTGTAGCCAAACAGTGACGTTGATTGCTGCAGGGACGACTCGAATATTGGCCAATCCTCGGCGCTCCCAGAAAATATTGCCAGGTCATATAACTTTCGGTTGCCGGAAAAATTCAACACACTTGCTGCCACACAGCCGCACACATCATCCCGTGGACAAACACCGACATGCACGGTGTCATGCGGCACACACTACGCAGCCAAAGAAACGTTAGCTGCACCTACTTTGGTGTCCAGTGTACTGCTGATGACACTATCACCTGTTTCCACACGCTGATTATTACCAATTTTAATATGTTGCGGCTCATGAAGAAGCCGCTCCTCCAACCTAAGCGAGCCTTTTTTCGGCACCAATAGCTCCATCATTCGTTTAGCTGCGTCTGTCAAAGCGGCAAGCTGCAAATTACTTCAATTGCTTGGCTGCATCGTCCTGTCGGAGTTGGACTTCTCGGTGAACGCGTTTTTGGACCCATGGCAAAGCCCATACACGCTGATCCGTTGACGCAACACAATATGTAAGCTTTGAACTGGCACGATGCAATGCAGAATCTCGATACAACGTCTTCAATTCCACAGGCGGAATTTGAAATAAAAATTTGCCAGTTATAGATTTTTCCGAAAAGTCGTTGTTTTATTTCACTATGAAAAATCGAATTAAATTCAGTGCAACAATAAATCAAATCCCTTACACTTTTCTGGCTCCAAAAAAAGCAAAAAGAATGAAAAAAAAACCCTAGCGCATCAGAACCGCTAGAAATACAAATGTTCGAAGAACAGTAGAGGATTTGTGCAGATTTTGAGTGTATTGTTATATATTGTTGTTATACTGTTGTTATTGTCGTATATATTATATATTGTACGTATTGTCATATATATTGCTATATATTGTATATTCGCGATGTGAATACTTAATGCAAGCATTTATTGGTACCAAAATAACAAAAACACCTCCTGCTAGCAGTCCTATCTGCCTCACGGTAAAGTTAACCTGCTCTGCGAATTTCGTGTTGATCCGATCACTGCATTGGAAGTAGTAGGGATACAAAGAAATTTAGGGTTACCATTCGCAAGAGCTTTTAAACTTTCTAGATCTTAGTATTTGGTGTGTATTTTCACTACAAGACCACTACGATTTGAAAACTTTATGATAAAATCGCTTACTAAAGCTATGTCAAAAAATACAAAAACAATCATAGCTGGCAACCCTATCATTGTTTTTCAAACTAGATTTCTACTGAATATTGTCTACAATAATTTAAATTTGTCATATGAATTTCGTTATGATACCATGACTGTACTGGAGGCTATAGGGCAAAGAGCTTTATTCAAATAAAATAACATTATATAAACAACTTGGTGCAGTTGCACCAATTTTTGACGATTCTAAAAGCATATAGATATATAACTTAGATGCTTTGCTTTTATATAATCTTTTAGTGCTTTTATATAATCGAAGTCGTTTGTCATAAATTATGCTTACCATAAAAGGGGGATGATGCAGATGAATAAGTTAATAAACCCGGTTATAGGTTCAAGTAACAAACAATAAAATTTCCAAAGCTCGGAATATTTAAATATCGGTTGCTTATTTTATTGTAAATAGTTTGCTTATGAATAGAAAATGGAAGCATCTGTTGGTGCGATATTTACGAAATTGTCCGGTGCTGGCAATCATGTGCTAGCACCATAGCTGCTTCACGTTGTGTTTAACCCACCCTATGAATTTCGTTTCGATTGAATGTCTGCGCTGTAAGTTAAAGGAATGAATTAAATTTTAGGGTTACCATCGTCCAAACTTTTTAAATTTTTGAAACGTAAATATTTGATGTTATTTGTCATTGCAGGATCATTCCCACTTGGAAATTTTGTGACAACATCGCTCGATAAAGAAATGTAAATAAATTACAAAATTCATCATAGCTGGCAACCTTTTCACGGTTTTTCAACAAAATTTCTACAGAATTAGAAACGCAACAAGGTATGCTTTTCACATGAATTTCGTTTTGATTTCATCACTGCAAGTTATAGCGAAAAACCTTTAATTTCCTGAGCAAATTTACAATATTTAAGAGACAAAAATTGCCGTAGCTAGCGTCCATATACTAATTTTTCAACCAAATTTCTATGAAATCTATCTTAGAGTAAAGTTCATCTACTGCGTGAATTTTGTTAAAATCTGGTGGTAAAATCGGAAGCTATAGGCCAAAAACCAGTTTCTTTTCTCAGTGATTTTTCCAAATGGCACCACTATCACAGTATTGCCCGTATTTAAAAATCGCTTCTATCAGACCTGGTCCTAGTTAATGCCAACATGCTCTATAAATTTCATATTGATCGCATTATCCGATTGTCAGTTCTCGTGAACAGAAGTTTTGGGTGCTGAAAATAGAGGTAATTTGATCACGGGTTGCCGTTCTTGTTTACCGCGGAATTTTTGAAATTTTTATTTGACTTGGTGGACAAATGTCAAAATTTATCAAAAGTTTGAATTTATTTTGAAAAATCAAAAATTTTTCAGGAGACTCGATGATTTGAAGGATTTGTTTTCAGGAGCCTGCTGTAGCTACAGAGTTGCCCGCACAGTCTTGAAAGTCCATGTGTGTTTACATCAATGCGTTCTGCAAATTTCACGACGATCCATTGTTTTTCTTAGAAGTTATGACAAATCGAAATTTGAAAAAAAATCCGTGCCTACTTTTAGGCACTCAGCGGCTACACCTGGCTCAAAATTTTCAATTCTTTATCATAAACAAACTACAAACATAATAAGTTTTCATTCCTATTACTTTTTTTTAACAAAAATTTACACTGCTTGGAAATATAGGTGTACCTGAAAATTCACTTAAATGCCCGCCGCCAAAAGGTTTAAGATATCTGAATTCTAGCAAATCATGGACCTACCTGTTATATACATCTATGTTCTCCGAAAGTTTCAGCTCAATCGGACCGGCCACTCCAGAGATTATCTCTATTAACCGTTTTGCTGATATATATATATATATATATATATATATATATGTATATATATATATATATATATATATATATATATATATGTATATATATATATATATATATATATATATATATATATATATATATATATATATATGTATATATATATATATATATATATATATATATATATATATATATATATATATATATATATATATATATATATATATATATATATATATATATATATATATGTATATATATATATATATATATATATATATATATATATATATATATATATATATATATCACGATTTTCGGCGAAGCGATTTTAATACTAATGTTCTTCGAACATTAGTAATAACAAGTGACTGGTACAATTGAATTTGCAAAAGTTGCTTTGCCAGAAGGTTTTATAAAGAAAAACTACATACTTGTTTCCAATTAACAGAACCCATAACTAAATAACCAGTTTCCTAGGATAATGAGAGCTCCCTTTTCAACTTGAGTACCCCGGTACTCTGTCTTTAGTCGCATTTACAGGACTATATAGTTAAACATTCATTAACTGATTCTTTTGCAAACTGATTATATTTCAATTATGTGTATATGTCTATTCATGTGCTGGTTTAAAGAAATATAATGAAAGTCAGTAAAAAATTACGAAAAATCGCTGCATTTACACTACTTACCATAATTCATACTGTTTTTATATAGCGACCAAGGCTTTTCTTGAATCGCTCTTGGTAGGTGTCGTTGTTGTATTTTGAGCACCTGATGTCGGTCCTTTTTCTGTAGGTCGGGCGTAGACTAAGTACAGCACTTATTCTAGCCTTCAGAAAGGAGTCCTTTGAACACTGCCTTCTAGTGCAATACTAGAAACCAGGTGGTTTAGTTGAAATGCTGAATTCAAGTACAGTACAAGAACTCAAACTTCAACTAGTATCAGGTGATGTAGAATACGTTCAGTACGTATTCTCACCTTTGAACAATTCTATTTTAGCGCTAACCTCTAGTACAATACCAGAAATTAGGAATTCTAATAGAAATGTTGAGTGATTCTATTTTAGCGCTAACTTCTAGTACAATACCAGAAATTAGGAATTCTATTAGAACCGTTGGATTCAAGCTCAGTGCCAGAACTCAACTAACCTTAACGCCCCTAGCAGCCTCACCAAGGATAAATAAAAGGCTTTGTCCACGCTAAGATTGATTTTATTCACATTAATTCGTTCTTTATATAGCATAATTTTGCTTACAATACATTTGCTTACGACTAATTATTCATAACATATTTTACAATTGTATCGAGAATGAACTTTGATCATTCCTCATACTGCTTATAATTTTTATTGAATACCAATAGTTCAATATTTAATTTGCTGACGCGTATAAAACTGTAGATCAATACTTCGCGAAGCATAAGCAGTATGAGAAATAACTTTAAAGTTTAACATGAATGGTATAATAAAAACAAGTATCGAACAGATATCGAACAGATATCGAACAGATATCGAACACATACTATGGACTATTTTGCACTGATTCGCCAACATCCTGTATTTGATGACTTTGATATATGCACAGATACGAACCAATTCCAAATATACCATATCGGGATCTCACTTCACGGTTGCATATAAAGTTAAAAATTATCCTGAAAAAAAATCCATCATGCCCATTTACGATTAAAATTTGTCATGACGAAAAATGCCGTCATGTCCATTGCAGTTGACTTCTTGGTTTGCCCAAATATTTCGTCATACCCAGTTCACAGGTTAAGGGGAGAAATATATATAGACCCGCAAATTTTAGTCAATTTTGATGATTTTTTTTATTAAAGAATAATTTATTCTACATATTCCAAACTTTACATATGATTTATTTATATTTTCGTCTACTACAAAAAAAGACACAATTTTAAAATATTTCAAAATGGCTGATTTTCAGTCCAGTATTTCGGGAAGGTCGCAGCGAGAGTTGTCAGTTGGCGTAGTTTGTAGCCTCTGTAGTGTCAATCGAAAATAATAAAAAACAAATTCTGTGTGATTATTAAGGTTATGTTTCGTAAATGAGAAACAATCCGCAACGTCCCACAAATTCCACACTACACGAGAGTTCCGGTGTGTAACAAGTAGAATATGTGGTGGATAGGTTCGGAACTTGGGGCACACGCGCAAAGCGTTCTTTGAATCCAAGCAACGGACCCAGACGAAAAATCGGTACCTAAAAAAATAAATGATAAATAAAAATTTGCAGAATGAAACACTTTATGACCATTATTTGAATTTTCAGCCAAATTTTTCAATCGTTTTTGCTAGGGAAATTTTTATTTTTCAAAAAAAAAAAAAAACAAAAGAAATAGGTTCATGTGGAAAGTAATATCACTTAAAAGATGTGTGCGAAATTTCAGTGCGATAGATAGAAAACTTTTTAAGCTATCGTTCACGCCGATTTGAAAAATTGTGTTTTAAGAAAAACGCGTTTAAAGTTTGGGTTCATAAAAATTCAATGACTGTAGTGGCTTACCGATTATTTAGCAATTCCAGCGCCATAAAAAAGTCCTACTGTAGCTTTGTATGGCTCATTTTTCTCAAGAAGTTCCTCTTGACGTGCTTCTTTAGTAGTTAACAAGCTGCGCCGATTTGCTCAAGTTACTCACTGCTCATCTATTTTATCTGCGTATGATTTACATTGTCTGCCAATTTTCATCATTTGGGCTTGTGTATGTACACTTGTTGACAACACACTTGTCTGCTGTGGGCTCCGAGTTTTATTTTGAATTCCTGTGTTCCACCCGTCGCTTTAATCGCACACATAGTTCCGGAGGCTATCCGTGTTTCTCGTACGCGCCGCCGTCTCGGGATCTTGTGCGATAGTTGGTGCCGTTCTTGAATTTCTTGCAACGAGATCTTCGATTTTGCTTTTTACCGCTTCTCCTTGAGCTTTGCGTGACATTAATTTTTTCATCCATGTGAAGTGCGCCTGTGCTATTTTTGAGTGATTTTTAACATTTTTTGACATTTTTGACATTTTGATATCGCTTCCTGAAAGTGTGTGCGCCTCAGCTTTGTGAGTGTCAACCTAGAGTCTCAACCTAGTCTCTTGTGCTTTCTTTAAGCTTTGCGTTTTTTGAATGATTTTTGACGTTTTTCGACATTTTTTGACATTTTTGACTGAAAGTGTGTGCGCCTCAACATTCTTTGGGTGTCTTTAACTCTTCTACGTGGAGTGAAGTGATTTTTGACACTTTTTTTGTTGTTGACATTTTTGACATTTTTCTTTTGATATCACTTCCTGAAAATTCAAGTACGGAAACAGACCTTATGTCTCTCTGCACAGCTGCAAAGTATGCTGATAAGGCAAATAAATCGCCTTATGTAATGTGTGCGGGTTTTTGCGGGCTATCATTTCATTCGAAATGTGTTGGAATGAATGCCCATGTCGCAGACGCTGTCCGACAAACCTCATCTGGTGTTTATTGGTTTCGCTCCCGTTGTAAAGCCAACTCCATGGTATCATTTGTTAACTGCTTAAAGTCAACCAAATGTGTAGTTGACAAACTTTTTAAAGAATTTTCCTGTCTGGGCTCAAAACTTGAGAGTGTCTGTGGTGATATAAATACACTCTTGTCAGTTGCTAGGACTGAGCAACCTTCAGGCTCTCAACCTGCACCTGCCGATGATCAGCTTCACCAGGAAGATTGCCCAGCTGTTCAACGTCAACAAATATCTTTAAACACTTAACTGCTGCCTCCGCTGTCTCCTGCAGCTGCTCCACCTCAGACCTTTGGGGTGATGCATCCGTGCAGCCCTCAAATCCAAAGTCAACCTCAGCGCGATGTATCTCAGATGCTCACACGCGGCCAGCGTGATAACCTGCAGCTGCAATTACACCAACAGCATGAACAATCATTGCAGCAACAACGTCAACCGCAACAACAACATACACTACAGCAACAACAACAATAACAACAGAACCAGATACAACAGCACGCTCTCGTGACCGTGAGCGAACCTTTGGTGAATTTGGTTGCTGACAGGATGAGCATTTCAACTCCTGCTGCATCATCTCCTGCGGTAACCCAGACGTCTTATGCTGATGTACTCAGTCAGCCTGGACCATCTAGGGAACTATCTGAGCCCCATACATCACTCCCTTGCTTGGAAGTAATGGTCCCACCCCTGAAAGTTTTCGTATCACGTTTCGCTTACAGAACTACCGCCAACGAAGTCTTAGCATAAATTAAAGCTAAGCTCGGATACACTCCCTCGTTGCTAATGTGTAGGAAACTCACTCGTGACAACCTCAATCACCAGCTGATCTCTTCTTTCTGCATCACTGTCGCATCCGGAACCTCTGATTTGCTGAAGAAGCATTTCTGGCCTGCTGGTGTTTTTGTCAAACCGGCGACAAAAAATCGTACTTAGAGCGTAAGGTTAACCTTAATGTCTATTACCAAAATGTTCGCGGGTTGAGGACCAAAACCAATGAGCTTAAAATTTCCTCAACTATCGGGTCTGACGACATACTATGCTTAACCGAAACCTGGCTGACAGGGGATATATTCAATAATGAAATTTTACCACTTTTTACTGTCTTCCGCAAAGATCGTGATCGCTCAGCCAGTGGTTTATCTGACGGCGGCGGTGTTTTAGTTGCTGTTCGCAATACACTTAGCGTGTCCTCCTGTACTGATTTCGTGCCTTCTCCGCCTGTTGAATGTATCCTTGTTCGTATATCCGTTACTCCATCTACTGCGTTACTTGTATCCTCGATTTATATCCCATGTAACAGTCCTATTGTAGTTTATGAACGTTTTTTCACGGAGATTTCCTCCTTTCTTAACACTTGCTACCCCTCCTCTATCGTTTTTTTATGTGGTGATTTTAATATTCCCAGCTTAGTCTGGGATACAGCCTTCACTGACATTTTATCGAGGAGCAGTATTTCTTTAGCTACATCTTCCTTTTTCTCTCTTTGCTCTTTTTCACAATTGAATAATGTGCCTAATGTTAATAACAGAATACTTGATTTTGTTCTTACTAACTCTCCTCTGTCGTCTGTTCGTTTATGTGCTGCTCTGTCACCTTATGTCAGTCCTGATCCTCACCATCCACCTCTTGCTATAGAACTTTCCTTCACCTCATTCCCTAAAAATAAAAATACCTCTGCGCTGCGTTATAACTTTGCTAAAGCTGACTTCACTTCCATGTCCAATGTTATTAATGCTGTTAACTGGTTTGCTTTTTTCAGAGGTCTAAGTGTTAAAAGCAAATGCTTAAAAGCAAATGCGAGGCGCGTCGTAGATTTCGAAGCTCCGGCTTAGAAGCTGACTTACTGAGATACAGAAATTTACCATCGTATGCTAAAAAGATAATTAAAGATGCGATGAATGCTTATCATGCCCACATTGAAGCCTCCATATCATCCTGTCAACAGAAACCCTTCTGGTCCTATATCCGTTCCCTTAAAAAGTCTCCTTCTATCCCTTCTCTGATGCACCTTAATGATTTGTCTACTTCCTCGCCTAAAGAAATATGTGAGCTGTTTGCTCTTTTCTTTTCTTCTGCTACCTCTCAACCTAATCCATCTTTCTCTGCTAATATTCCCTCTCCAGATGCTAATAATTGTTGTTTGTTTTTAACGAACCCGTTGGAGGTCGAATGTTTGCTTGCTAACCTAGATAGTAGCACCAGCTGCGGACCCGACGGCTTACCTAACATATTTGCAAAGTCATTGTCATCATCCTTGTGTGTTCCTTTATCTGTCCTCTTTAACCTTAGTATTGCTTCCTGTACGTTTCCTTCTTCCTGGAAGTCAGCAAATATTTATCCCATCCTTAAAACCGGAAATTCATCCTGCGTCTCCAATTATCGTCCCATATCACTTCTATCTTGCTTCAGTAAGCTTCTCGAAAAAGTTGTTTACAACAGGGTTTACCCTCTAATTGAACCTCTTCTCGCTTCTGAGCAACATGGTTTCGTCAAAGGTAGGTCAACAGTTTCCAACCTTCTTTCTTTCACCAATACTGTTGCCTCCGCTATCGACCAGTAAAAGAGAGTGGATGTATTATATACAGACTTCGCCAAGGCTTTTGACTCCGTGAACCACGAAATCCTCCTTTCAAAGCTTGATGGTTTCAATATTTCGGGTCAGCTCCGTTGCTGGTTTTCCTCATACCTTCGTGATCGTGCTTGTTTTGTAACGTTTCACTCTTGTTCTTCTTCCCCCTTTTATCCTACTTGTGGTGTCCCCCAAGTGGTCAATTCTTGGTCCTCTCCTTTTCCTCCTGTTTATTAATGATCTTCCTTCTCTCTTCAGCTCCCCGTGTCTCTTGTACGCTAATGATCTGAAAATTTTCAGGGTGGTTGAGTCAGTGGATGACTGCTCCCAGCTGCAGGATGACCTATCTGCTCTGGGTAACTGGTGCTCTGTCAACTGTATTTCCCTTAACGTTGCTAAATGTTTCCGGATGTCCTTCACATGTAAATTATCCCAGATTACGTTTCCTTATTCTATCCTTGGCTCTTCCCTCCATCCAGTTGATAATTTCATGGACCTTGGTGTTGTGTTTGACACTAAATTAAAATTTGATGTCCACATTTTGCGTGTCACATCCAAGGCCTCGCGCTTGTGCGGCTTCATTCTAAGAGCGTCCAGACCTTTTACTGATATTTCCTCGTGTGTACACCTGTACATCTCCTTCGTGCGTAGTGTCCTCGAATATTGTTGTCAAATTTGGTGTCCTCACTATCGTTTCTTAATTGATGCTGTTGAGTCTATACAACGTAAATTTACTCGCTCACTATTCCTCAAGTTCCGTATTCCCTACTGTGAGTATAGTATGCGTCTTTACATCCTTGAAATCCCTACCCTTATTTCACGCAGAGTGTATTTCGACGAATGTCTCCTATATAAAATGGTTACTTGTTCTATTACTTATATCCCCAGAGCGCAGTTTTCTGTTCGTGACCCAGTACATTCTACCAGGTCTTCATTTATCCTCAACGTACCATTTGCTCGTACTCATACATATTTTTACTCTCCTCTTTTACGCTTGCCTAGGCAACATAATTCTTTGAATATTGGTTCTCTTCCACCTTCGTTACGCATTTTTAAAACTATGTTAAGAGGTTGCGTTTTATCGTATGAAATAAAGTAACTCTTTGAATTTTTTAATGTCATATCTGTGTTGAATTATGATTAAATTTCACCGCCTCATTATACTTTGTTTAGTTTTAATTTATAGTCTCTTTTCTTTTTATATATAAGTTTATTCCTTGTCTAATCTTTAATTGGATTTGTATCTGTTGATTTAGACAATAAATAAATAAATAAATTATATCTAAATTGTTCATTACTTGTAAAAGAGATGTATTCCCTTCGATGAACAATCCAGCTGCCGCATACGCGGCAATTTCAATGATTTTTAACCCTGAGTGTAAGTGCTTTGGAGCGAGACGCCTAACAGTCGAGTTGAAACTCTCATTTGCATTCTGCGTATGGTCACCCAAACATCTTACGAGCAAATCATCTCGGAATAAATCTTCAAATATTGGCTTAATATACTCTTGGACATCTGTATGTAGTGGTGCAGGGTGTTGAATAAGTTTTGGATTTTCTCCAGATGCTTCAGCTTTCCGCCACTTGCACCAGCTGTCGAGACCCGGTGGACTGTCCTCATGTTTTGGATGTTCGTCCGTGGAGCACATATGCTAATAAGTGGCAATTACAGCTTTTTTCACATCTTCGAGGCTGTTGACATTCCTCCGAATTGCTAATCCGTAGCATAATGCCAACTTGTTTATAAGCGCTTCGGTTAGCTTACCACTTCCTCCAAGTTTTTGATCTTTTTTAATCTTTCGAAGACGACTACCCATCCTCTTCTGCATGTGGCCAATACATTCACTTTTTACCACTTGAAAATAGTCACCATACGGATTTATGTCAAGTATTCTGTTAAACGTTTTTGAGTCTCCATCTCCTACATAATTACCGTATTTCACGAAGTTTTTTTCGCACTTACACTCGGTTGTTTTGTTTGATCTCTGTTTTTGGAGTACTGATTTCCATAAAATTTTCGTTTACGCGGGTATGCTGCCCGAGTTGATACATTTTTATTTCCTTTAGTTTATGAACTCATTTTGATATTTTCGTTTTCGAAATCATTCCGTACTGAGTTAGTTCCAAAACTAGCGTGAACAGAATTAACAGCCACACCAGCTCTGACCTTCACTAATGTACCTTGTATTAGCTATAAAACTGTTCATTTTTTGGATTCATTATGTATATTGATTTCAAAATATCTGATCACCCAAATTTTTAGCAATAGAAAAGTGTGCAGGTAAGGGCAGTTAAGAACAGGTAGTCAAAATTGACCGCTCAACTATACTTCTGAAGGCACTCGAACGCAAAGTACAAGAGGGTCACGTTTATTAGTTTTAACATGATAAATACTTTGAATTAAGTTTTGAAAATTAGATGTTATATTAACTTTTATACATACAAAACATTGATTTTTTTGAAAATTTTATTTGTATCTCCCCCCTTAAGAATCGATACGTTCGCACGAAAGAATGGAGCCTTTAAATGAAAATTATTTGTGACTTGGAGACGTTACAGCGAAAAATACTGGCTGTTTTTGTTCAATTTTTGATCCCAAGCAAGGTTGTTCTTGTAATGATCAATAAGTGTCCCTTGAGAGAAATCCACTAGGGAAATCAGATCAACAAAATGAGTGGAAAGAAGCAGACATTTTTGTTTCAGAAGAAATTCAGCAAGTAGGGAGACCAATAGCTTATAGTGGCCTCAAGTGCTATTTATAAGGACACTTTATATAAGATAACCTAATTTGTATTAAAAAAGAAACACTCTGCTGCAATCAATAGAAAATATACTATAAAATAATTTTTTTCATGAAAATAAGCTTTCATTAGTCTGTAAACAATTCAATTAGACTAATATTTCAAAAGACAATTTAAAATCATTTGATATTAGTGATATTGATCACTGTAATTACTATGTTTGTTTATCTCATAAACTCCCGAAAGGAACTCTAGCTTTAAAATTCATATTAATTTAAAGAACATACTCATTATTACAAAGACCAAAATATATTTTGATGTGTTGTATTTTGGAAATATAAACAAATCATTCAAAACAAAAACTGTTTCTTATTAAATTTCGCCCTACGTTTGGAAAAAAGAATGAGAGAACACCAATTTACAAAACCACCCCCAACATAATGCTTTTGATTAATAATTAATGTTAAATTCATTGCTTTTGCGGTTAGACACATGTAATCTTTTTTTAACAATACGAAGGGTGATGTTCATATTTCTTATAATGAACTTAGGTTTAATGGTTTTCATTAATTTGAAGCTGAATTCAACAATAATGTAATACATAATTACAGTACTGTAGAGAATAATGTTAAAATGAATAACTGTATGTATAATTAACCAAAAAATAGCTACATACAAAGTGGATTTGACTACATTTTTCAAAACATTTGATTTCAATTTTTTTCGCGTGTAGACATTATATGATATGTTCAATTCAGGTTGAACAAAATTTCCTGCGGCTTCCCTCTATTCGTGACTTTTACATAGTACTTTGCTTGATTTTCATCCAAAAATGTATTTCGTTGCAATACTATCCTATAATTATACCCAGAATACAACACGTCAATTGCCTACCGCAATTCGAAATTCAGTAGGGACTTACATGTTTCTGTTACATTAATTTCTACCAATTACTTGAATCTGAAAACATCTAGAGGAGATGGGAATTCAATGTCAACTCGTACTGGCGCCCAGTGTGGGCCTTCAACTATGAAAATTAGAAAGTTGGGAAAGTTTTATGTTCCATCAGTTTGGATTTAGGCAAGTGCCATAAATGATATCCAAATGCAGTTTAGCGACTGCCACTGGGGTATGATGTTGAATTTAATTAGATCGAAATGGAGCAGTTGGCAGTATTGTCCTACCCAGCTGTATTTTTCGTACGGGCTTTCGTAATTGGTAACCCAGGCTGAGCCGAGAACTGGAGAATTAAGCGCGATTACGATGATTTGAAATTCACAAGGCAAATCTTTTGTATAGTTTCGTGTAAATTTCGATTAATCACGCTAGGACGTAGCGGTGATTTAGCTGTGGAAATGCTTTTGGGGATTTGAATGGGTGTCGGCGATAATTATGTTAGGAATAGTTTGCGAAAGTTTATTCATCTACGATAGTTTTCGCTTGGATGAATTTTCATTTGCTTGAAATGGTATTTCGTGCATGACTGAAATTTGGTTCTTAGAATAAAATGTAACAATAAGAGCACGAAAGAGTTTCAGTAGCATGCGATTTGCATGTCGAGGTAGTTTCAAAAGGGAGTCATAAATCGGTCGCATAAAATAATAAATTGCGGCATAAAATAATAATTTGGTAGGAAAGAAATCCATCTAGACCATTTCATCCAAGATGGACAATTTCATTAATTTCTCCTAAAGTTCAAAGCTGGCAAAACTGAAAATAGCTCCAGGCTTAGTTCGTGTGAATTGCTAAACAATTTTCTGAATATTGTATGTTATTTTCGCTGTTATTATGCAAAAAAAAAATAAAATTTATTTTGCAGAGCTTTTGCATATAACATATTTGTTTAGATTCTTCTATTCTGTATAATTCAACTCACAAAACGATCATTAGGTCCGAAAGAGGTAGGATTATAGAAAAGCTTTCATCAGAAATATATTCCTGTAGTTTTGGTTGATAAAAGTGTCTTTTTTTGAAACAAACCCTTGAAACAAAAATACTATTCAAACAAAATAATTTGAACAAAATTTAAAATATTCAATATATCAATTCCTAATTCTTCTAAGTATTTGGCTGTGCTTTCTTTAGTTTGTTATATATTTCCTATTTATTTCAGGCATCGATTCAGAGTGTTTTTACTGACGTTCGAAGAAAATTAGTATTAAACTCGTTTTTTAAATTGTTCTGATCGATCGTAACAGATGATAAATGCATTAATCAAGATCAATCTTCATGCTTTTTGCAGACTGCATCTGATGAATGTAATAAAGACTTATTTCATTTAACTATTGCTTAAAGGCGCGGTGGCATACTTTGCACTGTCAATTATCTTCTATTTCGCTCGCACGTGATATAGTTAGCTTAAGTGAATAGCATATATAATGATGTTAGCCTTTCAGCCCATATGTAAAGCTATATAACTATGCACGAACTGATAAATCTATTCATAAACCTACAAATAAACATTTTAATTGAACTTGATATTACAATAATAGTGATAGTTTAATTTTCCCAATTGTCCTTGCCGATGAATGCCGAAGGTTTTCAAACTTTTGCCCGTTATATATCGATAACTTTTTTCCTGGATGAATGTCAAATTGATGCTGTTCCATTTTTCACCAATTTTCCCGAATAGTGTGAGTCTTTGACCGTCCTATCTGATCTCAGTTTTTTTCACCATCTCATTCCCAGCCACATTTGTCCAAGAAATGCAAAACCAACAGTTTTATGCTGTTTTTTTTTGTTGCTGTAGATAGCCAAATAAATCTTCAAATGATTCCTGAATCTTCAAATCGCGGGCTATGTAAGATTTATGCTAGTTTTATTATTAGTCACATCCGTAGCCGAGCTTGCTATTTTGGCTACGCTACTTTAGCGCTGCCAAAATTTAGCGCTGTCATAAGTGTGAAGGTAGCAGTATAAATACATAAATAAATAGGATAGGTCATAAATAGGATTTGTTTCGACAAAGGCTTTTCTTTGCCGCTCGATTTATTCACAGAGAATATGATGGTTTACGTACAGTACGTAAACACCCTTGAGTTGTGCCCTAGTGCAGTACTGGGACACCACAATGGGCAGATGTTTCGATAAAAACTTTTCCTTGCCGCTCGATTTATCAGAGATTTCACAGAGAATATGATGATTACGTACAGTACGTAAACACCTTTGAGTTGTGCCCTAGTGCAGTACTAGAACACTACAATGGGATCGTTCGCTAAATAAGCTGAGGAAGAATCGATTAAAACGCGCGCTTGCTCTTAATTGACTGAGTCTTTTATTGTGACTTTACGTACTTATATGCTAACAATTATAAAAACAAATAGAAAATAAACAATCTTAAATTCACACGCTGCAACACTTTCGTCGTACACCGGCGACCGAAGAATTTGCTGACAACGCGTCTGGTTCGCTAATCGTCAGAGCTTACCTTGTCTAGGCGCTAGAATTACACGCGATAATTCACATGAAAGAATTTCTGTGAGAATCAGATGTGTACGAGATTGTTTTTAATTGCGATGTACGAGAATGTTGCAGCATGCGGATTCAGTTACATGCTAAGGAATATAATATTTGAATTTCAACATTTTCCCCCGCCTTGAACGAATTTGATTTGTTCAAACATGCAGGGCTGGATCAACTTGAAATGGTTCTTGCGGTGACGATCGTTTAGCTGGTATTGGAACTGTTGGTGGTCTGGGCTTTCGTCTTTTCATGCAGAATCTTCCGGCGATGTAGGATACCACAGCAAGTGTCAGAATTAGGTTGGAATACCCAATACTGTAATGATGTATATGTTGAGATGTTGCAAGGTGAAGTTCTTCTTCGCTCGTCTTCAGCTTCTTGATCTCATTTTGCACTTTGGAAATGTTTTCAGCCATGTCGCCTGATTTCAAGGCATGGAGCGAAAGTCTTGATTGATTAGCAAATTCTAGGGAATCTGCTATGATTTTAGCGGACACGAGGCTGGCCTCAATCGAATGGTCATAAAAGTTAGTCGACTGGATCACGGAAGATTCTCCCGTTATCGTGCATCCATGGGTTGTATTGATGATACCGCTGCCGCTTAAAGTTATGGAGGATACCATACTGCCACAGGCGAGGTTGAAGTTAGTTTGCTCTCTCATGAAATATATCCAGTGGTTTCGGAGAGAAAGTTGAATCCATGCTGGTACCTGAGCTATTTTTGTCACGGTGCACGGAACTGGAGATGATTGTGTTAGAATGGCAACTTCACAGCCACTCATATTGGACCCCTTTCGCTGCAGCGGATGCAGTTGCTTGCATATGTAGTTTGACTGATCTGTGAGGATGCATTTCGAAAGCTCCATCTCAGATACCGGATAATATAGGTCACGATGCCGGTTGATCATTAAAAATTTTGAGGATGTGATGATGGTAACGAGTCCCTTTGCGGTGGTTATGGGAAGTGGAAGAATCCGAACCATCTCGTATTGGTCATAGGAAAAAAGCGGAAGATTAACCCTGAAGATGACTTGGTTTGATAATGCCCGGGACTCTATTGTCATCAGCGTATACATTCTGGGCAGGTCGTAGTTGTCTCCTGGTAGTTTCAACGTAGAGGGGAGGTGATCCCTTATTAACGTAAGCTGCCGATACAATTGCTTTGGAGGCAATAAAAGCGGATTAATCTTTCCATGGTGGGAGTCTGATAGTGCATCCAAAAGACTTGATTGAGTCCGTTCGTAGCTCGTTATTAGCAGTACTATCTGCATCGATAAGGTATTGAAATATTCAATTGCCTTGTGCTGTTGCTCTTCAGTTTTCAGGGTATTGATGATATCAAGAGTTTTGTTTAGATACCCGGTTAAGTCTTGCAATTGTTTATTGATGACTTGATGAGATTGCCTTGTAATCCGCGTGGTAGCATCAATGATTGATGTTTGGTTTTTCATGAGCTCCAATAAGCGCTGCTCATTTCCTTCAAGATTCCGAATAGTGTCTGCCATTTTTTGAGCATAAGCTGAATCTAGAACGCCAAAAAGAGAGTTGGCTATGTTTCCTACTATGTCGAGTGGCGATCTTTTGAATCTTGTGCTTATTGTATTTGACGTAAGAAGCAACTCATTGTTTTCTTGAACTTTGTTGAAAGCCTCACTGAGTTGGGCGATCATCCCAGTACAAGTTTGGTTGTATTTTAGTTTACTGCAAATATGGCTTAAATGGCCAATTCCTTGCTTGATCGTTTGAAGTTCTGCTCGATAATTGGATAAGTTGTAATAGATTACCAGCCTCCACTCATTTGAGATTAGATGCGCCTCCCCTAGTCTTTCGAAGTATAGACCGGGATCGCTTTTAAACGGTGTAATGGTAACGTGTGGATTTTCTGACAAAACTAGTGGTAGCATCAAACAGCACACTAGTAAGACGTTTAACACTGTAGTGGAAAGATGATGGCGGGCTCTTTTGGCGTTAGACGGTTGGTCGTTGAGCCTGTTGTTGCCGTGTTCCTGACCACGTTGACGGTTGGTATGTCGGTTTTGATCAGCGGTTCTTGATGATGTGCTATTCTGGGCGGAAGATGGTTCTGCCGCCGGCTCTCTAGCCATCATGGACTCAGTGTCGATGCTGTCGCTGGCCTTCCCATCTGGTTGTATTAAGAGTGGAGCAAGATTGTGGATGGGTCTTCGAAGAATACCTGACGCGGTTTTGACGTCGGCTACACGCACCAGGCCGTCTTTTCCTTTGATAGTGTCTATGATGCGACCAAGAGGCCATCTTAATACTGGGGTATTGGGTTCCTTTAATATTACCATCGTTCCGATTTACACATTTTGACAGCGTTGTTTCCATTTATGCCTATGCTGGAGTTCTGACAAATATTCCTTGACCCACCGCTGCCAGAACTGGTTTTTGACGTATTGTAGCCTCTTCCAGTGCTGGTGTAAACTGACTTGCTCTAATTGTGGCGTAGCGTCAGCGAAGCTAGTAAGTGGCTCGCCCACAAGGAAATGGCCCGGTGTTAACGCCGTGAGGTCATTCGGATCCGATGACATAGGTGTTAGTGGTCTCGAATTTAATATAGCTTCTACCTCAGTGGCGGATGTTTCGAGCTCCTCATACGTTAGTGGGATATTATGATAGTTAGCTGACAAAAGGCGCTTAGCTGACTTCACCGCGGCTTCCCACAATCCGCCGAAATGCGGCGCGCGTGGTGGGATGAAGTGGAAGTCAATTCCCTTGGTGGTGCAAAATCGAACGATGGATTCTTCTGCCCTTTTACTGTAGACTATCTCCTTTATTTCTTGAAGTTGATTGTGAGCACCAACAAAATTTGTAGCATTATCGCAATAAATATGTCTACAATTGCCTCTTCGACTCACAAACCGCTTCAGGGCTCCGATAAAG
Source organism: Nemotelus nigrinus (assembly GCA_947369275.1). Taxonomy (NCBI): domain Eukaryota; kingdom Metazoa; phylum Arthropoda; class Insecta; order Diptera; family Stratiomyidae; genus Nemotelus; species Nemotelus nigrinus. The sequence continues at coordinate 101,212,462 of OX376373.1, read as the reverse complement.
GCATTTGTTGTCAACTCACTAACCACCTCGAGATGCACGGCCTTTGTTGTAAAACAGATGAAAACAGCAATGTATGTTTTTTGGGGTCGTTTTCCTCGGACCCTAAAATGTGACCAAAAGGGGCCGCAAAAATCAACGCCAGCTGTAGAAAACGGTCGGGTAGGTCTAATTCGGCTTGCTGGCAAATTTCCCATGAGCTGGGATGCTAGCTTCGGTTTTGCCCTCTGGCATTGGATGCAGCCAAGTACGATTGAGCGGGCGATGGTCTTTCCCTTTATTGGCCAGAATTTTTGCCGGGTTATTGCTAATAACCCTTGCGGTCCTATGTGGGAGTTAGATACGTGAAGTTCTGTCATTATCAGCTTAGTGATTGGGTGGTTATATGGCAGTAGTGCTGGGTGTTTGGCTTCGTAGCTTATGTCGGCTTCTTCTAATCGCCCGCCTACTCGAAGGATTCCTCTATGGTCAAGAAATGGACCAAGTGGAGCTAAATTGCTATCTGCGTTGAGTGCGTTATGACGTTCAAGTGTAGTTATATCCTCGCGAAAGGAGTGTGATTGAGTATGCCGGATGATCACAGTGTTCGCTTCGTCTAATTCTTTCACCGTTAAGTGTCGTGATTGACGAGTGTTGTTCTTCGAGCGCGTGTTTTTAATGAAGCGCAGAACATAAGCGAGTACACGCTTCAAGTGCATGTAGCAGTTGCGATGATCGATGGTCGCTATGAAGTCGACGTTGCCTGTGGAGAACAAGACTATCTTGGTTCGTTTCTTCTCCAAATCGGTTTCGAACTTCAACGGTTGCTCTGGCCACAATGTTTCGCTGCCATGAAGAAACCTTGGACCATAGAACCACGTGATGGTCTCCTTAAGGCGGGCGGGAGACAACCCTCTCGACAGTATATCGGCAACGTTATGTTCCGATGGCACGTGTCGCCACTGGCTGACAGAAGTTATTTCCTGAATTGTGGCTACACGGTTCGCTACAAACGTAGACAGCGATGAGGAGGCTGAATGAAGCCATGCCAGCACTATCTCTGAGTCGGTCCAGAAGAAACATGAAACAGCGTGCCAGTTTAAGTCATCTCGTACTCTTTCCGAGAGTCTGGCTGCCAAAGTAGCTGCTTGTAACTCTAGACGCGCCAGTGTGGTTGTTTTCGTAGGTGCAACCTTGGATTTCGCGCAAAGAAGTCTTACGATGATGGTGCTATCTTCCTGCTGAGTCCTGACGTAAACGGCAGCACCATATGCCCTTTCCGATGCATCGCTAAATACATGCATCTGGATTTTGTTTGGCTTTTTCCCAGAGAAAACATGCCGTGGGAATTGTATGGTTTGCAGACTTTGAAGCTCTTCCCGAAACTTGACCCACCGGGTGTGGAACTCAAGAGGTGGAGCAGCATCCCAATCTAGTTGTAAATTCCATAATGTTTGCAGGAAGATTTTCGCACGAATTGTGACCGGACTCATAATGCCAAGGGGATCAAACAAGTGTGCGATATCCGATGACACCGTCCGCTTTGTGACTTCATTTCTCTTTGACTGGAACGTTTGAATGCTAAAGTTATCTGCTGTTGGTAGCCAGGTTAAACCAAGGGTCTTTATATGGCAGCTTGTTTGATCCTCGACTTGAAACTGTACTGCTTTGTCTTCATTTGGTACATCTTGCAACAGAAGAGGGTGGTTGGAGCACCATTTCTTTAAGGTGAAGCCTCCAGACTGAAGTATAGTCGTTAGTTGAGCTTTCATTTCACGGGCATCCTTGAGATTATCTAAACCAGCCATTACATCATCTACATAAATGTGTCGCTGTATTGCATCGGCTCCTAATGGACGAGCTTCTCTAGCTTCCTCTTTTAGGTGTTGTAGGCATTTTATCGCTAGATATGGCGCTGTTGTCATTCCGTACGTCACTGTGTTGAGTTGGTAGTATTGGAGCGGCTCGTTTGGTGAATCTCTCCAGATGATCAGCTGGTATCTATGATCGTTTTCGTTTACTTGCACCTGGCGGTACATCTTTTCGATGTCCGCAGTGAACACAAACTTAGGCAAACGAAAACGTAAAAGAATGGAGAAGACGTCCTCCTGTAACGCCGGACCAGTATGCAATATATCGTTTAGTGATATATTAGTCGACGTCTTCGCAGAAGCATCGAAAACTACCCTTAATTTCGTCGTTGTACTGTCTGGCCTTAGCACGCAATGATGTGGCAAGAAGTAGTATGGTTTTTTCAATGCCTCTATGTTTACAGGCTTCATACGTCCCAGACGCAAGTACTCGTGCATAAAGTCGACATACTGTCGTCGTACTGTTGCGTCTTTTCCCAACTTGCGCTCTAGTGATAAAAATCGATGAACAGCGATGTCTTTGGATTCTCCTAAAAGATTCGGGTCCTGCGAGAATGGAAGACTGACGATAAAACGACCGTTAGGATCTCTTTTTGTTGTGCGTGCAAAATATTCTTCACACTTTTTTTCTTGGACTGTCAGGGAGGACTGTGGTGATACGTCATCAAGTTGCCAAAATTTCTTCACTTGATTATCCATTACAGTGTCTTCGTCACCGCACATGCTGCAAATGCCACTTACAGCTTCCGTCATAGTATCACTGGCTACCTTGCCGCAAACTACCCACCCAAAAACGGTATTCTGAAGGGTGGGCAGGTCGTCTCCTAGGCGAATCTGGCCGATTGATAGGAGTTGGAAATATATTTCCGCCCCAATCAGCATTTCGACAGCATCAGGATTGTAGAATACTGGGTCTGCGAGTCTTATGTTGCTTGGTATCGGCCAGTTTGAAATATCTATGAGCTGTGCAGGTTGCTGATTTATTATTTTCGGCAATAAAAACGCTTCAATTCTGGTTTCAAATCCGGTCGTCTTTGATTTGACTGATATATTGACCTTTGTTTGTGTCACCTGCTTGCTTTGGCCAATTCCTTGTATGCATAGTGCCTCGGATGTAGTAGATAAACCGAGTCTTGCTGCCAGTCCTTTGGTTACGAAGTTTAGTTGGGAACCGGAGTCCAATATTGCTCGGCACTCCTCTTCATGTCCGTCGCATGTTCGCACCTTTATGCGCACTGTACCTAACAGTATGTACTTGTTAGACGCCTTTTGTAACTGGGCGACTAATGTTGTTGCACCCTTACTGGGTTTTGCCATGCTCGGTGTATCACCTGAGGCTGCAGACTGAGTTCGCTTTGGCTGATCTGTTGGGTTGCTGTGGTATTCCTCCAAATGAAGTAATGTATGGTGTCGCTTTTGACACCTTTTGCAGCCACGCGAAGTACATTGGCTGATATTGTGACTGGGTTTCAAGCAATTAAGGCATAATTTATGTCGTTTCGCCGTACCAATTCTGTCTTTTATTGATTGCTTCATGAATGACTGGCAATGGAACAGAGGATGACTTTGTGTGCACACAAGACATTGATCTTCTGCAGGTGCTATGATGAGAGACGTAGACTTGTTGAATTTGGAATTAAATGACGTTAGCCTCTTTGTTCCAAGCGCCTCAAGACTCTGAAAACGCTGCTCTAAAAATGCCAGGAAGTTTTGCACTGTATCCAGCTCTCTTGGTGATTCTATCGTCTGTTCATAAAGAGCTAGAGTGTCCCGGTCAAGCCGCTTGCGAAGTAGATGTAGCAATATGGGGTCCCAAGTATCTATGGAGATTCCCATGTTTTTTAGCCCCAGCAGACACTCATTGGTTGTGTCGTGGAAGACCTTGATAGAGGTAGCTGAGTCGCTTTGGCAAACGGACTGAGCTAAAAGCTTGTTCAACAGGCTGTTTACTAAGATCCTCTTGTTGTCATATCGACTGTTGAGAAGCCGCCATGCATCTCCATAATTTCCATCTGAAACTGGCAAGTGCTGAATGAGGCGTTTTGCTTCTCCGTTTAAATTGCTGATGAGATAATACATCTTTTGCGTGCTACTGATCGGTTGGTTATGTAAATATTAGTTGTGTGTACAACTCCTTGAACTGCGTCCACTTCAAGTAGTCGCCATCGAAGAAGGGTAGCGTTATTTGTGGTAGCTTAATCGCATTAAGAGTCTCAGATTGTAGTTCCACAGGTTTTCCAGTTTCTTCGGAGCAATCTGAAAAGCTTTGTTGCATTTTTACGATACTCTGGAGCAGTGCAATTTTGGTTGTTTGATATTCGTGCAAGTCGTAACCAACCAGACCCTCGTCGTCAGTGGAACTCTCCCATATTGATTGGTTGTTATGAGTGAGCTGTTTTTCGTAATCCTCTAGGATTCGAATGTTCAGCACGTAGTACGGCTTCGGGTGCTGTTCACATGACCTTTCTTCAAGATTTAGAATCAAGAGCTGTGCGTCTTTTATTGCGGCCTTTTGCTTTCGCACTAGTTTCCTCAATTGGACGCTGGTGTCAGGCACTTTAGTATCGTTGGATGGGGTATTGTCGGACACTTGAAAGGTTTCCGGTTGGGATTCTTTCGCAGTGGTGTCCGCTGAAAGCTTATCTAGGGCCGCAATGAGCTCCTTGGCTTTTTCGTAAACTTCTCGAATGGCCGAAAAGAAATCGTTTTTTGTGTAGGCATGTTGTTGGTTCACGTCCAACAACGGCTCCAATGCCTGATGATTGGTGAGGAAGATGCGCCATGCATCCTCCAACTCGCCTGATGCCTTTTTCAAGTAAGATTTTTCCGTCTTACGGTCATATGGGTCCTTTTTTAACCTTCGTAGGATCGCTTGGATATTCTCTCCTACATGTTTTTGATCATTAGCGAGTTCTTCGAACTCCATCATGAAGCTTTGATTCTACTGAAATGTCAGAATCACGTCGGGGTCACCAGATGTTTCGACAAAGGCTTTTCTTTGCCGCTCGATTTATTCACAGAGAATATGATGGTTTACGTACAGTACGTAAACACCCTTGAGTTGTGCCCTAGTGCAGTACTGGGACACCACAATGGGCAGATGTTTCGATAAAAACTTTTCCTTGCCGCTCGATTTATCAGAGATTTCACAGAGAATATGATGATTACGTACAGTACGTAAACACCTTTGAGTTGTGCCCTAGTGCAGTACTAGGACACTACAATGGGATCGTTCGCTAAATAAGCTGAGGAAGAATCGATTAAAACGCGCGCTTGCTCTTAATTGACTGAGTCTTTTATTGTGACTTTACGTACTTATATGCTAACAATTATAAAAACAAATAGAAAATAAACAATCTTAAATTCACACGCTGCAACACTTTCGTCGTACACCGGCGACCGAAGAATTTGCTGACAACGCGTCTGGTTCGCTAATCGTCAGAGCTTACCTTGTCTAGGCGCTAGAATTACACGCGATAATTCACATGAAAGAATTTCTGTGAGAATCAGATGTGTACGAGATTGTTTTTAATTGCGATGTACGAGAATGTTGCAGCATGCGGATTCAGTTACATGCTAAGGAATATAATATTTGAATTTCAACAGGATTTCTAGTTTCGAGTGAGATTCGCAATCTGGAAGCCTTGGTGCAAGGGTGTTTTGGTTCTTAGTATTGAGCTCCTTTTAGATATTATGCCATTTTTGCTTTGGTTAATAAGTGCGTTCACGTGCTAAAGCTAGTGCAATATTTTGTGTGTTGAGTGGTGTGCTCCTGTGTACTGACAAGTCTATTTTGCAGCCTAGTCATTGAAATATAGTAAGAATTAGGAATAAGTTTGTTTGCTAGATCCTTTTGCTTGAATTTCTGGTTTTGATTCACAAATTGGTGATTTTACGGTGTATTGCTCTCTGTGTTTCTTTTCCACGTGGTAAGGTAAGTGCATCTATGTAACGCATGGAAGAAGGTCCAGCAAAAGGAGATGCAATGCCGAAACCCAAAAGAAAAAACAAAGATGGTGGTGGAATGATTACAAAAGCGGCTCTGAAACAAGGTTGTGTTGATGTAAATGTCCTGGATGTGAAGCCCACTAGTACTGAGTCTATGGAATTAGTGAATCAAGTGAATCAAACCATAGTTAGTACCAGCATGGTAAACAACTTATTGAATGTTTCTACATGAGTTCCACCTGCTATTGCAGCCTCTCCAGCTACCGACAGACGCGCAAACATATATTCTCCGGGCACTAAAAAGAAGTATCCAGTCATCGTCGAAAGAACGAATGGTGGTGGCTCTAAGGCCAGGCTTGATGACATTACTTTCTATTCACTGACCAAAAAAGATAGATTAAATAACGTAGAAAAAATTGAGAATAGTGGTTTTGGCATAATCAAAATTATTTTCAAGGAGGCAACAGATGCTAATTCCTTGCTTGATAGTGGTGTCCTAAATGAGGAAACTTCTGGTCTCTCACACAGTAATTAGATCTAGTTTTATTGATCTCAAATAGCACTAAGGAAAATTTAATATACTCCCTAAATACTATGTAGGAAAGACTCATATACTTTTCCTTTAGAGTAATAACTGTACATCAGCATCCCACAGTACAATCTCTTAAAAGTAAGATTATCACATTGGCACTCCGCACACGGGTCGTTAGTAGGGTTGCCAACTCTCCCGGAATTCCGGGATTCTCCCGGAAAAATACAGTTCATTTGAAAAATCTCCCGGCTCCCGGAATGCAGTTAATTTCTCCCGGAAATTTAACGTAAATTGCCTTCACGGAATTTTTATATTTTTATTTATATTTTATGCTCGCATATATATGCTTGTAAATAATACAATATTAATTATCAAAAATCGTGAATTGCACTAGATTTGTACAATTGATTAAATAAAAGATCTGAGTGCTTCTCTATATGAGCCAATAAATGAGGATAAATTGTACGACGATTACTGTTTGCTGCGAGAAGTGCATGACTTTGTCGCAAGTAAAACAAAGAGGGAAGAATTGCGTTGGGTTAATTTTTTTGAAAAATGTAAAAAAGAATCGGGCAAAGAAATAAAAAACTTGTTACATTCGCTCTATCGATCCCTATCCGCAAATGTAGCCGATGATCGTGTTTTCAGCGTAGTAAACAAACTGCGGTCATTAGATATATAATACCAGTTCTGGCGCACTTAAGAGGAGCAAAAGGGGTGCAAATAAGAGGAGCAATAAGGACATGGTACCTTCGATTATCGGCCCGCGCATGACGTAAGCGATGATCTTTGAACTAATAAACAGCTCAACTGGGCTTTTAGCTTAACAGGGTTGTTTATTAGTTCAACTACTCTATTTATCAGCCCAACTGTGCTGTCAGCTCAACAAGGTTATTTATTAGTTCAACAGGGTTGTTTATCAGTTCAGCTTGGCTGTTTACCAGCTCAACTGGACTGTTTATCAGTTCGAGATTATCGCTTACGTCATGCGTGGGATGCGCATACCGATAATGCCCATCATGTCCTTATTGCTCCTCTTATTTACTCTTCTTTTGCTCCTCTTAAGTGCGCCAGAACTGGTATTATATATCTACTGTGGTGACAAAATAATGAAAAACATGTAAAATCAAAAATTCAGGTATGCACAAATTTTAATTGCACATGTAAAGAATTCTATAGCTTTATCCTTGCAAATCAAAAAACATTACAAGCATCTCGTTGTATAAAGAAATATCATTTTAAATAAATAAAATTTTTTTCACTTTTTTATTTTCCTCCCGGATTTTTTTATTTTCCTCCCGGATTTGCGATCCACTGAGTTGGCAACCCTAGTCGTTAGCCATGCGATGCGTAAGAGATGCGTTTGACACTTGTGAAGCTTGCGAGAAAACGATTGCCGTCATCCTCATTTCATGTCCGCACACGGGTCGTCAAGAAAACGTCAGTATGCTTCGTAAAATCATACACTTCGAGGCATTTTCCCACCTCCCCCACGAATTGTACGTTGCCGTCATCCATCGCACTTGCAAAAACGACTAGTAATTCGGCTTGAACGTTTGGGACGCACTCAAAATGAAATGACTACGCATCTCACTCTTCACGATTGGTTAACGCTCCGTTAGCCGTGACCCATTGATTTACCTAGGTTGTGACGACCAATCGTAGAAATATCGCACCCGCGACGATAGCTCAACGACCCGTGTGCGGATTGCCACAGTGTACTCATGAGCCGAAGAGGCTTTTTCTGCTTGTTATTGTTTTTTGTTCATGTTTACAAAGTTTATACTTAGAATAGTGAACGCAATAAGTTTTCAACGATTTTACTAATTAGAAACTTAGATATAAGAGTAGTTTGTTAAGAGCTCAATAGACCCAACAAAGACACCAAGCTTCTAATATACAAACCTTTTTGAATTAAAGGTCAAACCTACACATTGGTGGTACTGGGATTCGATGGCTGATATCAATCGTGATAAGCCAACCGAATCTTCGTCAAACAGGATACAGTATACAAAAAAAAAACAAAAAAAGTTTCTAGTGAGTTTTGTTTGAAAACAATATTGCTATTAAAACTTCTTGAGATAATAGCAAAACTTGAAGTTTTAATAGAAATTATTTATCTGATTTCAAGCGAAGTATGACAAAACGAATGAAAAGCAGCAATTGGACCAGCAACGAGATAAACCATCTACTGGATGTTATAAACGAATTGAACATAATGGATTTAAGGATGATAAAAAAACTAGAAACAAGGAAATTTATCGGATGCTCAAGGAAAAATTGGACAATATTGGCTATTGGCTATAGGGACGAGGAGCAAATAAAATTTAAGTTTCAGAAGCTGAAAAGTGAGTATATGAAAGAAATGTGCAATAACAACAAAAGTGGCCATAGGATATTGGAAGACGGTTATTCCACAAAGCTGGAAAAATTGTTAAAAAACCGGCCGGGTTGTTCATTTCGCGACATTGGATTTGAATCATTCCCCAGTAAGACAAACAGCTAATACTGATTATTGATTTTCATACTGATTAAATTTTATTTACTTAAGACGAAATTACGCCTGGAATTGATTGCCTGGAAGATGAGACATCTGTAAACATATCGACTGGAGAATGCGGTGCAAGTTCTCAAAATTACAGTATTGGAAGTGGATGTTCTAGCAGTTTGAAACGTGGTATATATTCTTATATATGTTATGGAACATATAATAATTACATTTATTTTATTACTGAAGGTACTTCGCGCAAAAAGGAGAAAGTTACAGAAATAGTTGACGGGTTTAAAGTAATTATGAGCGAAGAAACGGATCGAGTGATGGAAAAATTGGAAGAAATCAATAGCAGCGATAAGAAGTGGCAACAGGAGATGCAGGAACGAGATCATACGTTTTTGGCAAAGATGTTTCGAGAAGTACCTCAAAAGCCTGTCGTATATTGCATGTCTCCGGATGAATAGATATGATCAGCAATAAAACACTTCTATGTATTTGGGAATTTTGAATTTTTTCGTGCTTTGAAAGCATTTAATTGATTTCTGTTATGCTAAACAAAAATTTTGAGGAAAAAGACTTGTTTTTGAAATGAACTTTAACATTTGTATTTTATATGTTAAAGTTTAGTTTTCTGTTTGAAAAATAAAATGATTTATCGCATTTCTGATAGCGGTCCCATCAAGATTTGAGAAATCTTCATACGTTCCAGTCTCTTCAACACTTTGAATAGGCCCTTCTTTCAAAATAATATTGTGAAGACAACAGCACGCACCAACAACATTGGGCATAAACGAAACACTGACGTCAGATCGCCTTGATAGCATCCTCCAGCACGATTTCAATATACCGAAAGCTTGTTCAACTTTTACTCGTCTCCTGTTCAGTCTTTCGTTGAAATTTAATTTCTTCTCTTCCAAGCTTGTACCAGGATAATCAATAAGTATCCAAGGCAATAAGGGATACGCTGGATTGCCCAACAAAAAATGCGGTATTGTCACATCTTTTATCAGATAGTCGGACTGAAAAAAAACAAATAATAAAATGTTACCCCACCATACTGCGCATCATATCCCTACTTACCCTCGGAAATATTTGTTTGTGATGATGAAATAAACTGGATCCTTTCAGCACTACGGAATCGTGCACGTTTACTGGAAATGTACAAGATATATCCCGAAACCTGGGTTTTACTGTACAATTACGATGGTTCCATTTGTATGTTAACTGTGTATACCCAACGGAAATCGCAGTAATGTATGCTGGCGTAATGCATGAATCAAACAATGCTGGTAATGCACATTTCCGATTTCCAAAGCTATTTTCCAGCAATTATAAGATATACTCGTAAACATGACTTGGAGTATGGAAAATGCTGCAAGGGAGAAAGCTCATATGTTATAAGTCCAAGACTGGCCAATGAAATTCACTCGCAGAAACAAGGGGAAAAGAACTTGCGAGCATACATCGGTTATGGGCAGTCTGCTATATAAAGCGGAAAGATGAAAATTTCGAAGCATTTCAAATCATCACGCACGGGTAAGTAAAATGTATGAAGACAATTCCCCCTAGTAGCAAAGAGCATGCGCTATTGGAATTTCCAATGAGCGTCAGCATGCAAAAACCACACATGCAGAGATACGATCGGCCGCCGGCCAAAGCTTTCATTCATATTGAGGCGTATAAATGCGAGAATACGATGTCGTACTTTCCAAAAAGCTCTTATACATAAAGCTATAGAGCTAAAAGCATGAGTTTTCCCTTGTATAAATCTTCCCAGCCTAGGACATGCAATGTTAAAAAGAAACAACGCGTAATGGTCCGGTAATGCTTACACGCATTACGCGAAATGCTTACCGATTATATACGTAAGCATTATTTTTCCCGTTGGGTTACAAACACTTGTTGTCCGCCACTGTCTATAGGAATATCGACGTGAAGCCTTTTCGACTGACACAGTCTCTTCTCCCTTCTGATTGCACGGTTACAGGTATATGTGTGCCATCTTTTGCGCCCACAATTTGAGGGATGCCTGTGATGGTTTCGAACGCAGTCGCTTTTTCTCTACATTCTGCTCTGTCTGGCATCCGTGTTTCACCAGGATTTTCACAATCAATGCAACAACTTGATAAAAAATGTTATCCACCGTACATTTCACGGATCCAAAAATATTTCCCACTACTTGATACTCAGCACAGCTTTTCAATTTATATATTGTAATGGCAACCTTTCCCTCAACTGAGGCTTTCCCCTGTTTCAGCGAAAGAACGTTTGGCTTTATTGCTATATCAGATCTTAGCATCTCACAAATATATTTAAATTTTGAGCGAGATATCTGGAACCTACGATCATTGATTTGCTCAACTTAGTCAACTGAAAGCTGAGAATAACGATAGTGATAACTTATTATCCTTGTTCTGCGTGTGCTCAACCTTGTGATAATTGAAATGAAATGCTTACAAGCCTTCATTCTATTATGCCATGAATCAACAATAAATCTACAAAAATTTTGTACTACATCTCAATACTCTTCAAATTAACTCAGTTTACAAACCTTCTTCGAGCGTCAATAACGTTTCTTCTAAATAACTCCAGTCTTTTCCGGATTTTCAAGTGAACAATGAGAAATTTCAAACATTGTTTCTTATTTAGAATCATTGCGTTGCTCAAAATTGAAAACTGATAGCTGTCAAGTTGTACGGTGTAAACGCTACTACTATAGCAGTGCCAGTTGGGCAACGCTATTTTAGCTACGACATAAACAAGGCCTATGACGGTAAGGTTTTAAGCCACAGTCACTGTAAACTTTTGCTAAGAAGCCAGTATCTGCTGTACGTCGATGAGATTTCAGAAGCATAATTACCTTTCACCTAGGATACCGGTGGAAGCGGAAACAAATAAGATGTCTTGAAGCTTCAAAGCATCCCATTAGCTACATCGATGACGTTTACTTGCATATACCTAGAAACCTAGGAATTTCGGAAGGGTGGTGGCATGAACTGTATCGCAAAATATAAGTTTATTGTAATGGTATAAATAGTTGCTTCCCAACGGGAATCGCGGTAATAGTCCGGGGAAATCCAACATGGTGCTTCGGAAAAATTAGGGGAAAACATAGAAAAATAAGCTCACAAACATGCCAAGTCGTAATCAAAATCGGATAATATCAACATGCCGATGAGAACGAGGATGCTGTTAGTAACAAATGTTTAGATCAATATATCTCAAAAACGGTGATGGTTACAGAAAAAAGTTCTTTAATCTTTTTTGTTGGAAATTTTTTAAGCTATAAATTCGTCATACATTGTTTTTCTGAAGACGTGACCGTTACTGATATATTTAGGAAAGGCCACTTTCGGTGACCTTTAACCCCGTATAAAAAGTGACGCAGCACTCGAATCGATGGGGACTTTTGACATTTTGTTCAAGACGCTAGTACCAAGGTTCACACCAAAATTCAGCTTTCCCCTAATTTTTCCGAAGTTTCGCCTTTTTTGTGTTGGATTTCACTGGGCTATAAGGTATTCTGGCGTAATGCATCAATCAAACAATGCTAGTAATGCAAATTTCCTATTTCCAAAGCTATTTTTCAGCAATTATAATATATACTCGTATACATGACTTGGAGCATGGGGAATGCTGCAAGGGAGAAAGCTCATATGTTATAAGTCCAAGACTGGCCAATGAACATCACTCGCAGAAACAAGGGGAAAAGAATTTGCGAGCATACATCGGTTATGGGTAGTCTGCTATATAAAGCAGAAAGATGAAAATTTCGTAGCATTTCAAATCATCACAGGTAAGTAAAATGTATGAAAACAATTCCCCCTAGTAGCAAAGAACATGCGCTATTGGAATTTTCAATGAGCGTCACAATCACTCAGCATGCAAAAACCACACATGCAGAGATACGATCGGCTGCCGGCCAAAGCTCTTATACATAAAGCTTTAGAGCTTTCCAAAAAGCTCTTATACTTTCGTACTTTCCAAAAAGCTCTTATACATAAAGCTTTAGAGCTAAAAGCATGATTTTCCCCTTGCATAAATCTTCCCAGCCTAGGACATGCAATGTTAAAAAGAAACAACATGTAATGGTCCGGTAATGCTTCCACGCATTACGCGAAATGCTTACCGAATATATCCGTAAAAATTATTTTTCCCGTTGGGTTAACAATAACTAAAGTTTTCAAATAACTCGTCCTGGTCCGATCTTATATAGCAACATGTTTCATTGAAATGGTAAAATATACTAAAATGTATGGATTTGGTTTTCGATTTTATTTTAGATATTAAGTGTATTTGTTTTAGTTTCCACTATACCACATCTACTGCTAATTTTATTGCTCACCAATTTCTTGGATTGGCGCTAAAATCGCAAAGTGTATATATTTAAAATGTTTTGATATTTTATGTTTTCACGTTTCAGTATTCGCAATACTATTTTTGCTAAAGCTGATTTCAAAGCTCATTTTCGAATAGTAAGCGACTAGTCATTTCGCAAGCTTTCTGTTATTTTACAATTAAAAATTAGTGATTGCGCTGGAAATTTCAGATGAAGATTTTATCGACCTATAAATTGACAATGGAATGTAGCAATGATAAAAATAAGATGGTTGACAACTGAACCGAAAATCAGTCGAAAGCCGGTCAACAGTTGATGGACAACCGTCAACATGGAAAGAAAAACACAAATCTACAAATGACCGTGAACACCCCTAGTCTGTCCTACTGGAGCACCTTTTCATCCACCCGATTTTCATGCAATGCACTCAAGGCACGTAGAAACAACACCAGTGGGAATGTTGAGCTTTAAGCCAAAACAAATTAGCTTAAAGCTACGTAAAATTCGAATGTGAATAAGGTAACTTATGCTTAAAATTTAGAATACCCTCCGCTGAATATGTTTTGTACGCAGAAATAGCTAATGTATTAAAGGTATGGAATTATAAACATAAGTTAGAAGATAAATAAGAATATAAATATAAATATAATAATATGAATATAATATAAAAAATAAGAATATAATATAAAAAATATAGATAAATATTTATAATAAATATAAATAAAATGCTATCTAAATATGCATATAAGCTTTCGCGACTATAAAACTTGCAATTTATACTAAGTTTTAGAAATTAGACAGTTTTTGCATTTGTTTTGAAATACAACATACCTAACAATATATGTTAATTTAGGATATTAAGAAATTAGTCAAACCAGTTATGTTTTTATTTTCATTCGAAATAGTTTTTTGAACTCCGGGGCGAGAAAAATTTTATTAGACTCGAACTAGACTAGCTTTTTATCTTTGCCTGCATGCTGTGGTATTTGATTTGGGTGGAATTTTCTAGACATTGTCGTAGGACAGTTATGATCAGTCGCGATTATAATAGAATTCAGCCTGGCCGGGTACTATTAATGTTGTAGTGTAATTTTACCTATATCATAAATTGTTATTATTAAAGGGGAAGTGTAATTCTACCTATATGTACTATCAATTACTATATCTATACATGTGCAATTTAATCTATAGTTAAACCCACAGATATTGTAAAACAATTCATGAAATTAGCTTGGTGACAAAAACATACTTATATTCAGGCCCTAAATAATTATGAGATCAGAATATATAGCTAATACAAACAAGACAAAAAAACCCGTCTACTGAAATCAACCAAATTTATTAATAGCTCGACGGAAGATCCACACGCAAGGGACAGTCTTTTAAAAATAATTAAGGAGTTTCAAGATATATTTCATTTAGACGACGAAAAGTTGAGCGTCAACAATCTTTATACTCAGAGTTTAGACGTAACAGATAACACTCCCGTCTATACAAAAAAACTATCGTTTACCTCATTCCCAATGTGAAAAAATCAAGAAGCAAGTCCAAGACCTTTTGAAAAATGAAATAATAGAGCCATCTACAAGTCCGCACAACTCACCATTGTTTTTAGTACCAAAAAAAAAGCAAGAGCGAAGAAAAAAAAGTGGCGTTTAGTAGTAGATTTTCGAAGACTGAATGACGAAATAATCAACGATAAATTTCTTTTATCTAGACTAGATTACGTCTTAGATAAACTAGGAACTTTGGATATGACTATTCGACTTTGGATATGACTATTTCGACTTTGGATATGACTAGTTCAATTCACCAGACTAGTTCAATTCACCACTATCAATCAAGAGATTATCTTTTGGTTTAAAGATTCGAATAGTTTTCATAGGATGCTTATTATAGCTTATGTGGACTGGATTTTGACGCTATCTTGTATGTAGACTACATCATTGTTTTCGGTTGTAGCATTAATCATCACAGAGTCATTCCATAGAAAATCGACCAATTTTCAGAAAATTTTTGAATTCACCTCCTTGGAATTTGGAAATATTTTGTTATCCAGAAGGCCTGGTGAGCATATTATCGAAAATGAAATATTTTTGGAAAATATGGTATATTTGCGGAAATATGGCCTCTTGAAGTTTTTGAGAGACGTCTGTTCGTGTTACATTCAGAAAATTGTATAAAATCTAACGTGTAGGTATCTTAGAAAATATAGCCCGAGAAACATCCTGGCCGAAAGGACCAAATGGATTTGTACAGTATCCTTAATCCTTGAATATTTCAAAATGCACACCTTCGATTTTCTTAATAGTTTTATATAGTGTAAACAGTCATATAAACTACAAATATTCAAAATTTCAAAGTGGAGCTCGTAAAAATATAGTCGCAAGATATTTTTATAGGAGTGGAATACTATAGCTACTATAGAAAATTTATAGAAAATGGTACCGAAACAAGGTAAAACTTACAAAATATGGTACAAAAGAATTTTATGTTTTAAAAATAGATTTAAAAACTATTTTGTAATATTATTTATTTATTGTACAATGAAGTAAACTTATACATATAGTATCATTATATTAGCTAAACTGTAACAGTAGGGTAATTTGTTGAATATATTGCGGAAGAAAAGGATTTCGTCTTAATGGTATTTTCATTCAGGGTGAAACAAAGTGAATCCTCCGTGTTGAAGGAATTTTACGACATTAAGAAAATCTATTTCGCAGCAACTTTTTCTCATTTTCATACTCACTAAGTGGTACCTACACAAAGTTCATGTTAACGATGTTATTTTTAGCCCAGTTATACAGCTGAATTGGTGTAGTTATTTGGTGATCATATGGCCTCTGCAAGCTCACTTTAGCCGCCAATCTTTTTAGAGTTCCACCTAATCCATTACAAATGCTTTTGCCGTGATAAGAAGCAAAGAAGTTTCATTCGGCTTTTATTGCGAAATCATCTAAATGTTTATTTAAATTAATAAAATTAAATCGATTCTTATATTGGAATGCTGCTCCATCAGAAAAATAATTGGTAATGTCAATGGAGGAAAATTTTTTTTTTTTAAATTTACTAGATGCTTTTGAAATAGATGAACTAATGTTGTGTTGTGCTTCATACATTCCGATATGATGATGAGATTTGTGGAACTTACGGTCTGCAAATCAGAATCGAAGTAATATACACCAAAAGGATGAATAGTTGCTTGTGCATTTGTCCAATGGTAGCCCTGTACTTCATCCTGTATAATAAATGAAAAGTTTTCCGAAAAATCGAGTAAAACTATTAATTCATTAGGGCAAAGGCGACTTTTTAATTCTCTTAGGTACCCGCTTTGCTGTTCTGCTAGGAAGGAATGCTCAAGCAATATATTTAATCTAATGGAAAAAGTTTCAAGAAAGTCGTTTCGTTTCTAAAGTAGAATGATCTGTATAAGTCCATTGCTTCTAGAGCCTCAAAAAAATGTTAAAATTGTTAAAGTAATACTTTTTAACATTTTTGTGTTATTTTTTTACAAAATAACATTTTTTCGCCTTCTCTGACTATTCATAGGCAATTTAACAATTTTCTGCCATTTCCACACTTTTTGTTGAAATTTCAACATTTTTTATCAATTCATCAATCGAAAATATAAATGTAAACAATCGAAAATATAAATGTAGTACATTATATAGTACATATATGACAGTCAACCGAACAATATTGTTCTTATATTTACTCAACAGAAAACTGAGAGCTTTAAAGTTTCATTTATTAAATAAAGAAAGATAAACTTCAATAATGATTTAATGATGATTAAACTAAAGCAGATTTCTTGTTACATAATAATTCATTCGTCGTTTTTGTTAGTATAATTAATACGAGTTGAAACAAACTGGGACAATTGCCGAATAAGCAATCATTGTTTCATCAAAAACTTTCTAATTCTAAATAAATGTGAATCAGCTATGAAAAATTTACTCGCTGTCCTCAACGAGATGAAAATTTTTTTCGCTGTCATCAATAAACATGTTGAACAATAAAATATATTGGAATTGTTTTTGCGGGATGACTAAAATTGAACAACTTTTTATTAACATTAAACATTTTAATCTACATTGAAAATTCTATTTTGACAAAGTGGTTTCGAAAGTATGCACTGCTTCTCATCAGACACCAGCACACAGTGCATACTTGACTGACGTGACCACTTGCAGGTGGAAATCATTACATTTTTATATATGCTAGTTGCTGATTTATAGACAAGAAGGGAATCGTGATCAAATTCAATTAAGCGCCTGCGTATTGATTGTAACTACCTCACGGTGTCGGAAGATGCTGTGCCGCTGGTATCGGAAATAATCTCGATAGATATACTTGCCCGAAAACGCAGAGGAGAGAGCCACAAACGCTCATAGCCAGATAGAACAGAAGCTCTAGTCCATCCACGTACGCGAACACTACAATTTGGCAACGTCATTGGAACGACGTTGGAAAGACGAAGGTGGGCATGGATAAGCAAATTTTTAAATGTACCAATTCCTAACGGAGTATGGTTATTTCAGAAGGTTCCTTGAACAAAATGGGTAAGGTACCTACACCATACTGTTTAGTACGATGATGTTCATGTACGATGATGACATTCTTTGAGTGGATTAGAAATCTCAGCTGAGAAATGATCCAATTTCGACCTTCTGTTTGTTAGTGTTAGAATGAGATAAGAATATGTGAAACAAACGAAACCGGCTTTAGGAGAGCATCGTAGGTATAGAAAACATTGAACAATTGTATGACCTTCTTGCTTCTTGCTTTCATTTAATATATATGCATGTACATGAACGTTTAAAGCAAGAACATTTTACAAAGCATTTTTTTTTTAATATGCATTCAAAATACGAAGCAAGCTTCTTTTATACGGTCTTGCTCTACGGTCAGAGAAGACACATGCAAATTTTGAAAAGACTTTGTTGACCGCGTGGAAACTGGCTTTGCTTTTTATGATGCGTCGCCTATTCTCGTCTGCACATCATGGCAATTCTCGTAAATAAGGGGAAGAATTAAGGCTTTTCGATGTTGAGTGCGGTAGACAGGGATGCATTGAGTTGATTTTTTGTGAGAGAGCAACGTTGTGCGTGTATTAGGCCAATGACAAACACGGCGGTTCCAGCGAGAAAACCAAGTCGGTTTAGCAGTGCATTACTTTAGCATAGTGATAACACACACCGCGGTACGAACCGCCTCTAGGTTTCGGAACCGAGTCGGTAGACGAGAGAAATGATCCACCGACTCGGTTCTTCCAGCGTTTTTCAATTTGCTCATTGCTGCCTACTCCGATCGAGCTGAAATTTTAAGAATGCATTGATGACTGCATGGGATATGGGAAGGAAAATCTGATAAGAAAATTGATTTTTGAAGAATGGTTAGGATATAGAATATGAAAATGATACATTTGTAGGCACTTGGTTTCTAAAAGTAGCCAATTACAGATTTTCAAAGAAAATTAGTATTAGAATCACTTTGCTCAAGTTTCATATGCATATGTATACTTACATATACCCAGCAAACAATTTAATCATTATATAAGGCTTAATAAGGTGTAATCTATTCCTTAGTGCAAAAGGCCTGTCTCTTGTAAGGGAAAAAAGTTTGATAACATTTTACCTTATTTGATCCCTTATTTTAACACGGGCCATGTCATTGGTTGTAAGGCATACCGTTTTTAGCATTATATGTGCCTTATGATCAAGCTTAAACAATGATTAAGTTAAGCCTTACTCTAAGGCTTACTATTGTTAATTGATAATCTTTATGTTTGCGCTTATTAGATATGGTTGTCTTCTCAAACTGGTTTATTTTACTTCAATGATTAAAAAAAACGTACTTATTTAATCGATATAATTAATTACACTCTTATACCAATTAAACACTCCGATCAATCCTTTCACTTTTCACACTTATCTTTTTTAACTTTTATCACTTTTAACTATAACTTTTAAAGCGATCCTATCACTTTTGAAATTTGCAAGTCTATTCACAGAAATGCCAATGCAGACTGAATTATTCTGCAGAACTATTCATTATTTAAGCCTTAGTCTGATATGCCTGATCATATTTTTTGCTGGGTATATGTTTATACCTATATATATATATGTATATACATATACCCGTAATTTGTAACGGAACCGACTCGATAAACGCTTCTGAAAACCGCTGTGTGTGTCAGCCGACGCGCCAAACCGAAGCGTTAAACGCTTCGGTGAAACCGAAGTGTCTGTCATTGGCCTTTATTCATATTTTTTCATATTTTTGCCTAGCAAATTTTTGCCTAGCAAGCCTAATTCATATATGGGCACACTAATAGCCATTTCGTATTCACATATGGTTACATGGATAGTCATTTCGTATCCATGTTTTTTATATCTGTGGTTTGCAAGTTCGAAAAGCAGCCTTGAGTTCATGATTGGTTTAGTCACGCCAGAGTCGATTGTAGAAACGATGCTGTAAAACGAGGGAACTTGCACGTCGTCGCAACATACGCTGAGAAAGTACTGCGAATAAAGTAAGTATATGGTTCTTTTTAAGCCCATGAGCTGTGGTGGTTTTGAAGTCCGTGGTTGCCGGCCAGGTTAAAGTGATGCTTAAGCGGTTCCCACATTGGAATTTGGCGAGCTTGTGGATGATATTTTTTAGTTTTTTACAAATTTTACAAAATCGAGTTAATGAATATAAAATCCCCATCTACAAAATCGAGTTAATGAATATAAAAAAAATAAATATTAATAAAAAAAATTAATAATAATAATGCAAAATCAATTTAAATAAGTACAAATCTATACATAATGTCGGCGGTAGAGGACCAACCTGTAAGTAATTGTGTTGCTCCGTAAACGCAACAGAGGTAAACAAAAATAGGTAACAGTGCGCACAAATGGTACACTAAACACGAAGGAAGAACGCTTGACGTGCACTCCGCCGAACGTGGGTAGTAATGTCAGAATCAGCCATCCTATAAAATAATTTAAAGAGTAGGCATTCATCCAGGAAAAGTTTCCGAGATTCGAGGGAAGGAAGATGTAGGAGTGAAAGACGATCGCTGTAAGGACGGTAAGAAAGCTGAAATTTAAAAAACAAGGCACGACGAAATCTGCGTTGAACAAACTCCAACGCAGAATTTAAGTAGACATAATTATAACAGCAATATTCAAAGACGCTACGCACAAAGGAGAGAAAAAGGCGTACACAGGTGGAAATGTTATCAAAAGATTAGAGGCCCTGGCATCAATAAATGAAATATTGTTTTTATTAATTGTTTTTAATGTGTACCAAATTTTTCCTAGCTTGTAAAAAATATTTTAATAAAAAAATCGATTTTTATATAGAGCCGGTTTAGACGAGCGGTTTTTTGCTGGATCCAGCACGAGCTTTCAGGCAAGAGAAGTGAAGGACGGAACGGAACAGCGAGCACGACTGATATAGTTGGCCATCGAGCACGGCAGCGATTTTTCTGTCATTTTCTTAGAAAAAATTTGAGGCACAGAAATTTTTTTTGTAGAAAGCAGTCTGTATATCTATAGCCCAGTGAAATCCTACATAAAAAAGGCGAAACTTCGGAAAAATTAGGGGAAAGCTGAATTTTGGTATGAACCTTGGTACTGGTGTGTTGAACAAAATATCAAAAGTCTCCATCGATCCGTTTGCTGCGTCACTTTTTATACGGGGTCAAAGGTCACCAAAAGTGACCTTTCCTAAATATCTCAGTAACGGTCAATTCTTTCGAAAAACATTGTATGACAAATTTGTAGCTTAAAAAATTTCCAACAAAAAAGATTATATAACTTTTTCTTGTAATCATAACCGTTTTTGAGATATTTTGATCTAAACATTTGATACTATCAGCATCCTCTTTCTCAGGGCATGTAAATATTATCCGATTTTGATTACGACTTGGAAAGTTTGTGAGTTTGTTTTTTTATGTTCAAGAGGCGCATGAAAAAAACAAGTAAACAAACTTATCTACCATACTCCAGGATAGGTGGAAAAGGGTGCTCCGAAAAGAGGATGTTTAGACCAATATATCTCAAAAACGGTTATGGTTACAGGAAAAAGTTATACAATCTTTTTTGTTGGGAATTTTTTAAGCTAAAAATTTGTCATACATTGTTTTTCTGAAGACGTAACCGTTACTGAGATATTTTGGAAAGGTCACTTTTGGTGACCTTTGACCCCGTATAAAAAGTGACGCAGCGCTCGGATCTATGGGGACTTTTGACATTTTGTTCAACACGCCAGTACCAAGGTTCACACCAAAATTCAGCTTTCCCCTAATTTTTCCGAAGCAACATGTTAGATTTCCCCGGACTACTATACGTATATCTATACGAATATAAAAAACTGTGTGCTAGCACAGCCAGAAATCGCTCGTGAAAACTTGCAACGAGCACCATCGGCCAGCAAACTCTGTGCTGGCAAAGCACAAAATCGCTCGTCTAAACCGGCTCATAGATATATTGCATTTTGTGACAAATATCGATATTTCGAGGGTAATCTGCCCTCTTCTTCAGTTTCTATCGGTCTAATCTTAATCTAACTTAGGAATGTTATTTATAGAGCTTACTTTTAAAGTATTGACTTATACTAATTACCAACTAATTGTCTATTGTTCACTTTACTTAAATACATTTAACGATCTATATTAATTAAATTTTCCTCCTTACTATCAAATGAATGTGCAAATTGACGGCGATAACGGTCAATGGTGATGCACAGTTTCCTTGGGCTGTGTTAAGTCTTCTATTCATTGGGATTTTCCATATGTTCAAGCTTTCGCACGCATCCAGCTTTCGTACCTGCTGTATCTCTTCCTCCACGTTATTCCATGTTATCTTGTGATCCTCCTCCAAGATGTGCTTCGCTACTGCTGATTGTACTAATGTTGTATTCCTTTTCATCGCTGAAGCTGCTTCCCGTTTATGTTCCGTTAGTCTAACACCAACTTATCGTTTCGTTTGACCGATGTATATTTTGTCGCATTCTGGGCAGGTAATTTTACAAACTCCACATTTTTCCTTTTTATCCTTTTTGTCTTCTGACATAGTATAGTCCCTTTTTTAAAATTTTACTGGTTGGAACTGCTTTAGTATCAATGTTTTCAAGAAGTTCCTAAACTTTTTTGAATATTGACGAAAAAATAATTGGAATTCTTATAGTTGTTTTTCCTGAAATCATCGGCATAAAAAAGAGAAAAAGGGATCGTTTATGCACAAAAAAAAGACAAGGGGGCCCAAAAATAGACCCTTGCAGAACACATGATACAGGATAAAAGGGAATTAAAGAGCAGGAACTAACAGTTACAATACAAGTACGACCAAAAATGTAAGAGTTCAACCAGGAAAGAACAGGACCAGTTATGCCATCGTTCCTCAACTTTTGAAGAAGTTTGTTAGGGTTGCAGAGTCAAAGGCTTTGGGGAAGTCAGTTGCTTTTGATGGTCAAGAGCAGATGCGACTATATGTGAGAAGCAAAGAAGGTTGGTTAATGCGGATTTACCTTTGATAAAACCATGCTGCTCATGAGCTTGGCTAGGCTGAATAAATGAGTAGACTCGCTTGTAGACCACTTTCTCAAGGATCTTACTAAAACAAAGAAGAAAGTAATGGGACGGTAGTTTGAGATGCATGTACAATCATCGGATTTATGTATAGAGAAGATGTTGCCAATTTTTCAAAGAGAAGGGAAAGAGCCAGAAGATATACTTATATTGAACAAGATAGAAAGAGAAACGCTCAGAGATGATAAAAGAGGTTTAACCAGGATATTTGGAATACCGTCGGAACCACTACTGGTATTGGCATCAATATCGTTCATCAGAATTTCAATTTCCAAAGGGTTTGTTCGAAACGAATGTAATTCAGGGGAAGATGTTGAGAATTGATTTTGGGAAGGAAGAGGGCATTGTTGTGAGAAGAACGGGAAAAAATCAGAATCAAAAGGCTCACACACTTCATGCGGAGTAAAAGCAGATGTAACACCCAAATGCATACCATTGGGGTGCTAGGAGAGTTTTTCAAAGAACGGATGAAATACCAGAAGGATTTCGGTTGGTCGGTTCTGATTGATGCTTCAATTGCCAGCAATGTAAGTGCGCATCGTCTGTCTGGCAGCTTCTTTCGCTTTAGAGCGTAGTTCTTTCTAAAAAAACGAGAACAGCAGGTGAACCAGATCTTTTATATAAATTACGAGATGCATTTTTGGCTTCGCGTGCGACTACAAAATCATTATTCAAGCAAGGAATATTCAGTTTTTTTAGGACGATGAATTGGTCTGAGCTACCGAATATGGTTTGAGACGAAAATATGCAATCTGCGTAAAGCATCATCAATGTCAGTGAAATCAGCTTTGTGAGAGTTAAAAAGTACTAAGGAAGGGATTTTTAGTTTACATTATCTGTAGTGTTGTTATAATACATTGTTTAACCTTTCTGTAGAACAGTTGTGTATTTAATACATTTATCGTTAATGCGATAAGGCAAACTATACCGAAAAAAATTGCAAATGAACTTAGATAATTTTTTTATTTTACCATGCAAATTATGATCAAATATCCTACTCTCAGTTTCCTACCTAATCAATTTTTCTCTTAGCTGTATATTTCAATTGATATTAATCGTTTTCCTGAAACGTTAATGAAATCAAATCGAACCAATGAATTATCTCATTTAAAAATCTTTTTCGATCTATGAATATAAATTGAATCTCATAGCTTGAATTAAACCATAAAATCCTTAACTATATTGCATCATATCCGTCAATAATTCAATTTCATTTATATCAATTCTTTCTTTTCCATCATTTTAGTATTCTGCCTCGAGCTAATAAGATTGGGTCAACATCACCACCGGCACCATCATCTGCGGATCGAATCACAAATGAATAATTCAATACAAAATTGCATTTGTCAATCGGCCTAATACGATTTATCATACCTACCTAAACGGATTGTGATTATCCTAAACGACTTTGACGAAAGGAAAAAAAAATTATTTCATCTTTTCGTACGATTATGTAGGATATGTCCCCCGAAAAAGCAGTAAGCTTTTGTTTCTTGGTAATATAATTTTTACGTCCTCACATTTTCACATTATTCGATAAAATGGGAAGAACGGTAGTGCGGGAAATGTAGTGGTCAAAATCATTCAACGAAGTCCAATGTCGTCGTTTACAATATCAGCGATATACGGCTAAAGAACCAGAAAAAGAAGACACGGAGAAATCAATTATCGAATTTGATGGTTAGCTCGATGCGAAATAGGGGAAAGATAAGAAATTTAACGGGATTGTATTACGTATACGACAGCAAAACAAAATCGGATTACGTGACGTCATTGAAAAATTACGCCATCTATCGATTAGCGGGTGTATTGTGTACACTATTCAATGGTGTTCGGCGAGTCTTTTGGTGTTGCTTTTGTTGCGGTCGTGCGAGCTTGTACCGTTGCACGGAGCTCTACCATTATTTAAGTAAAATATCATGAATCGAGTAATTACGAGTTTCGAAAGTTTCTACCAGGAAATGAGTAGGATGTAGTGTAGACACCATATTGCATGTATGTCTATTTGCGGTTTCACTATTGATCAATTCAGCTAATATTCCATCAGAAATGGTAATGGTAGTTACCGTGATAGTGTTCTAAGTAATTTATAAAGCAGGCAGTGAAAAAGCAACGGAAAATATCAACTAAATGTACGAAAATGCTACGAAGTTGTGTTTGTTTTCGTCGAACGAAACGACGTAGTTCGAGTTTCGAAGACTCATCGTCGTGCCGATCGTCGGAAATCGAGCGGGGCGGTATAAATGATATGGCGCCGCATAGCGGCAGTTTATTGAAATTGTTTCGAACGAAAGGTTGGTATCAACAGTGGCGTAAATCCGGACGTGGCATGAGCATGACGAAAATCGAGAGAAGTGAGTATTATTTTAAATTTTTTTGTCTTCGATAGTTTTCCAGTAGTATTTAAAACTAATCTGCAGAAAATTAGCTTAAACGTAATGCTATTACTACGAAAAATAAGAAGTGTCATTGGGTGCAATTTCGGTGCTGGTTTTTTTTATGTGTAAAATGAATTTGGACACCCGAGATGGTATTGTGTAGCGTTGGTAGGTAAAGTGAATAAGTGAAGCCATAAATGAAATACGGTCATCGTTATAAATAGTAAAATCGAATTCACGTGTGCTTGAGGTGCTGATTCTGAGATTTTGTGGCTTATATGTGGCTTCCTCTTACAAGATTAGATTAGTGGTTTATGGTGTCATATTGATGAGTCAAGTAATGATACTATAGAGATGAATTTCGCGAGGTACTTTCATATGTAAATTTAAAACATTTGTAAGTCTCAAATGTAATTTACTCAAAGGTTCACCCACGATGGGTGCTGTTCTCTACTTGAGAATTCATTGCGTTTTGCGAAGTTTTTTTTCATGACAGAGCTAGTTGCTCCATTGTTTCATCTTATTGCTTACTCTGTTACTAAATAGGCACATTTCACGGTCCTCAAACTCTGCAGAAATGCACTAGACGAAATTTTGCAGAGTTTGAGGCCTCAAAAGAATGATTTCGTAGTGACGTTGTAATGCGGTTTCGCAGTCAATTAGCCTAAGGAAACCAGCATCACTCAAATCATGCAGTATTAGATATTGTCCTCTAAGTTCAGCTTGTTTGCTTCCGCAGCTATTCGATGTAGTATAGGTACCCAGTTTATTTGTAAAAAGTATTCAGCTTCAGTTCAAGTGATTCGTACAGTGATTTTCAAGGAAGCATCTACTACGTCACGCGGTTAAGTTTGAAGACTGCAACCATGTTTCATAAAATAAAGTAACCACCACATATCTGATTCTTTTATTGCGATCTTGTGAAGGTTAGCACTACCTGGTTTCACGCAAATATTGAATAGCTTGATAGCTAAGTTGCAGTGCTATATCAAAATTTTTACTACTTCACACGATATTCTGTGCGTGGAATATATATTTCGTTTAACAGGACTTAAATGCAAAGCAAAGTAAACAGCAAAGCAAAATTTTACAGCAAAGGTCTTCCCCTTCCATGTATTCTGCTAAAGCGCACAAGAGCATCCGCCACACATTTTTTAAGTTTGTTTTCTTCTATGCGGAAAGCGCACCTCTGCGTCGTATCTTTTTATGAATCAAATTCATCTTTCTTATGTAAAATCTGGTATATTTGAATTGAACATTTTTTACTGAAATCAAAACACAAATTTATTTTTGAAGTTATTCAGTAAGTTCATTAATGCTACGTTTTTCAAGGAAGAAAATTATCTTAGTAAGGATACACAAGAGTAAGGATAGATAATTTCGTCAAAGAACGGGGAAATCCCAGATGTTCTTAGTCCAATAAACTTTTATTTTGAATTTTTGAAAGCGAAGATACAAGATTTGAAAATGAAACCAAAATTATAGGGACACTTTTGTAAATACAGTTACCATAGCAGATGTTGCAAAAATAATGCCCCAATTTGCCTGAGTTGTTGTAACGAAATATGCAAAAATGTGCAACACAGCCAAGTTAATCTTGCCTAACAGCAGCAAACATTTCTATATCAATAAAAACGGTATTATAATTTAAAGACAAATTTTTCGTTTAGAACATAAGTATGTTTTAATTTCTTGACACATGTCGATATTTCGATGGTAATCTGCCCTCTTTTTAAATGTCTATCAGTTATCTGCTACCATTAAATATATCAAGCTTCTAAGAGAAAAATTGGTCTTTAAT
>OX376373.1:101046424-101185337 GCA_947369275.1 Nemotelus nigrinus | reverse complement strand
ACTCGAGTTTAATTCAATTGCATTTATTTATTACAATGGAAATGCTGAATTTGCAACTTGTTTCGTTTTGATTACATTAATTTGGAAAATAAAATTTTGATTACGTTGTGGCATGTGTCGGGAAATATTGTAGACGGTAAAAGAAAAAAGGTGTGCTGGTGTCTGATGAGAAGCAGTGCATACTTTCGAAACCACTTTGTCAAAATAGAATTTTCAATGTAGATTAAAATTTTTAATGTTAATAAAAAGTTGTTCAATTTTAATCATCCCGCAAAAACAATTCCAAAAGTGTTATGTTGCGACATTTGCCATATGTGGATATGGGGTCACGTTGATGATACTGTAACACCTCAACACTTGGTGTGAAGGGCCAGGCAAATGAACTGAACTTCCGGCTTGTTGGCCGGAGCGACGGCACGAAGTGGCATTTTTTTTTTTTTTTTGAAAATGACCATCATGTGTGGAGTGGGTTGGTTGCATCTTCTGGGGTAGATATTGAAGGATACACCGAGGAGAATCATGACGAGTAATATCTTTGTGATCGGTTAATTCTTCTTGCAAGTTTTGATACGTATGGATTTTTTCGTAAATCGGTTCTTCTCCAGTTTTTGAAGATAGATTGTGCTGTTTAATGGTACTGAAAGGATTCAAATAAAGACCGTCGGGTAAATTTCTACTTCGTCCCAATGAAGACTAGCTTTCGATGAATATATGCCAGCAACACATCGCTACATTGTCACCAGCCACTAAGCGGGTAACTTCACGGAAAATCGACCAACGGTCTTTGATCGCTTTCGTCATATTTCAATGAAATTTTTAATATAAACATAAGTAGTTGAGCTATGTGCAACAATATTTTTTTGGACAAATATGGTATATTTGCGGAAATATGGCCTCTTGAAGTTTTTTGAGAAACGTTGGCTCGTGTTGCATTCAAAAAATTGTACAAAATCTTCTACTTAGCGTACAGCCTTCAAATATGGCTTGCTGGAAATTGTAGATTGAAGGTATCCTAAAAAAATAGTGCAAGAAACATCCTGGTCCAGAAGGATAAAAAGAATCATTACAGTGTCCTTTAACCTTGAATATTTCAAAATGCGCACCTTCGATTTTCTTAACTTTTTATATATTGTTAGCAGTTATGTAAGCTACCAGTGTGCAAAATTTCAAAGTGGAGCTTGTAAAAGTACATTTGTAAGATGTTTCTGAAGGTACGCAATACTATAACCGCCAAAAAAAATGTATAGAAAATGGTACCGACATCAGGTGCAATTTACAATATATGAAATAACTTGATGGTGGGTCTTCGTTATTTTTAGCTCAATCAAAGACTTGTATTTTCAGCTATAGGTAATTATTGTTTATGATTTTTATTTATTTTTTTAGAAGGAAAAGTACCTCAATTTTTTCTGTGACTAGCAGACCTAACACTAAAATATAAATTGTTTGCAATAATTGAGAAAATTCATTTGTAAGTAATCATATAATGAAAAAAACCCTAGCGCATCAGAACCGCTAAAAACACTAATGTTCGAAGAACAGTAGAGGATTTGTGCAGATTTTGAGTGTGTATTCTACCACTAGCTACTAAGGACACCCTAAGTAATAATAGACCCTAAGCTAATTTAATTTCGATGAATTCATCGAAAGTTACAGCGATAGAAAGGTGTTTGGAGCTGCCATCCAAAAAATGCCCAGACCTTAGAAAATTTAAACATTGTTGGGGTTTACAGCGGTTGGACCAAATGTGACCCTAGCGCGGACTAGAGAATTTAAGGTAGAACTATAATGCAATTAAGTGAGCTTTAATTGGCTTATGCGACAGTACGGTTGCATAGAAAACAAGTGGCATACCCGTAATGTACTTATCTACCGATTCGTTAAGTTTCGTTCAATTCGGGCCACTTATGCGACCTACGACTGGAACCGTACATCGCTTAAGTGAAATTTGACAGGAGGTATGTGTAACGACTAGGACCAATAGAAGGTATCTAAAATATTTGAAAAGTAACATGTAAAATAAAAAGAAATTAGTTTCAGTAGGTACATGTGTATGTAGCATGTAACATGAATATAAAGAAAAAAAAACTTATAAGAAATAAAATCAAGTTAAAAAAGTACAAACTGAAAAAAAAATGCAATAAGTTACGTACTAGTATATAAAATATCATTTTTAAAAAAGCTTTAAATGCACGTAATGTTGACCGTAGAATACCAAACTGTAAGTTGTTGTGTTACATTTACCCGCAATAGTGGAGAAAACAAGTAAACATCAGTGCGCGCAAATGGCACATTAAACACAACGGTAGAACGCGTGCCAGGAACTGCTTCACGGACAGAAATGTGCTTACTAATGTCAGAAACAACTATCCTATAAAATAATTTATAGAGTAGGCACTCATCTAAGAAAAGTCTGCGTGATTCGAAGGAAGGAAGATTTAGGAACGTAAGGCGATCACTTTTAGGACGGTGAGGAAGCTGAAACTTAAATAACAAGGTACGAGTAAATCTGCGTTGAATAGACTCCAACGCAGTATTTAAGTAGACATAATGAGGACACCACACTTGGCAGCAATATTCAAGGACACTACGTACAAAAAAGAGAAAAAGGTGTACACGGGTGGAAGTATTAACGAAGGATTTAGAGGATCTAATAATGAAACCCGATAATTTAGAGGCCCTGGCAGTCATATATGAAATATGCTTATCAAATTTAAGGTTAGAATCGAATATTACACCAAGATCTCTGAAATTATCAACAACATTAAGAGGAGAGCCAGAAACAAAATAGGAGAACATTAAAGGTGACGTTCTACAGGTAAAAGATATTTTGTGACATTTCGCGATGTTCAAAGTGAGAGCATTGGCACAGCACCAAGTCTGTAAACTATTAAGACCATTTTGCAAAAGTGTACAGTCAAGTGTACTCGATCACTCGAAACGTCTAAAAATCGTCAGCATATAACACACAAGAAGATTGGATTAAAGGTGGTAGATCGCTTATGAACAAAAGAAAGAGAAGAAGACCAAGAATAGATCCTTGCGGAACACCTGATACAGGAAAAAAGGGAATTGGAGAACAAGAATTAACAGTTACAATACAGGTACGACCATATATGTAAGATATAAACCAGCAAAGAAGAGAACCATCTATCCCACTTTTCCTTAGCTTTTGAAGATGGAGAAGGCTTTGGAGAAGTAAATATATAGAACGTCGACCTGTTTTTGATGGTCAAGAGTGGATGCAATCATATGCGAGAAGGAAAGAACGTTGGTTAATGTGGATTTACCTTTGACAAAGCCATGCTGCTCATAAACTAAGGTTGGATAAAGAAGTAGACTCGCATGTAGACTATTTTCTCAAGGATCTTGCTGAAACAAGGAAGAAGTGAAATGGGGCGGTAGTTTGAGATGCATGTACGATCACCAGATTTATGTATAGGGAAGATATTGGCAGTCTTCCAAAGAGAGGGAAAGAACCAGAAGATAAACTTATATTGAACAAGATAGAAACAAGAACGCACAGAAATGAAGAAAGAGATTTAGCCAATATATTTGGAATACCGTTGGAATCACTACCGGTATTGGCGTCGATATCCTCCTACAGAAGTTCAATTTCTAAAGGGTTTGTCCGAAACGAATGTATTTCAGGAAAAGATGAAAAAATATGATTTTGGGAGGGAGGAGGGCATTGTTGTGAGAATAAAGAGGAAAAGTAAAAAGCAAAAAGGTCACACACTTCAAACGGAGTGGAAGTAGCTGTATCACCCAAGTGCATACCATTGGGGATACTGGGAGAGTTTTTCAAGGAACGAATGAATGACCAAAAGGATTTCGGTTGGTTGGTTCTGATTGACGCTTCAATTCCAGCAATGTAAGTGCACATCGTCTGTCTGGCAGCTTTTATGGCTTAAGAGCGTAGTTCTTTATACCAAAGGAGGTCAGCAGGTGAACCAAATCTTTTGTATAAATTACGAGTTGCATTTTTGGCTTCGAGTGGAATCGCGACATTATTGCTGAACCAAGGAGCATCATTCCGTTTTATAAGACGGTGAGCTGGTGTGAATTGCGGAATAAGGTTTGAGAGGAAAATATACAATTTGCACAAAGCATCATCAATGTCAAGGCCACGAAAGAAAGAGAACCAGTTAATTCTAATTAATTCAATCGCCATGCTAGTGAAATCAACTTTTTGAAAGTTAAAACGTGCCAGAGAAGGGATTTTGTTCCTCATAGAACCAATACTAGAGATTTCAAGGACAAGAGGGGGATCATGTGGGTCAGAAGAGACATAGGGAAAGAGAGCAGCACCCTAACAAAGTGATGATTGTGGGAGATTGGACAAAGTAAGGTCCAGAATTCTATTGTTGGCATTTGGTATGCTGTTAAGCTGTGAAAGGGAACAGAGTGAGAGAAACGGTGACATTATTAAAGAAACACTACCAGTTGAGATAATAACCGAATAGGCATCATCCCAATCCAGAGTTGGGATATTAAAATCACCACATAGCAGAACATAAGCGGTGGAAAAACGACTGTTGAGGTAAGTAGAAAGCTCCGCAAGAAAGCGTTCCTAAATTGACAGAGAAAGGTTGCAGGGGATATGTATTGAAGCAACGACTAAGGTTTTGGTAGAAGGTAAGGAACTACGCACAAAAATACACTCAACAGGAGGACAGGAAAATCACGACAGAGTGTTCCGATGAGTGCCTTATTAATACCGATGAGAACACCTCCACCATCAGATTTACCACTATTCAAACGATCCCTGTCGAGAGCACGGTCAAAAATACTTCCACATTTGCGGCTGAACAAATGATGTTCTTTGTTTTTGTTTAAGTTCTCTGTAAACTCCAAGACTCTTATTTACACCCTCGCAAAATACTCTAAATCTCTCTTTATCCGGATCGCAAGACTCAAATATATTTACCGCTTGATCGAAGAAGTTCAAGGCTTTATAGACATTTTTTCTAATGTTAATGTGCAGCTCTGGTCTTCAACTTCTGAAGGTGAAGACCATGCGTTCTTCGGATTCTGCTGATCGCTCAAATATTCGAAAAGATCTTCGGTACATAAGGGTTGTTCATTACAAGTTAAAAATTCTTCCACATCATTTTCGGAAAAATTACTTTCGACATCCATTCCCATAATTTTTTTTCGAATTTGCTCAAGCTCGACATTTTCGAAATCTGTTTCTACCTTTGGCAACAATTTTTTCTAAACCAAAGGAAATTCGCAAATGTGTTCATGCACAAAAAATATATATCAAAATTTTGCCGACGTAAATCGAAATTTTTCCGACGTAAATCGAAGCTGGGAATCAAAAAGTAAGACAACGTAAATCGAAACGACTTAAATCGAAGCGACGTAAATCGAGGCTCACCTGTATATATATAAATTTAAAAGAACATTTTTCCTACTCAAAATAGTTAATTTATGTATTCTATGTTTCTAGACCGATGAAGGTAATGAGTAATTCCAAAAGATACTAATATTGTGAAACTTAAACGAGCTATACAGCCAATTTAAATCTGATAACGCCTGTAATAAAGTCGGATTTTTAAAGTTCGCGGCTCTACGGCCTAAATATTGCATCATAGCGGGAATATTGAGAACAGATTCTGTCTGTGTTCGTGATGCATCAAAACGTTGAATTAATAATTGTAGGATCAAAAATAAATTTTCTAACAAAGGGTTCCGATATAAACTTGGTCAATTATAATGACTTTTTATCTCTGATGATGTGTTTTCCTTAAGGGGTTAGTCCACTGTTAAACTGCTCAAAATGAACTTTTTTTTAAACAGCT
Source organism: Nemotelus nigrinus (assembly GCA_947369275.1). Lineage (NCBI taxonomy): Eukaryota > Metazoa > Arthropoda > Insecta > Diptera > Stratiomyidae > Nemotelus > Nemotelus nigrinus. The sequence continues at coordinate 101,179,530 of OX376373.1, read as the reverse complement.
ACCAAAAAAAAAAAACTTCAAGATATCGATTTGAAATTTTACATACATCTTTAGTGAAGTTAAGAGTTAACATTTTCATTGGAAAAAATTGTTAGAACACAAAATGGCGCCCGCCCCAATGGATCGCCGCAGCACCACCGAAAAAAAAGCAAATTGCGCCTCGTAAATTCCTGCACAAAATAAGCGTCTGTGAACAAATTACCAAAAATATTTCATTAGTTTTGAGTATAAAGGACTGCACGGGAATAAATTTAGAAATTCTTTTATTGAAAAAATTTTTTTATTCACTTTTTTGATTCAAAAGTATACCAAATTTTTTTTAATCACTTTAGGGCTCTAAATTTAGGCCCGTGCAGTCTTTTATACTCAAAACTAATGAAATACATTTGCAGCAACCTACCCCTCAATATCGTAAAATGTCACGTGATTAACTTTTCTCGAAAAAATACGCTAGTACATTTTACTTACCTTTTAAGCAGTACGGCACTTAGTAGGGTTGAAAATATATTAGACCTTGGTGTGGAGCTGGATGAAAAGCTCCGCTATAATTTTCATTCCGACAAAATGATTTTTCAATCAAGGAAACGACTTGGCTTCATTAAAACAATGCGCCAGGGAGTTTCAGAACCTTTGGGCAACAAAATCACTATACACTGCGCTCGTTCGCATCATTTTTTTGACTATGCTTGCATTATCTGAAACCCGGTTTTCGAAATTCGTAGTCAGAGATTTGAATCTATTCAACAGCAATTCTTGCTATTCACTCTTAGAGGTCTGTACCATCTTGTGATATTAGCAATTTACCGTCATACGAATCTCGCCTTAGACTTCTAAACTTGTCATTTCTTTCATCCAAAAGATTTATTTTATCTGCCTGCTTCAGTTTCGATGTCATAAGAGATGCTGTTAATGTCGATTATATACAGGAAAGATTTTTGTTTAATCAGCTCGTGAGAGTCACTAGATCCCGACGAACGCTAGTTGAATATAAGCATAGTACCGCCTATGCTGATAATGAGGCAATAAATAGATGCTGCAACATATTCAACGCTATGAGCCAACACTTTTCCTCCACGATGTCCAAAGCGTCCTTTTTTCATTTCATTTCATTTTATTAAATTCGTCTAATCCAAAGTATACACATACAATAAAAATTAATTATTCTTATACAGAATTCGTTTAAGCAATGCTGTAGATAAATGAAAATCAAACATATAATAAGCTTCGTTAAAGCATCTATTTATTGCAGTGACTGGTTCATTGCAATCATAATTGGTCCGATGTTGAGGGATCGACAAAAAGTTCACCCGCCTGACTCGATTGTTATTAGTGTTAAAATTAAGTTGGCTTAGTAAGTAGTTTGAGCCAATGGTGCCATCCAAACTTTTCGCGGCAAATAAGATTTGGAAATTTTGACGTCAAGAGTTCAAAGATTTAAGCGGTCTTGAGAAGGAGGTAGATGTAAAGGGTCATACCACGGACGACCGCGGAGGCAGAAACGTAAGAACCTCTTTTGGATGGACTCAATTTGATCAATGTAGACTTTTTGATATGGCGCCCATACAATACTTGCATATTTGACAATAGGTCTGACTAAGCTGCAAAAGAGGGTCTTTGTTAGAAAAATGTCGTTGAATTAACACGAACGTCATCTGACAAAATCTAACGCATTGCTAGCTTTCACAACGACTGAATCGATGTGATTGATTTAGCAATATTCCTAAATCGAGTACTTTCGCTGATCTATTTAAAGATGTACTCAAAAGTGAGTATTCATAGATTACATGATTATTTTTGCGTGTGTAAGATATAATCGTACACTTGTCAAGATTAATAAGGAGATTGTTATCGGAACACCAGCTGGCAAGTCTGTTTCGATCATGCTGCAAATCATTGCAATCGTTAAGGTTTCTCACAACTTTGAAAATTTTAGCCTCATCGACATAAAAAAGAACAGAAAATGACTGCAGAATGGAACCTACGTCATTAATAAATAAGGCGAACAGTAAAGGGCCTAGATGACGACTTTGTGGAACACCAGACGTGGTTTTAATTTCAGATGACAAGGCACCGCGAAAGGATACACGTTGGGTGCAATTCATTATGTAAGAGTCAACCTAATTTAAAAAACTCTAGCGCAACTGAACCGCTAGAAAACTAATTTTCGAAGAAATTTTCTTTGAGTGACAAAAAAATGTGGAAAGACGTAATACACTTTTTTGTAAAATCATATCAACCATTCCTTATCCAAAGCAACAAAACTCAACTATAACACAAATGATGAAAATGTTCAGTGCTGGCAACATTTTTCCAACGAAGCAGCAATAAGTTAACCTTCACAAGCTCATACTCAAATCAACTTATCCTTTGAATTTCGTTCTCATCGGAGGATTTCGTCGAAAGCTTTAGTTGTTTGAGGCTGCCATCCAAAAAATGTTCAAAACTCGGAAAATTGAAAAATTGGTTTCTTAGTTTTATTGCAAATGTTTTGCATATGAGTATGTAATTTGAAGCATCTGATGATGCAATAGTCACGAAAATGGCTAAAGCTGGTTAGCCTGTGTCAGCAACAAAGCAAAATATATACCAAATCTGCTTCACGTTAAACTAAACCCAACCAATAAATTTCGTTTATATTGAATCACTGCGCTAGAAGTTATACGGGTGAAAAAAATTTTAGGGTTACCACCCTCACAACTTTTCAAATTTTTAAAGCGTTAACATTTGTTGTTAATTTTCATTGCAGGATCGTTCCCATTTGCAAATCTAATTACATAATCGCGCAGTAAAGAAGTTCCAAAAAATTACAAAAATGGTCATAGCTGGCAGCCCTTTCATGATTTTTGTACGAAATTCCTATGACATTTGGCTCACATCAAAATCTATTTACTGCATAAACTTAATTTTGATATCATGACTGCACCGGAAGTTATAGGGGAAAAAGCTTTATTTTGCTGAGCAAATTTGCAAGATTTAGCAGACAAAAATCACCATAGCTGGCAACTCTATTCTAATTTTTCAGCCAAATGTTACCTTAAGTAAGATCCAAATACTGTGTGAATTTTGTTTAAATCTGATGGCTGAATCGGAAGTTATAGGCCAAAAAGCTAATTTTTTCCCCGTGATTTTTCAAGATGGCGCCTCTGCCACAGGATTGGCGGCATTTCAAAATCACTTCTATCAGACCTGGTCCTAGTTGATACCAACATGCTCTGTGAATTTCATGATCATCGGATAATCCGGTCGTCAGTTCTCGTGAACAGAACTTTCGAGTGCTGAAAATAGAGGTAATTTAGTGATGGGTTGCCGTTCTTGTGCAAATCGGAATTTTCAAAGTTTCAATTTGACTTGATGCACAAACGTTAAAATTTATCAATGATTTGAATTTTTTGTCAAAAATCAAAAACTTTTCAGGAGGTTCAATGATTTGAAGGATTTTATTTCAAGAGCCTGCCGCAGCTACAGAGTTACCCGCACGACCTTGGAAATCCATGTGTATTAAACTTTAGTTAACATCAATACGCTCTGCAAATTTCACGATGATCCAATGTTTTTGTCAGAAGTAATGACAAATCAAAATTTGAAAAAAAATCCTTGCCTACTTTTAGGCACGCTGCACCCACACACGGCTCAAAATTTCCAATTTTTTGTCATAGGCAAGCTGTGAACATAATAATTGCTCATTTTCGATCCTTTTTTTGAACCAAAATTCACGCTGCTTGGAAATATAGGAGTACCTCAAAATTCACTAAAAAGCTCGCCGCCGCCAAAAAGTTTGGTATAGCAAGTCGTGGACCTACCTACTAAATACATCTACGTTCTCCGAAAGTTTCAGCTTAATCGGATTGGCCACTCCAGAGATTATCTCCCTTAATCATTTTGATGATATATATATATACAGCTATGGACAAAAAAATAGCAACACACTGCAAATTATTACGTAGTTTTCCGTGAATTGCATGTTTTTCTAATGAATTCATATTCAGGCAATCTGACTGTAGCGCGATCATAGCAGTCTCATTTTGTGCGAGAATATTTGTCAAACGCAAACAGAAATGGATTTTGTTGCACACATTGTGTTCCAAGACGTGATATTGTGTGGTCATAATAATAGCAACATAAAGTTCTGTAGTGATTATTTTCTTGAAGGCAGAATTTTTGGTTAACTTATTTGATGTACATATTTTATTGTTAGTGAGTATGAAAGTTTAGTGAGGTTTGTGTTTTAAAAAAAATGTCTTTCATCTAGTTAATAATGGGTCGAGGAAAACATTGTACGCCTACCCAAAACGCAACAATTAGAGTCCTGCATGACCAGAGCTATTCAATCAGGGATATCGTAAATGTGTTGAAACGCTCTCCTCGAATGGTCTATAATGCTCTTCACGTGAAACCGAAGCTTGAAACTAGAGGACGACCATCGAAAATATCAAAAAAAGACAAAAATGCACTGCTCATAAAAATTAAGGCCGATCCTTTTATGTCGTCAAGGATGTTAGTTCAACAGACAGACATAGATGTTAGTGCCAGAACTGTTCGCCGTATTCTCCAAAATAATGGTCGTCAAGTCAGAGCTCCTAGAAAGGTCCTGTTAATGAAAAAAGTACATAGGAAAAAACGTATCGAGTTCGCTAAACTGTACCACCTTCCTGAAGACCCCCACTTGAACTCAAATCAATGGAGAAATATACTTTGGAGCGATGAAACGAAAACCAACCTTTTCGGTATGGACGGGAGACACGTTGTACGTTGGCCACCAGGGCAGGCTTATAATCCGCGGTATACTAAATCCACAATTGAGCATGGAGGTGGCAATTTGAAGATTTGGGTTGTTTTTCTTGGTGGGGTATTGGTCCAAATTTCCTCATTTGCCGCATTATGACCAAGGAAAGTTATACTGAAATTGTAAACAATGTCTGCTTCCTTGGGCCGAAGAAAAAATGCCAATCAGATGGCGATTCCAGCACGACAATGACCCAAAACATTCAGCAAAAGCCACAATGCAATGGTTGCAAAGTAATGAAATTAATATTTTGAACTGGCCATCTCTGGCACAGTTATACTGAAATTGTAAACAAATGTCTGCTTCCTTGGGCCGAAGAAAAAATGCCAATCAGATGGCGATTCCAGCACGACAATGACCCAAAACATTCAGCAAAAGCCACAATGCAATGGTTGCAAAGTAATGAAATTAATATTTTGAACTGGCCATCTCAGTCAACCGATCCAAACCCAATTGAGAATTTGTGGAATGACCTCAAAATTGAAGTTTCCAAGCGCCTGTCAACAAATATGAAAGAACTATGAGAAAGTGTGCAACAGGCGTGGAAGGCAATACCACTTGAAAAGTGTCAAAATTTAATCAGCTCTATGCCCCATCGAATTGAATCAGTTTTACAAAATTATGAATTCGATACAAAATACTAAATCTAAGGACTGATATTAAAAATTCAAAATGTATGAATTTAAAAATAAACCAATAATTCCTTCCATTTTCGATAAGTGTTGCTATTTTATTGGCCAGGTTGTTGACCCTAAATTAACGAAAAAAAACTATAAAAATCATATTTGGTGTTGGAAATTTAATTATTTTTCATGGAATATTTTCGATAACATTACAATAATTAAGTTATGATAGATTTTGGCATTGAATGATTGGCACTGAGAATATTACACTGGCATGAATAAAAAAGTTTCGGGTGTTGCTATTTTTTTGTCCATTGCTGTATATATATATATATATATAGAAATATGAATTTTCGGCGAAACGAGTTTAATACTACTTTTCTTCGAAAATTAGTAAAAAATTAGTAAAAAGTAAGGGAATTGTAAGGAATGAAGCTTAACTAAAAGTATAGAGTGATCAAGCTTATCAAAGGCTTTCGTCAAGTTTGTGTAGACACAGTCAGTTTGGAGGCCAGCTTCAATTGAGTTGGTTACTTGGTGAGAAAATTTAAGCAGGTTGGCTGTGGTTGAACGGCCTTTCATAAAACCGTGCTGATACGGAGCCATAATGGATGTCTGCAGTTTGACAAGTCCATACGATAAGCTTTACGGAAAACAGAAGCAAATAAATTGCTAATATCAAAGGGATCATCAATATATGAGCCGTCAGATTTAAATGTGAATGGATACCCATCGTTATAAGTCTTAGAACTAACAAAATTCCAGAATCTCTTAGGTTGAGCTTGAAAATTAGATTTTAGCTGTTGTGTTTGTCTCTAATATGCTAATGCAACTTCTTTATGATGCAGATCTCTTAATGTAGAAAAACGTTGGTAGTCAGGCTCTGAGCGAGTCAGGCGAAACTGTTTCCAGGCTTTATTTTTGGAATTTTTCAAATGCCAAAGCTGTGGAGACATCCAAGGAAATTTTTTTTTTATTGAAGGTAGTTGGCACGCACTGTAAAAAACAGCTAAACAACCGAATGTGGAAATGAAACGTTGCTCTATCCGGATTAGGTTTCTGCAACACGGAAGACCAATCATAGTTAGCAAGCAAGTCACGTATTTGATCGACATTAGCTTGTCTAAAATTAAATTTAAGTTCAGATGTGTAACTAATCGGTCATATTCTTTTTTGTCCATTATAACCACGGCATTTCCTTTATCTGCTTTGGTATAATAGACCGGTTTAGTAGCCAATTCTTGAAGCACCCTATGTGCCTTGCCAGTGTTCCCCCTCTTGCGGTTTACCTTCCTGATGAGTCTAGCCACATTGCCTCTGATTTGTGCTCTCTCCTGTTCGGGAAGGTTTTTGACCGCGGCTTCAACGTCTAATACCAAATCTTCTGTAGGAAATTTTGTTTCTTTGACAGCAAAATTCAGACCTTGGTTAAGCAGTTCCATTTGCTCTTCTGTGAATTTGACCGTCGATTTGTTCACCACATAGTTGGGGATGGTCTCTACAGCATCCTTTTTCTTTTCCATGGTATTTTTTTCACTTGTCAGCTCCTTCAGTTTTTTTGTGAGAATTGTCCTCTTTCTATCCTTCTCACATTCAAAAGCCCTGTTTGCTTTCCCCACAGTGTCTAAAATGTCCCCTTTTCTACCTAAAGAATCACTAGCCATTTTTAAATGTAGAGAGTAAACGTTTACTTTAAAATCTTTACTTTCAGGGGGAAATACTTTAAAGCTATGAAAGGTGTTGCCATGGAAAATCCTTTATCCCCACTAATGAGCGAGATATTTATGGACAGACTGGAGAAGAAACTTTATGAAGAAGGTTCGCTTCCTCGTGTCTGGATGAGATATGTGGACGACATTCTAGCTATCGTAAAAAAGAATGCTTTGGCAGAAACTTTGAAGAAGTTGAACCAAGCACATAAGGATATCCAATTTCCAATGGAAATCGAAAATAATGGAAAACTACCTTTCTTGGATATAATGGTCATACGGAAAGAAGGTTTTCTTAGGTTTAATATCTATCGAAGCCCACACACACCCAGAGAACAACACCTTCCACATCTGATCATTTGCATTCCCAAAAAATGGCGCCCTTTAACTCGATGATCCACCGGCTATTAACAGTACTCATGAATCAGGAACTCAGAATTTAAATATATTAAAAAAAGAAAGAATTTAAATATATTAAAAAAATGGATTTGACGAGAAAATAATCGGAAACCTTGTCAAAAAGTAGAAGGACAGAATACAGCGTGATCTGTTAACGACGCTCTTTACACAAGAAAAACAAAAAAAACCAGCCATAAGAGTTCCAATTATTTTTACGTCAATATTCAAGCAAATTCAGGAACTTCTTGAACGCTTTGATATTAAAGCAGTTCCAACCAGTAAGGTAAAAAAATTAAGTACAAAATTATGTCACGTGAAAGGCAAAAAAGATAAGAAGGAAAAATGTGGAATATACAGAATTACTTGCCCAGAATAGGGCAAAATATACATTGGACAAACGAAATGGTTAGTTGGTATTAGACTAACCGAACATAAGCCAGAAGCAGCCTCAGCAAGGAAAAGGAACTCAACGGTAGTACGATCAGCAGTAGCGAAACACATCCTAGAGGAGGAGCACAACATAACGTGGGACAACGTGGAGGTAATTAACCCTCCGAGTACACACCTATTTTTTCAATCATGGAGAACACTTGGGGTCAAATTGACCCCAAGCACTTTTGAACGTCTATAGAATCGCCGCCACTGAAGATTTTAATTTAAAAAAATTTGTAGGTATAGTTTGAGACCTTTTCTAGTAGTTCCTATGCATAAGATGTGCCTTAAATGTCCTAAACATACCTAAAAAAAATTCGCCAAAAACAGTTTTGCCGAAAATCAGGTTTTTTACTAAAAAATCGTTATTTTTTTAAATTTTCAATATTTTTGGCGAAAAATTTATACAGATACTCTCAAGATATGACAAAATCATTAAAAAATTAGATGTATATTGGACCTTTAAAAAAAAGTATTTATTTTGCATATTTACGGTGGCGATTTTGAAGGTTTTTTGTTTGCATATTTTTAAAAAAAATTAATAAATTTGTTGTTTTTTAATATTTTGAGCTTAAAATTTATATGGTTTGAATAATACAAAAATCATCCCTATACAAAGGGTTGCAAAAAAGATATTCGTTAGGCATATTGGTAGTAGTAATTTTGAGGGTATGAAAAATAATGAATTTTTTCATTTTTGAATAGAAAAAACGATTTTTCATTCATTAAAATACATAAAAATATTGACAAAATAAAGAAGAAATTGAAAAAATTATTCATATCCAATACAATCATTACATAAAAATGCCCGATGCTCGTCGCACATCGGTCTATCGCAAGATGCGCACACATCTTTTGTTTTGTGGTCCTGTTTTCGAGAGCACAATAAACATCTTGCTCTTTAATTGAGCTTTGGACGCTCTGAAGGAACATTTGGGATATTTGTTCCTAAAATATTCTCGATCCCTTTTCGAATGTCTACACGTAGAATGGTATTATTTAATTTTTCTCGTAAATATGGCTCTACGAGGTGAGCCACAACTTCTTTCAAGGCAGCAATGGCAGATTTATTTTTGGTAGCGTCATCTGCGTACTTACAAGTCCATAGACATCTGGCATTTACGATAGCTTGATCAAGCATACCAAAAAAGTATCGCACTGGCCAACGCTTTGTTGCACGAGTAGTCGTATATGCGTGGCACAGTTTGTCAAATACATCCGTTCCACCTTTGGTCTTATTAAAGTACAAGATTACCTCTGGTTTACCTCTTTCTCCAATGTTTCCTGTTGGTATCTTGTTGCTAATAAGCAGTACAACTTTATTTTGTTTTGGCGTGAAACTTACCAAAGTAATATCTCCATGGTGGCAAAATTTAGTACAAGGTACTTCTGTATTAGCAACCTTCATTTCATTAGGAATGTCGGGTTTATTTTTGCGGATACGTACACTAGAACGCAGATTATACGCCATATTGGTAAAAAAAAACACTTGTGTAGTATGAAACCAAATCAAAAACAGAATCAAAAACAGTAAAATAGAATCAAAAACAGTTGCGTCCGCTCCGTGCGACGGTCGAACCAAGAGAGAGCGGCTCGTCACGTTCTTTATTCATATATCTTCTTCTTTTTCTTCTTATACACTAAAGGGTCACTTACAAACTATGCAGTGTTTAGATTCGCTTAGCTATAGTACACATTAATATTATTTGAAATCTTACACTATACTTGCAAACATATTTTTTCGAAAAACCGATTTTTCCTTTAGAAGCTAGATATCTTTAGTTTTTGTGACAAATATCGATATTTCGAGGGTAATCTGCCCTCTTCTTCAGTGTCTATCGAGAGACCGATAGACACTGAAAAAGAAGAGGGCTGATTACCCTCGAAATATCGATATTTGTCACAAAAACTAAATATATCTAGTTTCGAAAGGAAAAATCGGCTTTTTAAAAACAGTTTTTACAAGCTGGAAAAAATTAGTACATATTAAAAACAATTATTTTTTGGCTATTTTAAATTAATCTATTGATTTATAAAGTAAAAAAAATATTGAATTTTACCTCAAAATTGACGTCTAGTACACATGGGGTCTATTTGACCCCTTGATCTGCTTCAAAGGCTTCTCAACGACGACTGACGACATGGGACTGTATGAGAACGGTTTAAACTAAAAGTCAAGGCACAGAAATACACTAAGGAACCTGCAGTACCCCCCTTTTCCCGCAGGCCTAAGCGCTGCGATTGGTCAAAAAGGTCTCTGGGGTCAATTTGACCCCCTGTGTTCTCGGAGGGTTAAGGAAGTACAGCAGGTACGAAAACTAGATGCATACGAAAGCCTGAACATATGGAAAACCCCGATGGATAGGCAACTAAACACAGACCAAGAAAACTGTGTATCACCATTGTTCAGGTTAATTTAAACAGATACTTTATGATGATTATGTGATTAATATAGATATTAAGATGTACTTAAGTATATAATTAATAGATAATTAGCGAGTAATTCGCAGGTAATTAGTATTAGTAAATACTTTAAAAGCAAGCACCTTAAATAAGATACCTAGGGTATTTTAAGATTAGACCAATAGACACTGAAGAAGAGGGCAGATTACCCTCGAAATATCGATGTATGTCAATATAAAAATAAATGTAGCTTCAAAAGGAAAAAATTGGTTTAATTAAAATATTTGTCAAAACTATGTTTGAAATGCTACAGGTAGTCATATACGAAAACCTATAATTTTAATTGAAACTGCCGACAATTGAAACGATTTGAACAATTTCCAAATTTACACGCCTCAATTCAACACGAGCTTTTATAAGCTCTCTTCACTCCTTCTTTCTAAAAACTCGTGCTGAGTTGAGGTGATTAAACCTGGGCAAACGGATTTATTATAATATTAGGATTTAGGGTAATTTCCGTTTGTAAACATCGTAGAGTTTACGAAAAATAAACTAGCTTCATCAATTCTCTTTGAATAATATGAATATGTTTGTGAAAATTGACGATAAATCATTATTATATTTATAAGTGCCTAGAAATCAATATAATATTTCCAAACTTTCGGCCAAATCTCAAAAATCAAATATCAAATACATTTGATTGCTTATCGTAATAAATTCCTCGAAAAATATAGCCATTCTATCAAAACAATTATCCGGTGAAAATCTGTCTAATCTTATTACGAAAATATTTGCATGTTTTGTGCCGTTAAATTTGCATCACGTAATGAATTGCTGTTAAAATCATAAAACTCAAATGAAAATACGAACGAGAATGAGAACAATCTTAACGACCACCAGTACTCATATAGCCAAACAAAAAGGATAATTTTGCTCGTGAAATTAATAAAATTCAATTTTATGGTAATTTTTCGTCTGTTGAAATTCGATGTGAAACGGGTTGTGCAATTTTTCAGAGATAGGGAAAAGCTGATCCTAAGGACTCAGGGTTTCGTATCTGAATTTCAGGCCAGATCCAGAGACTAAGATGAAGAAAATCCTCGGCATTTATGAGTCTTATATCGTTTTATTTTCATTCAAGCCGTTCGAAACCGCTTATTGCGTGACATGCGGTAGAGATTGTGATTGTGTGATGTTTGTAGAGTTTGTGACTAGAAACGACAGATACATATAAGATTTATGGGAAATGTTTTAGTGCTCTACTGACAGCTGGTAAATATTCAAGAGTGATCTACTTAGAATGCAAATTTGTATTTGCTTTCTTATTCCGAATGCGGGTTGCGCAAAAATGTTTGAGCGTAACGAAATTGAACTTGAAATCAAATTTAATTATGATGAATATAATAAGAAATTAGAGGTTTAGGACAAATTAAAAAACCATTTATTTAACAATCGAGAAATTTCAATTTATACAATTCAAGGGTTTTTCAGTTTATTGAAGGTTTACAGAGTGCATTTCTTAACATCATTCATTTTATACTTTCGACCTTGGGTCTTTGGATTTCGATTTTCAATTTAACATTAATTGGACAAACATTCGTAATCAAATTTTTCTTTTAAAATCTGGATATATTTGATTGTGCTGATAAATATCGATATTATCTTTAAAATATCGATATCTGCCAGATGTTTGGATATATGTCTGTAGCTACCAAAAGAAAAGTTTACCTTTCAATAAAAATACTTTGTCAAAGCTAGGAAAAATTGAATCGGATTAAAATAATACGTAGTTCGATCTATGTTGACTTATTCATGCTTCCTTGTACCTTGCCAGAATCGTAACTGTTCACCGCATGTGAGCGATAAATCGTAAAAATATAAACATAGTTGATTGTTAGTAGTTTTAGATTGATAGCTATAATTTGAAACACAGGAAATATCTCGAGTAATTTAGAACAAGAATGATTGTGCGTTGTGAGTTTTTTATTTTATTAAAAATTTAGTGCTGAATGTACGACTTATGTAATATATATTGCTGTTGGATAACTTTTATAAGAGAGGTGTTCTATAAGTAATGAGAATGACAAATAAAATTTCTGATTTTTGGCACAATGACTTTCTATTTTTCAACATGGTAGCTCTGCACTATTGGTTAAGAGCAATCTGGATATGGAATTTATTGTGGCCCGCAATTTTAAGTGCTGGGTAGTGGTGTTCAAAAAGTAATGAACGACCTAAAAGTAATGGTTACTCAAAGTAACGAAAAGTAATCATTACCGGAAAACGAAAGTAACCATTACTTTTCTCACAACCGTTCCTTCGTCATTCTAAGACCAAACGACACACAAAATGTATTTCGTTACCGAGTCAACGGGCAGCAATGATATCCAAGCTTGGGGTGATGTAGAGACCGGTCTCTACTCTCTACGTGTGCAAAGTAATGGTTACTTTTCGTTCCTTTGAGGAATGAAATGAGGAACGATTTGCTGACCATATCGTTATGCCTGAAGTACAGTCGACGCAGCGAGGCGCAGCCAACGAAATCGCCTGGTTACACTGAAACGTGACTAAGTGTCAGTGAAGTAGAAGAATTTTCAGTTCATGTTTGAATTTCACTGCGACATCTCTGTATCCGCCTGTAGCCTTCTCATGAATAATCGGACGCTCCTTCACTTGGACTATCAGCATCTCTATTGTCACCTCGTTATCCAACACTGCATCTTTAATTGACTGCATTTTGAAATAATGCTATGTATTTTTTTATTTATTCGAGGGTGTTCTTTTCTATGCACTGTAAATGAGTTTAATTCTACCGTAAACTCAACCTTATATATATGCCGAATGCTTAAAAAGTTTATTTTACTACTTGCCTTTTACCATAGTCAAATTTTCAAATCTTACTTGGCTCTTAAACATTTCCCAATGTTATTTAAATTAAACATCCGTTTTTTATACTATTAGCATAATATTTCACTGATGGGCTTTGAGGAGAAAGCCAAATAGCCCTCGTTATAAATATGTAAGTACATTTGACTAGATCTGGCTTGTAGGAGAAAAAAATGGTCTTTAAACCATAATTAAATTAAAAGTAATCCGACGACAACCCTCGTAGGGGTCTAGGAGTTGAAGCTGGTGAGGAGCTTCTTTACAATTTTTTCAATCAATATGAATACGAGTGTAAAATTCGACGACTCACTTTACCCCTGATTTTTAACCACGTACCTAATCAGAGCTAGGTGAACTCAAAGCTTGGTTTGCGGGCCTTCGTCCGAACTTGGATTCAAATGAGGGATCCCACAAGCAAGAAGTCAGTAATCTACCAACTAGACTACTCAAGTATTTTAAATTACTATAATTAATGTGCTATTAATTATCTTTCAAATTTGCTCTTAACTATCTTTTTATTTTACTTTTAACTATCTAAGCTATTACCAATAAAAATTGTTTTCGAATTCCTCAAAAAATTAATAATATAAAATCAACTCTATTTACATTTTCGCATACATTTCAAATCCCGCGCGTTTCTCAAGTAATTACTGCTGATTGCAACTCTTCGATGCGACAAAAGTTGAATCCATTTCGACCGGAGCTGCGCCTGGCTGCGCATAGCTGCGGCTTGGTGTGCTCGCTGCTATGGAAAACCCATATAGTCAACTCAACTGACAGCTTGGCTGCGCCTGGCTGCGGTAGACGACGTCTCAGTGTGCTTCAGCGGTTACTTGTAAATTCGTGATCGATTCACAAAGTAAGGAATGAAATGAGTAACGATAATGAATGCTACCATTAGTCCGGGGAAATCTAACATGGTGCTTCGGAAAAATTAGGGGAAAGCTGAATTTTGGTGTGAACCTTGGTACTGGCGTGTTGAACAAAATGTCAAAAGTCCCCATCGATCCGAGTGCTGCGTCGCTTTTTATACGGGGTCAAAGGTCACCAAAAGTGACCTTTCCTAAATATCTCAGTAACGGTTACGTCTTCAGAAAAACAATGCTAAACGAATTAGAACCTTAGCAAATTTCCAACAAAAAAGATTATATAACTTTTTCCTGTAACTATAACCGTTTTTGAGATATATTGATCTAAACATTTGTTACTAACAGCATCCTCTTTCTCAAAGGCATGTTGATTTTATCCGATTTTGATTACGACTTGGCATGTTTGTGAGTTTGTTTCTCTATATTTAAGAGTCGCATAGAAAAACCATGTACACAATCTTATCTACCAGGCGCCAGGGTAGGTGGAAAAGTGTGCTCCGAAAAGTTCCCCCCTCCCCCTTTGCCATAAAACGGTATCCCTGAGCATCCATCCCAAATCTTCAGAAATGAGCTCGTTGCCTACTCTTTGCCCACTGTTAAATAAGGTAGGATCACTTTTTATCCTGTTAATTGCCTATTCTTGATATCGCGCGACCAGCTTTACATCCACACCCTTCCCACACCCTACTCACCCCCGCAAACGAACCACCCCGAAATACCCGCTTTTTTAGTTTTTATTTCCATACCGTCTTATCCCATGAAAGATCAGAGCAAGGTCACGTAATTTCAGGTGCAAATTGGTTTCGAAACGTGTCATATCCCTTTGGCGTTATGTAGCCATCACAGGATTGGTAAAAAAACGGATTGTTCGGGGATAATCTGCATCGGATTGAGCTCCTATAATGTCAGGAATGAGCGTTTACAGAATTATGCCATGATATTATTTCATTTCATTTCATTTTATTAAATTCGTCTAATGCAGACTATACACATACAATAAAAATTAATTATTCTTATATAGAATTCGTTTAAGTGATGCTGTAGATAAATGAAAATCAAACTTATAATAAGCTTCGTTAAAGCATCTACTTATTGCAGTGACTGGTTCATTGCAACCATAATTGGTCCGATGTTGAGGGATCGACAAAAAGTTAATACGCCTGACACGTTTGTTATTAGTGTTAAAATTAAGTTGGCTTAATAAGTAGTTTGAGTCAACGGTGCCATCCAAAATTTTCGCGGCAAATAAGATTTTGGAATTTTGACGTCGAGAGTCCAAGGTATCCATTCGTAAAAGATTTAAGCGGTCTTGATAAGGAGGTAGATGTAAAGGGTCATACCACGGAAGACCGCGGAGGCAGAAACGTAAGAACCTCTTTTGAATTGACTCAATTTGGTCTATGTAGACTTTTTGATATGGTGCCCATACAATACTTGCATATTCGACAATAGGTCTTACTAAGCTGCAAAAGAGGGTCTTAGTTAGAAAAATGTCGTTGAATTCCTTGGAACGTCTTCTGACAAAACCTAAGGCATTGCTAGCTTTCACAACGATTGAATCGATGTGATCGTCAAATGTGAAGGATTGATTCAGCAATACTCCTAAATCGAGTACTTTCGCTGATCTATTTAAAGATGTACTCAAAAGTGAGTATTCATAGATTACAGGATTATTTTTGCGTGCGTAAGATATAATCGTACACTTGTCAGGATTAATTAGGAGATTGTTATCGGAACACCAGTTGGCAAATCTGTTTAGATCCTGCTGCAAATCATTGCAATCGTTAAGGTTTCTCACAACTTTGAAAATTTTAGCGTCATCGGCATAATGAAGAACAGAAGATGACTGTAGAATGGAACCTACGTCATTAATAAATAAGGCGAACAGTAAAGGGCCTAGATGACTACCTTGTGGAACACCAGACGTGGTTCTAATTTCAGATGACAAGGCACCGCGAAAGGATACACGTTGGGTTCGATTCGTCAAGTAAGAGTCAACCCAATTTAAAAACAAGTAACGGAATTGAAAGGAATGAAGCTTAGCTAAAAGTATAGAGTGATCAAGCTTATCAAAGGCTTTCGTCAGTCAGTTTGGAGCCCAGCTTCAATTGAGTTGGTTATTTGGTGAGAAAATTCAAGCAGGTTGGTTGTGGTTGAACGACCTTTCATGAAACCATGCTGATACGGAGCCATAATTGATTTGCAATGAAAGGCTACAACATTCGTGACTATGGCTTCAAAAAGTTTTGCGACACAGGGAAGTTTTGCAATAGGTCTATAGTTGCAAGCGTCATTACGACTCCCTTTCTTGAATATAGGAGTGACGGTGGAGTATTTCCACAAATGAGGAAAGATGCCTGTTTTTAAGGATGTATTGAAAATATAAGACAGCACAGGTAGTAGTGACGATACACAATATTTCAAGACCAAATTAGGTATGCCATCTGGGCTAGGTGTTATATTATTGTCAAGTTTATTAACAAATGTGATAATAGTGTCCTCGTCAATTTTTAAATCCTTCATCTCCAAAGAAGAAACTGTTGAGTTCGTCAAGTAGGGTGAAAAGTGTCTGGAGTTTGGAAAGTCCGTACGATAAGCTTTACGGAAAACGGAAGCAAATAAATTACTAATATCAAAGGGATCATCAAAATAAGAGTCGTCAGATTTCAATGTGAGTGGATACCCATCGTTATAAGTCTTAGAATTAACAAAATTCCAAAATCTCTTAGGTTGAGCTTGAAAATTAAATCTTAGCTGTTACGTATGTCTATGATATGCAAATGCAACTTCTTTATGATGCAGATCTCGTAATGTGGAAAAACGTTGATAGTCAGGTTCTGAGCGAGTCAGGCGAAACTTTTTCCAGGCTTTGTTTTTGGAATTTTTCAAATGGCAAAGCTGTGGAGGCATCCAAGGAAAACGAACCTTGCTTTTAGTGAAGGTAGTTGGCACGCACCGTAAAAAACAGCTAAACAACCAAATGTGGAAATAGAACGTAGCTTTATCAGGATTAGGTTCCTGCAACACGGAGGACCAATAATAGTTAGCAAGCAAGTCGCGTATTTGATCGACATTAGCTCGTCTAAAATTAAATTTAAGTTCAGATGTGCTCGATGATAAGTAATTGCTAGACTTTGGCTCGAAAATAATGTTGAGTGCACAATGATGCGCGGTTTCGTCGATGAGAGATGATGTGAGGGGTTTCACCACAGTAGAAGAGGCATCAGTCGAAAAAATCAGGTCCAGCATTTTTCCATTTGCGTTCCGGATGCAATTGGCTTGAAACAAACCAAGTGATATAAATTCGTTTGCAATGTTGATGTCGTGTTGTCCGCCAATAGAAGTAGAGCTCGGAACTTCGAAAGTGCCGTCCGCTGAAGGGCACCAGTTTATTCTAGGTAGGTTGAAATCACCCATTAAGACGACGTCGTCGTTATTGTCCGCAAGATCGCATATAAGCTGCATAATATGTATAAGCGAAGCATAAACATCATACGAAGAATTTGGTGGCGTGTAGTTGACACCAAAAAATATTTTCTTTGACGTCAGTTCGACTTGGACACAAATAAATTCATTATTTGTATGCGGTATTTCGATTAGAGATATTTTGAATTTTTTGTGAAACGCCAGAAGAACACCACCTCCGACAGGAGCGTCAGTAAAATCTCCATGTCTATCCCGGCGGAAAATAGTATACTCCGAATTAAAAATTTCAGCATTGTGAATATTTGCACAAAGCCACGTTTCGGTGATCGCAATGACATCAAAAGCTTCAGAGTTCGACAGCTCATAGAACTTATTAAGTTTAGATCGCATTCCACTTACGTTGGTGTAAAGTGCTGAAATGAGTTCGTCCCGTTTTTTGTTGCAGCACTTGATTTACTTATTCGTTTGTTGACGAATTCATGCACAACAGAGTTCGGCGGCCAGAAATTGCTATTTGCAATGGAATCAAAGCAACAATCTGGTGCTATAATTTTAAATGATGATACACGATGCCGATTCCCTATCTTAATAACTGATACACAGTCCTTAGGGATGAAGGATTTTGTATGTTCAAGGATTCCCTCAACATTTTTCTTTACGTCATCTGCGGTGGTATCAGGAGCAAGCCTAGATACAAATATAGCTCTGGGTTGTGTGACACCTCTGAGGGTGCAGTTGAAAATATTCAAATCATTTGATATTATATGAGGTTCTAATACGATGTTGGCATCTACTGCTTTTGAGCTAGTTTTCTTAGCTACATTAGATGCGGAGACTGGAGATTTCGAAATCGCATTAGCAGATGATTTTGAACATTTGTCGTTATTTTTTGAATTCGCTTTCCGCTCACTCTTTGCTGCATCTGCTATTTTATAAGTTGATTTATGTTTTGCGCCAACATTATCAGAAATCGGTTTGTGTTTTGTAGCAACACAATCAGAAGTTGTTGGTATTTCATTTTCCGGAACCGTCTGGCAGGCAGTGGATCTTGATGCAGGTTTTGAGGGTTGGGAGATTGAGATACGACCAAATTGATGCTCCAATGCATTTAATTTCGACGATATTAGGTCGATCGAACACGAAGTTAGACTCGTGTCAGTAATGTCTACTACAGTGTCAGCTACGGCTGACGCCTTAACATCGACACTCCTAATTTTAGATAGAATTAAGTCCATCTTATCTTCAATTTGGTCTAGTCTAGAGGATAGTGCCACGACTTTATCTTGCTGACCGCGTAAGTCGTCTATTAAATCGACCATAGGTTTTAATGAAGAAGATAAGTTCTTAATATTCCCGATAACAGCATTGTCTCGAGATAACGACTCGTATCGCTCGTTCATGCTTTCCAAATTATTGTTTGTTAATTGAAGCATCCTCAGAACATGGCATGGTTTGATGTCGCTGCATTCATTGCAAGTAATATTAGAAGACTTGCGCGTAGATTTCATGCATGAATTGTGGAATGATCGATTGCATATCCCGTCGCAAACAACAGAATTCTTATCCAAAGGTTTGTCACAGGCTCCACAAAGAAGGTAGTTGCGCGATGAAGATGTATTTGCCATATTAAGATTGTTATTAAAATTTATTGTATTCACAAAACTTCAACAATATAGCAGAAAGTATGTAAGGAGTCAAAAGTACCCGTTAAATCAGGGGAAAATAGATTTTGTTTAACGGTTTAGTTCAATATGGGAAAACAAATGTTAACACAGTCAGCGAATTGTTTACCGTTCAACTGAACTGAATGTACATAACGGGATAACTGTACAAATTGATTTCGAATCACACACATGAATATCAAATATCCAGAATGAAAATTATAAAATGCTCGGGTGATGAGAGTAATGAAATTATAACGGCCACTGGGAGTTAAATTATTATCCACAACGAATGATTCGCGCGAACATATAACACGTCCTCACTGTCCGATGTCACATCAACTGTGCTTTTTCATGCTCCTAGGCCCATGATATGTTACAAAACCTATTTCCACCTGCAATTTGGTTATTTTGTCCTGCTCTTTCGTGGAATATCCCATAAATGATGCCGCAATACAGTTTTTTTCGGAGAAGAGAGTAGCGAACAGATGTCCCTACAAGTTTTATGGCAAAGGGGGACGGGGGTGGTGGTAACTTTTCGGAGTACACTTTTCCACCTACCCTGGAGTCTGGTAGATAAGCTTGTGTACATGTTTTTTTTATGCGCCTCTTAAACATAGAAAAACAAACTCACAAACATAACAAGTCGTAATCAAAATCGGATAATATTAACATGCCGATGAGAATGAGGGTGCTGTTAGTAACAAATGTTTAGATCAATATATCTGAAAAACCGTTATGGTTACAGGAAAAAGCTATATAATCTTTTTTGTTCAAAATTTGCTAAGCTACAAATTCGTCATACATTGTTTTTCTGAAGACGTGACCGTTACTGAGATATTTAGAAAAGGTCACTTTTGGTGACCTTTGACCCCGTATAAAAAGTGACGCAGCACTCGGATCCATGGGGACTTTTGACATTTTGTTTAACACGCCAGTACCAAGGTTCACACCAAAATTCAGCTTTCCCCTAATTTTTCCGAAGTTTCGCCTTTTTTATGTCGGATTTCACTGGGCTACATTTCGTTACTTTTGAATTCGTGATCGATTCACAAAGTAAGGAATGAAATGAGTGACGATTTCGATTGCTGGATGTTTGATGGCTTTTGAATTCGTTATCACGAGTATTTCGTACTTGCAAGTGTTTTCGTATCGCGTATCTTTGTATCGAGTATTTTCGTACTGTCGAGTATTTTCGTACTTGGAAGTATTTTATTCAAATATTCAAAAAGTTTTTAGGGTAAAAGTAGCTGAAATCGGACCAAATCGGCCAATTTTGGGTTAGAGTGGTTTGGGACATAACGGGCCAAGACCTATTGCTGTGATACAAAAATTTCGGTTTTGTCGGGGAGTAAGGGATTTTTTGGCCATAGTTCGGCAAAAACTGCCGTTATGGCGCTTTCGATGATTGAAAGTGGTCGGGGAGTACAATAGTAATATTTTAAAGGTGAAAAAAGTTTTCATAGGGAAAATTGAGCAAAAACGTCAATTTTTTCCCAAATTTTTTTTTTGTCTAGCATGAATTCGGGGACCTCTCTGAGTTGTTTCGCGGAAAATTTCCATGCAAGTCTAGGAAAATCGGTCACGTTTCGAAGATACGGCAAAAGTAGCTGAAATCGGCTAATTTTGGGTTCGAGTGGTTTTTGACATAACGGGCCAAGACCTATTGCTGTGATACAAACATTTGAGTTTTGTAGGGGACTAAGGGGCAAAATAGTTTGGCGAAAAATGCCTTTGCGGTGCTTTCGATGATTGAAAGTGATCGGGGAGTACAATAGTAATATTTTAACGGCGAAAAAAATGTTGATAGGATAAAATTGGGCAAAAACGTCAATTTTTTCCAAAAACTTTTTTTTTGTCTAGGGCAAACTCGGGGACCTTTCTGAGTTGTCTCGGGCAAAATTTTCATACATGTCTGGGAAAAAGCGACCTAGTTTTGAAGGTGCGGCAAAATAAAATCCGCCGGAAAACCGTCCGGGAAAACTGAAAGTAGCACTTAAATTGCTAAGGATTAACAGGTCGAGATCCTTTTTGGGTCGTCAGGTGGCTTCTCCGGCTGTGCTGAGGCCATCCTCGTGACTGCAGGTCGCCACGAGGATATCTCCAACCCCACCAGGGTTGTAAAATTTACGAAACCGCGGGAGGTAAGATGCCGCTGGACTCATGTCCAGCTTTAGCGAGGAGGTTGGCCCCCTAGTGGGTGCATGTTTAATAAGCGAAACATTTTTTATAACATTTCTTAATAACATTTTCCACAAACTTCATGCTTCAGTGAGACGAAGTGGAGAATCGACTGTTTACGATTATTCAGGAAAAGTTTGGTATCCATGAAAAGTCATTAAGATGATAACAGGGTTAGTTGGTCCCATCTTACCAAAGCAACGTACTTAAACCCGCGTTTCAAAAAGTATCAGTTCGGCGATGAATCAGCTTTGACTGTAGTGAAAGGGAAGGACGAACTGAAGGAAGAAGCTGAACAAACTAACATGCAAGCTTCAGTTGATGTCATTCAAACTTTAAGTAATGATCTTGGGACTGAAGAATCTACAGCCAGTTCAATCCCAAGCACAACAACTAGACCTGATGATTAGATTAGATTGTGGTCTATATTAGAAACAATAGTTGCATGTGCCAGATCAACTCCAACATCCAGAAGACCCTCATTTAAATATGACAATTCAGTGAAGAGCCCAACAATCGGAGGAATCAAAATCCTCTTAAATAGTGGAAAACAAGGTCACTAACTTATCCAAGATTAGGAAAGTTCGCGAAAAAATATTTAGGAGTACTAACAACTTCTGTGTGAGAGAATATTTCCAAAAATAGGCCACAAAATATCGGACAGGCGGAGTAGACAAAGACCAAAAAATTTGCGGATGATGGTTTATTTAAAATTCGAATAAAAAATTTTTAAATTTTCATTAAGCTTGGTATAAAGTTCCTTCTCTATTGGTATTTGTCAAGAGCGATTTTTTTATATTCTTAAAAATAAAACTGTTTTCTTACTAATGAATCTCTTTTAAATCTTTGAAGAATGTCATGCTCATAAGAGTACATATTTTCTGTTGTTGTCGTAAGGGTACACATTTTTCTGAGCTGTCCTCGCAGATAGTAATAATAGTAATGAGTAACGATATAAAAGTGATGATTACTACGATTGAAAGTAATGATTCATTATCATTACTCAAAAGTAACGAAATTCCCCATCACTAGTGCTGGGCCATTGCTGCAGCTGTGATCAAAATTCTAGTTGCATCACTATACATTCGATGTAATTCAGAAAGATCAAGTCCGTTGCATGATTTTTGAATCATTAATTCAATCACAGCTCAATATAAATATTCGTTTAACACTGACGATCTGAACTCGAAACATCCACAATAGAGGCAAGACAAATGACAGGGTGTTGGTCAAATGGTTGCAGACAAGCAGTCCTCAGAATTCTTAGTTTCTAATCATTCTTCAACCCAACAAGACAGTGTCTCGACAATAAATTTATTTTTCTTGGACACATATAAGTATGCTTGATCAGTTCGCCGTGAATCTTCAACTTCAGTTCTGCTTCTTCCTCTGCTTCATAGAAAGACCCAGAAGACAACTGGCTATTTCAAAATAACTGACTAGGGAAAATTTCAGCGCGACATACACGTTGCCTCGAGGAACCTTGGTAGTTGTTAACGAAAAACGTTTGCCTAAAATACATGTTTGGTCAAACTTAACAAATAGCAAATTCATCGACTTCGGCCAGAAATTTATATATATATTTGGCACGGCAAGTTTTATGTAAATATTAGAGGGATCACACGTCCTGTAAGTCGCTTCTCTCAAATATTAATTGTCTTAAAAGTATTATTGCTGAAATCGTTGCCAGGATTCGCAATGATCGTGTTGTTAAACAGGTGGCTAATATCCGACCAGGCCTCAACATGTTTGAGGAAATTAATGTGGGACATTCAACAGCCAGAAGTTGCTGTTGTTATGCGCAATCCAGATCGTCAGGCTAAGTTGTTTTCATCAGCATTCCAATCTCAGTTTAACGTTGTTCCGCTTGGTTGTTCTGCTCTTAGCAACCGAATGGTAAAGGAGGAAGTCAATCACTTCCTCGATAGACACAATAAACCGCTGGCCGCATTCTCAGCCAAAATTCTTCGGATAATCCGTAAAACGCAGATCTCCAATCCCACTTTGTCAATAATGAATACTTAGTGCAACTATTACGCAGTATAAAAACTAAGAATTGAGGTTATGGTGGAATATATAATTCTATTCTTAAGTATCTACCGCTCCTAATACTCAAAGCTCTTTTCATTCAACGCCCTCAATAACGTTTACTTTCGCTCAACAACGCCCTGAATAACGATTACTTTCTGAACACAAGAAGCAAAGAGTATCCCCATCCAAAAAAAGGAAAAATGGAGGGGCTCAATTTCCGTCCAGTCTCTGCTACCTAATGCCTGAATCACAATACAACGATTTTTCGCACTGGGCGGAGAAAAGCCACTATCAAAAAATTAGAATGCACTGTTTTGTATGGTCATTTCCACAATGCCGACGACCGAAATTTTCGAAGCGTCAGAATTTGCCAAATTTCTAACTTTTTCGTTCCGCTAGCGGTGGTACCTACCACAGGTTGGCATCACCACTAGGTTCAATTAAGTCTGCTTGAATTAGGTTGAATTAGTGATGCGCGATTGCGAGATGTTAAATTCGATTGTTTCGATTGTTCAAATATCTCGAAACATCTCGATGATTTAAGTTGGACTCGATTGTTGCAATCGAGACAATCGGGAGAATCGAGACAATCGAGAGACTCGAGGGAATCGAGAGAATCGAGACAATCGAGACAATCGAATAAACATCTCGCCATCGTAGCAATCGAGAGAATAAAATAAATATCTCGCCATCGTAAGGATAGGTTTGTCTTAAGTTAAAATCAAGATATCTTTAACTCTTTGGTGGCGGTGGGCATGTTAGTGTATAAGCACAACAGTATACACAGCACGCTTGTAGAACCGCTTGTGAAGAATAGATTTGAATGGATTGGATATACTATTTAGCAGATTTTTTTACGTGTGTATACATATGGAATGTAATGATCAGATATGCATGGAAATTTGAATGGCTAGCATTTATCATGTATAAATGGCTGGTAGTTTTGCTTAAACCATTAAGTCTGATCAAAGTGTATGATCAAATATTGTATGAAGGCGAGTTTTGTCATGCTGTGAAGTATGTTAAAATAAAATCTTCTTTTAAATAGTGCAGTTTGAAAGCATATCAAGTATCGAGTATTTTCGTACTTGCGAGTATTTTATTCAAATATTCAAAAAGTTTTTAGGGCAAAAGCAGCTGAAATCGGCCAATTTTGGGTTTAGTTTTAGCTCAATCGGATCGGCCACTCCAGAGATTATCTCCCTTAATCATTTTGCTGGTATATATATATATATATATATATATATATATATATATATATATATATATATATATATATATATATATGTACATATATATATATATATATATATATATATATATATATATATAATATATATATATATAATATATATATATATATATATATATATATATATATATATATATATATATACATACATATATATAATATATATATATATATATATATATATATATATATATATATATATATATATATTATATATATATATATATAATATATATATATATATATATATATATATATATATTATATATATATATATATAATATATATATATATATATATATATATATATATATATATATATATATATATATATAAATATGAATTTTCGGCGAAACGAGTTTAATACTACTTTTCTTCGAAAATTAGTAAAAATGAATTAGTTTGGAGCCTTGGTTGCCATGGTCATTCGTCAGAGCATTGACAGCGACATTTTTGCTGCATTGTGGTTCATCAAATTCAACTGCGAAATTCTACATAGAAGTTCGCCTCCCCCTTCGAAAATTTCGCAGTTAGGTGTATTAGACTTAATTTAGCGAAACTTTTTTGCAAAACTACTGTTAGCTTAAGCAAGTTATTTCTGATTTAAAACTCCACTGGACAGGCAAGCATGAGGCACAAGACGCTATTTACGATCAAAAAATGTCACGCTTGAATAAGCGAAACACACTAACGGTGGTGTATGCTTTGGATATCAAGAAAGCTTTCGATTCCTTTTGAGACAAAGCTCTCTTAATACAGAACAGATAATAGGACGCACTGCAAGCCATCGTTGCCAGAAAAAAAAATGCAGGGAGTTTTGAACATTTTTTCAGAAAATCGGGAGAAATTTTCGGATTTTAGTTTCAATAAACAACGTAACTTAGTTTCAGTAAAACTAGATAATTTTAATAAAAATCATTTATTTCGGTATAAAAAACAATGCTTGACAAAACAATAATTCTTAACACTTTTTATCTGCGTACAGTGATCATGTTTTAATATATATTCTCCGAAAATAATTTTGATTTAAAGGCTTCATTGAATTCTATGAATATTCTTTAGACAAAAGTAAGCCACTTAGAGTATTTGCTTGTAATCGATTGTTTTTTTTTTTTTTTATTGAGATTAATTTGAGAGAAAGTTGTTTCTACTCGCGCGAAAGAATTGGGTAAGGATAAGGTAAAAAAACATAAGTACTCCAAATTGGAAAAGCTGACTTGTGCTCTCATGTTTCAGTTGTTGCCACTTGAGTCCAAAATAATTCAGCATTCAAAATCGGTGAATATTATATTCTGCAACTCTGTGATTTCTATTAAATTTGGAAAACATTAACAAAGACCGATGATTGAAGGTTGTCATTTCGAAACAACATTTTTAGGTTCCATGACACTGATACTGACATATTTAGTTCACAAACTCAATATAACTTTAAACAAAGCGTTTTTAATACTAATATATCAACTTTCAGTCCATTTAACGAGGCGTTCACTGCAGCCTCCAAGTAAATGTTGTCCTATGGTAAAAATTGCACTTCATTGAAAAATCTAACATCCTCTATTTTGGTTTTCTCTAAATAATCCCTTTGAATATAATCATTGAGTCTTATTTTCGCTAACTTCGTTATTTGCCAAAATATTTTTGGGGGTTCACTTTGAAAAAGCTTATTTAACTGTAGAATTTGACAAAGAGCTAACCGCAGGCTGAATTTTTCAAACTCTGTACCTTTTTGTTTGAAATTTTGATTTGCGGTATGTAATTTTCTCAAACTTTTACTTAAACATTCATAATATAAAAGTTTAAGTAAAAGTGTGAAAAAACCTGGAAATTTCGAATAAAATCTGGATGTCTGGGAAACATTGTGAAAATCTGGCAATTTCCAGATTTAAATCTGGATCTGACATCATCAAAATAGAACCTGTTACATTAGGAGTGCCACAAGGTTCTGTCACTGGACCGAATCTATACAACATATTCACCACTTACCTTCCCACCCCAGGAAGCCAACCTCAAGTTCAAATCTTCCAATATGCTGATAATACGCTTCATTTCGCATCGAGCCAAAACTTGCTCAAATTATAGCATATAGCATTTGGCATAACTATGTCTTTACTTAGACAAATGGAGCATTAAGCCAAACAACAGTGAGATACAGGTTTGTATGCTTCGGAACCTTTCCAAGAATTAAGACCGATTCTGGCTGTTTCGTTACCGGAATACGTAGTCAGGAACGCCAATTTTCCACCTTTAAACTTGAAAATGGCGAAAATCTGGCAAGTCTTCAAAGGTTCGGATAGCTTGTTTAAAGTTGAAGATATTCGAATAGCAAACGAGATGCTCCGAAGATCGATCCATAAGCAGGTTCTACTGCCAAAAGAAACAGGAAAACGCGAGTGAAACGCCATTAATGAAGTGCCATCCACACTACAAGCAGTAAAACACATACCAATTACCTTGAAATTCCATGAAATTCCGATTACCTTGAAATTCCATGTCAATCCGATTATAGATCCACTACTATCTGAAAATCGAAGAATTTGTAAAATAGCAATAGGTTTGCTGCTACGACCCAGTTTAGTGCATCCTGACAAGATGAGTCATGTAAAAATCATTACATTTGAAATACCACCGGTACCCCGATCCCAAAAAAAGCAGCCACGGAGACTTTTATAATTTCAGTGTAACCAGTCGATAAACAGGTTGATTGGGGTCGTTCAACGCGGGGGACGACGTTCAAGCTTCATAAACATTAAAATATAGTTTTAATGACATACATTTATTTCATCTTTATTATCCACAATTTGTTTTTCATTGATATAAAAAGCCTTGTGAATTGAAGATTTGTATCAAATGGCACTTCGGTCAATATTCAGTAATTTTCACAACTTTAATTGAATGAAGCAGAATAAAATGCTAATGTGAGTCACATACTTGAAAATGGACTGATTCGGTCACTTGGTGGGAGTCAAATGAGCTTTTTCTGCAACCTGCGGGGATATCGCGTCAACGGTATATCATAAATCCGCTTTTTAGTTATGAAGCCCCGCGAGAAACAGACTATTGATAAGATTTTAGTTTAGTCTAAATTAGTCTAAATTAATTGTAGTTAGGCATAAGAGAGTACGTCGGAGGCTATTGACAAGACGATCCTAGTTTCTGCAACGCTGAGTAATATTATTGCGTGCACGATAAAAAATAAAAAAAAAACCAATATTAAAATAAAACCGATAAGAACCAAAAGACCGAAACAGTACACAAGTTAAATTTGATTTTTTTTTATTGTTCATTAAACGGAGATCAAAAATATCAAATCATTATAATTGCCTATCAGGGCAGTATTTTAATTACATCAGTGAAGTGCACGTTTAGAATATGCTGGCTTTTTGCCACCAATGACGTTTCCATGTTAATCATTTATTTGTTTGATTCGCTTTTTCATTACTGCTCTGCTTTTTTGGACTTTTATTTCTTTTTCGAGTCCGAATTTGGTTTGCTCGCCAAACTTTGAGTTAACTTAGAGCCGGTTTAGACGAGCGGTTTTTTGCTGGATCAAGCACGAGCTTTTAGGAAAGAGAAGTGAGGGACGGAACGGAACAGCGAGCACGAGTGATATAGTTGGCCATCGAGCACGGCAGCGATTTCTCTGTCATTCTCTTAGAAATAATTTGAGGCTCAGAAATTATTTGACAGAAAGTAGTCTGCTACGAATATAAAAAACTGTGTGCTAGCACAGCAAGAAATCGCTCGTCAAAACTTGTAACGAGCACCATCGGCCAGCAAACTCTGTGCTGGCAAAGCACAACATCGCTCGTCTAAACCGGCTCTTAGTTCGGAATAGGGCTGACTTAAATCACAGATAACGTGAGTCGTGGAACTAATCACTCCACACTCGTAGTATATATTGATTGTAAATCTGTGAATGAATCGCTACAGCCAGCTTCAACTCCTAGTTCCGACAAGGATTGCCGTCGGACTACTTTCACTAGAACCAATTTCGTTAGTCATCTTCCATAATTTATAGGGATCATCAAGTGATTTCTTTATTTCATTTGAATGAAACTGATTTCTAGCACATCAATATTCCATAGGGGAATAGTTCCATAGTGGAATCAAGCCTGTTTACCGTCGGGTAAAACTCGCAGAGGAAAATATTTTTCACAACCAATGTTAATAAAGAATCAATAATATCCAACTTAAAGTAGTCACATCAATCAGGTATGCAATGTGACCTGATGTCTGATGAGAAACAGTACATACTTTTGAAAATACTTACAATTAGTTAAATTTGAATTTTTGATCATCTCGCAATCAAATAATTTCATTTGATAAGGAGGCTTTATCCGAAAAATGATCCATATTTCCGGATCAAATATGCTTAGCTTGGAAAAACGTTAGAGTAAATATACGTTAACTATGCTATTATAAATAGGAAAGGAAGAAGCGATCGTAATTTAACTCTCATCTTATAATAGTTTGTTATAGAACCGATCTGCGCCCAATGTGGGTTGCCTTATTGTGATTTCAAAGCTTCATTTAATATTATTTCTGATATAAATATTTTAGTTTATCCCTTTTTCTTATAAGGAGAATTGGCGGCGGATCGTGCAAGTGTTATAGACTTCACTACAAGAGAATGGAAATGGTTGAGCGATATGCCGACAACTTATCCTTGCAAAAACTTCCCTTCGTCAAGCAACCTGGAACAAATGCCTCGGATTGGACGGATCAACAACGATATATATATATATATATATATATATATATATATATATATATATATATATATATATATATATATATATATATATATAAATATATACATATATATATGTATATATATACATATATATATATGTATGTATATATATATATATATATATATATATATATATATATATATATATATATGTATATATATATATATATATATATATATATATATATATATATACATATATATATATATATTTATATATAGTTAAGATAGCTTCAAGTTTCTTATACGATCGAACTGAAATATTCAGAAGTATCAAAATGAATAAAGGGTAGATCTTTGTTAAGTTAAAATATAACTATATTAAGCCTCTTGACGGGAATTTTATTAATTTCATAGGTGCCCCTTAAAGTCTGAGAAAGACTTGGAATGAAACAAATACGCGCAATGAAAATTGATAGTGTTTTAGAAATGTTTAACCCGAATCCGGTACTATGTGCCGAAATCAGGTTAAAAGTTTATAAAAACTTATATCGCCATTCATTGGAACGAATTTCACGGTTGGGCTTAATCTGCAATAGGGGCTGTAGACATTTATAGATATTATATTAACTTTAATTTTTGAACAAATTTTTCTTAAAATTTACACATTACCATCCGCATTTCTGCGAAAATTAATCTTTGTTGCGATTCCAATGCGCTAAAGTATTGAAATCTCAACAAATTTAAGCACTAGTGCATTCACTTAGTGCTCTATATGTAGTTATTCATGCAATAAGTATATCCACAAGAAAAGTATTTCTAATTTTCTATAAAAAAAATCTCAGTCTTTGCTCGCAAATATAACATTCATGCAAAATATGCATTGTTCAGAAAAATTCTTTACAGATGATATTGTATGCTGAAAGAATTCAAAGATATTTGTATTTTTGCGATTATCCATTTATTCTGGACATCGGTATAATTAGGAGAGAAAAAATCAAAGAGCAGATACAAAAGAAAAAATATGCTTATGTTCATTACTTATCCACTCTCTGTCTTTCTCACTAGACCGTTACTGTGGTTTATTCGCACACACTTTATAGTTTTTTAGCTTCAGTACACCATCTGATTCTTTAAAAGTATTCCAAATCTTCTTTGCCCACATATAAATTTAGCCAAAAACCTCGTTTCATGTTATTTCTTCCAAACAACTGTACATTTCCCCCATCGTTACCATTTTCCTGCTCGTTCTTATTAACTTTTCTCATCCTAAATAAAAGGTTCCATTTGTTTACATCATAATGTATAAGTGCATAAACAGCCTCTTGCCTCATACATACTTAAAACATTAGAAAGTTGAACGAGCCCTTTCAAGTATTTGCGACCAACTTGATGCCACGAACTGAGCGCAAGAAGAAGATGAACAAGTACGAGCAAATGAACAGCGATGTTAACGAAACAAATAAAAGTCAACAGCAGCATTCTAGTAGAGAAGTAGGAGCAGGGAAAACTTACCAGGTCCGAACATAAATGAGTAAGACAGATTGATAGCTCTTTCTCGAATCTATGGGTGGTGGTGCATGGTATAGTAGCTCGTCTCAATTAGAAGAATTTTCCAACAATGATTTCTGATATTTAATTAAATCTATCTTTCCATCTTTCTCTTTTTCGTCTCCTTGATCCACGTGCCAATTAAAATTGAGTGGTTTTAACTCGTTCTATATATTTTCTATGAATTTCCCGTTAGAATACTAATCTAAATGCTCAGTATTTATATGATACAAATAAGGATTATGATAGTAATGACGACAGTGATAATAACAGTGTTGGTTAAGTAGTAAGTGAAGTGAAGATACTTGGCCAAATGTCAATTGAGTAATTTGACTAGAAGCGATAAAACAACTGCCGTTTGAAGAGATCTTATTAAATGTTCGTGTCAGCTTTAAATTATTTATCAAATTTTGTATTAAGTGGCAGTACAACATTCGACGATGGTATGAAAGTTGTTTCAGCCCCTAAAAGAGAAAGAAAGAGGAAGAGGAAAATAGACAGAGAACATTGAGGCAGTTTTGTAAATTATATAAGGAGGCAGACGAAAACGTAATTGTTAATTCTAATATTAGTTGATATGAATTGTACGATACTGTTCATTGAAATTTTCTTTTTTTTTCGAAAAATGCTTTAATAAGAACATAAAACCTTGAAAATGTCCCAAATTTTTCCAGAAAATGAAATATATTTGGACTGCATAAGTAAAAATTGGCCTTAAAATTAAAAGCTGAATTCATAAAAAATGAATGGAGGAAATTATTAGAATAAAGCTCGCTTGAAATGCACTAAAATATTCATAGTGACAAACAATATTTCACTACTCTTTTAGGAAAAAAAATAATTTTACAGTTTTTGCTATTAAAGCTGTGAATTTCAAATTAAAATTTCATTTGACACCCGTCAATCCTTAAGTTTAAACACATTTATTAGAATAATGCTTCATAATGTGACTATTTCCAGCTATGAAAGCAGCTCTGCTAATACAAAGATGGTATCGGAGGTATTTAGCTCGAATGGAAGTAAGACGTCGCTACACATGGACCATATTTCAAAGCATCGAATATGCCGGTGAACAGGATCAAGTTAGGGTGAGTATTGCTAATCGATCTCAATTGTATACAAATAATGTCAAAATTTCTGTATATTGATTTTTAAACAATTATTATTTTTCAAGCTACAAGATCAGAAGTAATATTTTGAGATATTCATTACACCAATTTTTTTAATTTAGCTTATAGAAGCTAATAATTTGCGATCGCTTTTTGTCTATAGTAGCATAAACAACGTTTATCGGCTCTAAAGCTTTTTCAAGCGGAAAATATTTTGTGCGGGAATATAAATCAGCATCAAAAGGAATTGTTTATGTGAGATGATCAAAAATTGAAATTCAACTAAGTCAGACATCAGCTCGTAGCACATACCTGACCGATGTGACCACTAACAGTGGCTTATAGGTATCATTTATTTAGAAAAAATGATAAAACCAAACTATACTAAAGCGACTAACAACTTTTACTTCACGAAGTACCAATCACTTGACGGAAATTCACACAAGAGTCTTTTGTCTGAATCACAATACAACGATTTTTCGCACTGGGCGGAGAAAAGCCGCTGTCAAAAAATTAGAATGCACTGTTTTGTATGGTAATGCCCACTAGATATGGGTAACGCAGCAAATTTTGAAGCGCTGATACACTGATACTGATGGTATCAGCGCACTGCGCTGATACCATTGCGCTATGATACCATGATCTTACATACGGCGCTGGTAGCATTGCACTGATACCATGATGCTATGATTCACTCAAAAAAACAGCCCACATTTGAACTTACTAATTTTCCGATATAAAATACCCAGGCTATAGTATGTACCCATTCAGGTATCTATCCAAACGTGCGTACGCGTAGGTATATTGCTTTGCATCAAACAGACTTGAGATAAGTATACTCAACTCATATCTTTGCGCCGCGCCGTAGCATAGCGCCAAGCCAAATGGTGTTGGCATTGCAAAGCGGCAGCGCCAACACCATTGATACCGAAGTGCGTTACTGAGCTACTAATACCGAAGTGCGTTACTGCGCTACTGATACCGACAATCGGTATCAGCGCAGTGGTATCATAGCTAGTGCTTCAACGCAATTGCGCGGCGCAGCGCTGCGTTACCCATGTCTAATGCCCACAATGCCGGCGGCCGAAATTTTCGAAGCGTCAGAATTTGCCAAATTTCTATTTTTTTCGTTTCGCTAGCGGTGATACCTACCGCAGGCTGGCATCACCACTAGGTTCAATTAAGTCTACTTGAATTAGGTTGAATGGTCTGGTGGAATAGACAAGCGATGGCTGATATGTATTGTGATAAGCCAACCTAATCCTCGTACAACAGGATTTAGCAATACAAAACAGAAAAAAAAGTGAATTAGGTTGGTGCCTTGCTTACATTGACAGCGACATTTTCACTACATTGTGGTTCACCAAATTCAGCTGCGTCCAAGTTTATTAGAACGTATAAGTAATCGTATTCGACCTCTTCCACTTCATTCCCGCCTTCTAAGAAGCCGGCTTGGACGCATGGACTTATCTGTATACGCCCATTTAACAATAACCAACTACCCTGCAATATATTAATCTGTATATATCCCCTTTCGCCTTGAAAATTACT
Organism: Nemotelus nigrinus; assembly: GCA_947369275.1. NCBI lineage: Eukaryota > Metazoa > Arthropoda > Insecta > Diptera > Stratiomyidae > Nemotelus > Nemotelus nigrinus. The sequence goes on along the minus strand of OX376373.1, from coordinate 101,145,971 downwards.
CTGCTGCCATCCATTTAAGTCTTATTCTCAATAAAAATCTCCGAAGGAAAGTCTCATCTACCCTCATCAAACAAAACCCACTGTTACATCGTGTAAAGTATTTTTTAATGTTGCCATTACGTCGTTTCTTGCAAAACGTCCCTAACAGTTCTTTTCTTTTCATGAAAGCACAATAGATATCTGCGCCACTAAAAACGAACGATCATATTCGAAACCGAAATTCAGGAGTGCTGAGCTGCTGAATAGTCATGCTAGAAAAGTGCTTTCATTCATGCATTAACTCTCGTGTTGGGCGGTAGAATCGCTTCCCGCGACCATCTTAGTCGAGAAATTGGCATTAACGAAATCTGCAATCACGTAAAATTGAATTTATACTCAGTGATGGCATATCGAACCCTTCGTTCCTCTCCGCCTTTTCCGACACCAGAATCCCGCTTTTAGCTTCAGCATTTTTGTTTGTTGCTGCCGTGCACTCGAACGTGTTGTTTCAGAGCCTTTGTACTACTCCTTCCATCTTCTCTTGAGGATTATTTTGAGGAAATAGCAACCTTCTGGAAATTTTTTTCTTCCAGGCATTGTCTTGGAAGTTATTTTGTGAGTACATCAATAAGATTGCACAAGAAAAAAAGAACAAAGACTGCTACTAACTCAACCCAATTGTATGAACAGTGAATAGAAAATTGAATATTTCACGGAACGTTTTTTTGAATTCGAAAGATGAGAGTTGCCGATATGCAGCTTTAATACAGGGTAGACAAAAAGTAGGGTATCACTTATTTTTTTAAAAAGCTCGAAAAATATAAAAATCACTTTATTGTTTTTAATTTATATATTAAGCTTAGATATTACATTTCAATACAATTCACAACTTTAATGTTTGGTGTGACGCCCTTCCATTTCGTGGCATTGAATAATCTGCCTTTGGAAACTATTGCAAAGTTTGAAAATGTGGTCGTTGCTTAGTTGGGCCCACTCACTTCGTACTCGTTCAATTAGAGATTGACGATTGGTTGGTATAGGTTCGTTGAACACTGCCTCTTTCAATATTGCCCATAAATTTTCAATGGGATTTAGATCGGGTAAGTTGCCTGGCCAATCTGTCCAAACCGTTGGAAAATACTCATTCGCCTTCGATATACTGGCTTTCGCGGTATGGCAGCGAGCTCCATCTTGCATTAAAATGGGAGACATTCCTCCTGGATATTGGCACCGGTTGTTCAGGCACTTCCCGTAGATCGGCAACATTTTGTTTCGGTAGTACTCTCCATTAACCGTACAATTTTCGTCAATGGTGATAAGTTCGGATTTTCCATATAAACTTATTCCACCGGCCACCATAATTTTAAGCCCTTGTTTGGGTCGTTGCACTGGTTTAATTGATTTCGGATTCGATGTTCTTACTCGCATATGTTGTCGATTTGGTTTTGGAAAGAGTTCGATCGGAGATTCATCCGTAAAAAGTATGCGAGCTCGTTGCTTCTTGCCCCTCGCATTGTCCAGGGTAAAACCTTCGTCAATCAATCTTCTACAAAACCTTTTCATGTCTTCAATGTTCTTCTCGGTTAGAAGCGGCTTCGTTGGTCTCACGTATGAATGTTTTCCCCATGGGCGGCTCCTGATATAATTTTTGACAGTTGATCTGGAGACTTTTTTTCCTCGACGCTGGAACTCTAGCAACTGGTTGAGGATTTTCGTCGCAGCCCTTGTTCCGACTCCAACTTTATCTTTGACCAGCATTCTTATTTTTTTCTTGTCGGCTGGTTGTAGCACATGTGGCTTTCCACTTTTTTTGCGCTCTTCGATTTTTCCTGGAGCTCGCCGAGTCCACAAAAGAACAGCCTTCCTTGAAACAACGAGTTGTCGACTAATGGAAGCGATGGTTTTGCCCTCTCGGTGCAGATTCTAAATCTGATGCCGTATCTCTTTTGACACTGCCATAGTTTTACGAAAAAAATATCCATTAATGAAAATTCCTACAATCTTGAAAAAAAAAAACAAATTTTTGTAAGAAATACAAACCTTAAATTAATTGTCTACCGGAAAATATGCTTTTAAAAAAAAAGATCAACACTAAATTTATTCTAGAGTTTCGGCTTTGATAATTTTTATATTGGTCACTAGCTTACTAAACTTCACTTTTGTATCAAAATTTTTGAATTTCACTTTCGCAGATCGTTCAGGACACAACTGTACTGAAAAATTAGTACCTCTTATATACGCACTCGCCGTTTTATAGCCCTGTTTTTACACAAATTACCCCCAACACGTGGTTAATAACCTATCATAAACCAAATGCATAGAGTTACTCGCCTGAACATAGAAAACAAAGTTCAATAAAATACGGATTTCCCAAATTTAATTAGTTCGGCTAAAAAGTGATACCCTACTTTTTGTCCACCCTGTATATAATATACTGGTTTGAGTGGTAATAAGATTGGAGTTTTTGGTGAAACCTAAATCAATTTATTGTTTGCTGGTTTGTCGAAAAAAGCTGGAGTAGTTTAGTGAATAGACTTTTACGAACTGCTAGAAAGACCGATTTTAAATGAACAATAAGATAGAGTAATAATAAAATATTAATCAAATTAAATTAAATCAAATTAATAAAATTTGATAAGAATAAAAACTAAGAAAAAAACTTTTCGTAATAATTATACAAATACAAATTTATTGCTAACATAAGTTTGAGTTGAGTTATAAAAAGTAATATACAGCTGTCAACATACGGTGTGATGGGGAAGGAAGATGATTTTCATGAGATAGATTTGATAATGTTATTTTTAAATGTTGTTTTAGACATCGTAGGGGAGAAGTTCTGGCTCATGCTATTGAATATCTTGCAGTGCTTATTTATTGGCTCGTTTGCTGGATACATACATATGTATCCAGCAAACCTTGGCTGTAAATTTTGAAAGCCGGGTTCAAGATAGTGCACGCATATTCAAGAAGGAGACGCACGAAAGAAATATATAATTGAAAGAGATTTAGAAACTTTTTGCTCGTCGCTTAAAGAAACCAAGTTTCTCGGAAAAGCACTGTATCGTTATCTAAATTTTCATCCAGGCTTTTCAGCTTTTGACAGCAGATGACAGCTTTTCATCCAAGAGGATACCGAGATGTAATATGCTGCCAATTCCATTGAGTGCCGTGTTGCTGACGCGGTACATATAATAAACGCGTGCAATTTTGCGAGAGAAACTAATTGCGTGGCGCTTAGCAATATTAAGAGGGAGCTTGTTCGCGGAGGACCAATGGTCTAGAGAGCTCAGTTTGAACCGAAAAAAGGAAGCGCCAGATGATGATGACATGGTTAACTTTGAGGTCGTTCGCAAATAGTAAATGAGGAATGTCAGATAAGACCTTCGATAGGTCTGATATAAAAATACTAAAAAGAAGAGGGCCAAAATGACTTTCTTGCGGTACAATAGAGTTGATAGTAAAGTGACTAAGCTGTTCAGTCCCGGCCACCAAACTTTTATTAGAAATTTTCTATTTGAAAAAGAACCTAAACGTTGAATTTCTTTTATCACCCGCAAAACTTTCACAACCTAAGAAATTCAAGAACTTGTTGCTTATGTTCATTTAAAAATATTACAAAAATTGCAAAAATGCTCGGTGCTGGCAACCCTTCCTTATCACCGCAGCTAAAATTCAATCAAGCCTGATGAAACGAACGTACTTGTGCATATCGTTTTGGTTCAATGACTACTCCGCAAGATGCAGGAGCAGAGAGATTTTTTATTTTTGAAGGCTGCCACCCACGGAAGATAAGAAAATCTTAATTTAAAAGTGCATACGCTTACTACTTATTTGCTTTGCAATGTTTTGATTTCTTGATTCTTGAAAATCTTGACACTTTAAGGTGCCGTCACAGGCACAGAGTTGCCCTCTAAATATTCGATAAAGTTCTATCAAACTGGTCCAATCAAAGGCCAACATATCCTGTGAATTTCATTTTTATGAGTTCTCGCGGACAAAATTTCGTTTGTTGGAAAAATCGGAAATTGGGTGAAAGGCTTTTATTTGTGTGAAACGAGTAATTTTGAAGATATCAAACCGAGATGGAGGCGTAAGCATGAAATTTATACAATTTTCACATTTTATCTAAAAAGTGTTTTTTTTTCAAGATACTGAACAGCTCATTTTTTATATTTGAGGATAGTAAGGCTAATGAAAAATCACAAAGACCTATTTATTACAAGCATCAACATGTTCTGTGAATTTCGCAGGGATCTGATGATTCTGCGGGAAGCTGCCACAGCTTGCTAAAAATAAGAAGAATTATGTTATAACAAGAATTATATACTATTAATAAGAAGAATTATGTTGCCTACTTTTAGGCACGCCGCGCTCACATGGGGCTAAAATTGTCTAAAATATTTTTCCAATTTCAATGCGTTTTTTTAATAATTCCTTTCGCTCGAAATACAGAGATACTTTGCAATAAACTAACACGTCTGCTGCCACCAGAAGGCTGAATATACATATTTTATTTTAAACTACCGTTCACGCAAAAATTTTGTGATTTCTTTTGGAAAATTAACTTCTGCATAGGTTGATATCAATCCATTGCTAGAGGTTTCAAGCAGTAATCGTTTGAATTTTTCATCTGGTGTAACCATACGGAACAAAAATAAAAACCTCTAATATACCTCTGATATCAGTTTTAATGCGGCACTTGAGGAAAAGTTCACAGATTTGGAAAGTTCTTTCTTGGAGGTTTTAAGTATGTTCGAAGAAAAAATATTTAAGTTCTAAATGAACCTAACTTGCCAAATTTTATCAAATGGTTCAGCCACATCAAACCTCACTAGACCTGCTAGTTGGCTTTTATTGAGAGCTGCGCTCATGTATTAGAATACACTTTTTGGTTAGAGCTGTTTAGAATATTTGAAGTTAAAATCTTATTCTTCGTTTGGCAGGGAGTTATTTAATGCCACGGACATATAAAAACTAGCAAATCGAAAAAAAAACTAAAAAAAATTTCAAAAGCTAGTGTTTGCCGGAAAAAAGTACTTGTTTTGAAAGTTTTGCCCGAATACAACATCTAAGCCCAATTCAAAGAGCTTCGACCATTGCAAAAGTACAATTTTCGTATCTTTCGGAAAATAAAATGCCGATGTATTTTAAATTGCCGATTTAGCGTTCGTTGGAGACTCCAAGATCAACTACGCAACAATTTTCAGGATCCAATCACCTAATTGTAATCGAACTATCACTAGACTACTGAGAGCAAACACAAGATGCGGAGAAATTCTTCCTTGATGAAATTCAAAAATTTGAACCTCTCTTGTTGGTGCTCTGAAATTAACATCCAACTTGCGTTTTTGCTTAAGACGTTGAGGCATCAAAAGCACATGTTCCCGGATTTGTGTGACCAAACAGTTGCGTGGGAAGGTTTGCAGAATGAAACACTGAAATTACTTAAATTTACCATATCTCGTCATGTAACAGCACTGATGATGTCATATACATTGCGAGCCACCCATTGTGCTTATTGTGCTTATTGAGTTCTCGAAAGAATTTAATATGTATCTGCGCCCATTTTGATTTCCCGCACATAGGATATAAGTACCGCAAGCTCTCATGAAATTCAAATGTGCCTCTTTTATCGGCGTGTTGCTATCGATTGTGCTTGATGCTTGTAAGTCATGATTTGAAACATTTCAACGACACAATTATTATTTTCAAGCGTTTATTTGAAACTGTTACTACCCTTAACTTCCATGGTGTCGTTCTAAGAAAATATGGAATTACATCTTTTCCGGGCATAGCGGCAAACAGCTATCGAAGAAAAAGATTCTTGGAAAATTCCAGTACAATTGATTAATTCCAGTACAATATTTTCGTCAATATCGTTTTTTGAGGAATAGTTCTAGGCTCTAGGACGTCGGAAAAAGTTGTTAAATTTCAGGCCAGTCGCTCAATAAACAGGTGCCTTAATACGTTTTCCTCTTATCCTAAAGCTCTTGAAAAACCTGCGGAATCAATCAATTCCGGATTCAGTGCTACTTATGAAGTTTTCTCATTGTTCTTTTTGGAACTAGTTAATTTGGACATAGGTGAAAGTTGTCCGTCGACTTTTCTCTTGTCGTTAAAGCTTCTAATACTCCTATATCGTCTCCAATTGGTTTTGGTTCTTATAAGATTCTTAAAGCAGTCAGGCTGCTTACAAAATTAATTTTCACTAATGTTCGAAGAACATTACTATTAAAATCGATTTGGCCAAAAATTCATATTTCCATATATATTTATATATATCATCATCAAAAAATTCAGCGACTATTTTTCGGGAACCCGCCATCCGATTATGCTGAAACTTTCGGAATAGATTTGTGTATATGTAGAATAGGTCACCAAGTGTTAATTATCTTTAACCTTTTGGCGCCGACGCCCATTTCCGTGATATTTTAGATATGCCTATTATTCTATAAAAAAAAAGGTTTTCAAAAAAACTAAGTTTGCGAAGTGATTTTTGAATGTGTTCTTAAAAAAGATTTGATAAGGTTTTGGAAATTCTTAGCCCTATGTGTGCGCTAGGTGCCTAAAATGAAATCGGGAAAATTTGAAATTTTTTGAATTGCAATGACTTATTACAGAGCTATTGAATCATAACTAAACTTACAGGACAAATTGATGTTTTTAAGTTGTATACTCATATGGTTTTGTATGAACGTGCTGGCAACCCTGTAGCTACAGTGGGCATTGGAAGTGAAAGCCTTCAAACCATCGACTCTTTTGAAATATTTTCGCTTTTAAGAAAAAAAGCAACTCATATACAAATCTTATGCTTTGTCTACACAGTCAAAGTAAAACTTTAGAAATTCCATGTCGGACAAGGACGGTAACCCCTTCCCAGTCTACCTATATTTTTAGCATCAGAAACTTATGTTCACGGCAGCTCACGACCCGATAATCAGATACAGTTGAAATATACAGAATGTATTGGCCTTAAGTAAGACAAGGTCTGATAGAAACGATTTTGAAATTTGGGCAGGTCTGTGCTAGTGCTGCCATTTTGAAAAATCACTAAGAAAACTAACTACTTTGGCTCTATTAATTCTGATTCAGTCACCAGATTTTGACAAAATTCACACAATAGCTGAATCTTACTTTAAGCCACGTTTGATATAAATTTGGTTGAAACTGTAAGTGGGAGCTGCCAGCTATAGTAATTTTGGTGTCTTAAATTTGAAAATTTCTCTCAGGAAAATGAAGCTTTTTGTGCTATAGCTTCCAGTGCAGTCATGGAATCATAACGAAATTTATATGACAAATTAAACTTATTGTAAACAATACTCAGCAGAAACTAGTCGGAAAAACAATGATAGGGCTGCCAGCTATGGTTGGTTTTTTTTTTTTTTGTATTTCCTTAGTAAGAGATTTTATCATAAAATGTTCAAATCATAGTGATCTTGTTGTGAAAATAACCAACAAATATTACGATCTAGAAAATTTGAAAACTTTTTTTAACTACACTAGGGGGCTTCCCCCCTGCTGGCTTCGCTCACCAACCCCCAGACCATTTACGAATTTAAATTGTACATTTTACTGGGCGTATGTACTAAAGCCGTGCGAAAATCAATAAAAGTTCACAGTCGCAGTACATATATGTATATATATATATATATATATATATATATATATATATATATATATATATATATATATGTATATATATATATATATATATATATATATGTATATATATATATATATATATATATATATATATATATATCTATATATATATATATATATATGTATATATGTATATATATATATATATATATATATGTATATATATATATATATATATATATATATATATATATATATATATGTATATATGTATATATATATATATATATATATGTATATATGTATATATATATATATATATTATATATATTATATATATATATATATATATATATATATATATATGTATATATATTTATATATACATACATATATATACATATATATATATATATACTTATATAATATATATATATATATATATATATATATATATATATATATATATATATATATATATATATATATATAACCTCCAATGCAGTCATCGGAGCAATACGAAAGGCAGAGGTGACATATTTTTTACTTTTGGTGTTAGTAAAGGGCTGCCACCACGAGGCGTTTTTGTTATTTTCGTACCAATAAGTGCTTACATTGAGTATTCAAATCGCAAACACTTGTAATGAAAATAAGTGAGCAATGTTTAAATTTTTCAAGTTATGAATATTTTTCGGATTGCAGCTCCAAACACCTTTCTATCGCTGTAACTTTTGATGAAGTCATAGAAATTAAATTGGCTTAAGGTATATTATTACTTAGGGTCGCCTTAAGTAGCTAGTGGTAATATACACCCAAAATCTGCACAAATGCTTTACTGTTCTTCGAAAACTAGTGTTTCTAGCGGTTCTGATGCGCTAGGATTTTTTTCCCTTAACATGTAGTTTTCTTTCACCTGAATATTGCTTCTAGTAAGAACCTCTATTGTTTCTTCACAGTCACTGGCCATTTTTGAGGTTGTCATCATCAGCCATATTGACTCGAAACGCTTGCCAATAATTGATGACTTTTCTATCAAGGGAGCGATTACAAAGAAATCCTAAATTCGAAAGAGAACAGAACTGTGATGCGAAAATAGTTTTACAAGAACATTAATGTTAATGTTTAGACCAACGGGTTGAGTGTAGGTTGTACTTGCTAAGAATTTTCGTAGTTTTTTCCTGTGAAGCTATTTTTTCTCTGATGCCCAATATCAATTATATACATTTATATATCCTGCTAGGAAAACAGAGTCTTCGTGATTCAAGAGTGAACAAAACCAGCGTTCAGGCTGTCTTTTGGTCAGGCTTAAATTGTAGCTGTTGGCAAACATCCATAAAATAATTAATTTTGAGAAAGGAAAAGTTTTTCTGGATATTCTTTTTTTAAAAGCTACTTTATTATCTGTAACCTTCGTACAAGAAGCTTCAGTTAGTTTTAGAATCTTACATACTAGGACAAATGATGTGCACCCCTGATAGTTGAGGACGTTGAGAAAACAGAGAACAAAGTCAAGGTCAGTTGTCTGGAGCTACAAGAGGTTTTTAACCAAAGAAAGTGACTAAATAAAGTTTGCTCTACGTTGGAGATGCAAAATCTAATGGGTCAATTCTTTTCAATCGCTGTAATTTTCGATGTGTTAATATTCTTTTAGCTAACTTGTTGGGATGATGAGCAAGAGTTGTAATATATTTTCCACTGCGATTGTTTATTTACTTTGCAATCGTCTCGGTACACAAGTGCTTGTGCAGATTAGCGTTACGGAAGTACCACAAAGCTCCGGTGTTAGATCTAAGTATTTCTGAGTGGGTCCTCTGAATGAAATTAATGTTTGATGAGCGGGCTGCTCCCTACAGTAGAAATTGTTGAATTTGAACTTCAATTGCTGATTTTTAGCTTCAATATGCCGTTTCCAGGTGAGCCTCCTGTTAAGGTGCATTCCGAGATACTTCATTTTGTTGCTGTGAGTTATTGATACATTACTTGGATATACTTGAGTACAGGTTAGTTTTAGCAATGTGAACGTAATGTGGACGCATTTGGTTTCGTTCATTTTGACTCCCCATTTTGCTAGCCATTCTTCAAGAAGTAAGATGTGGGTTTGCAGTGTGCGGGATGCCACAACTGGATTCGAATCAGTGCATAGAAAGGCGACGTCATCCGCCAAGGTAGCTGTAGTCGATTTGTCGCTTATTGGGAGATCAGATGTGAAAATTGTGTAAGTACAGATCTCAAGACACACCAATATGCGTTCGAAATTTTGTAGCTGTATACCTTTTGTATCTTACCTAGAATGTGCGATCGGTTATGTGAGGGGGGAGCAATATCCTGAGCAACAATTTAAAACTGCTTAACAATCCCCGCACTTTGTTGGAAATGACCAACAGGGAAACCAGGACTTCAAGAAACCTAACTCATGCGACTCCAAGAATGACTAGATTGAAAGTGAACCTAACACAGCAAGATATCGTATTAAATAATTCATTGACGAACTTGGTTAAATTGGCGAACAGCATAATATCGTTTAAATCAAAATTAAAATCACACATCAAAAACACCAATCCTTAATGAAGAAAATACCAAAGTTTTTGAAGACTTTTCTCTGGACATATGTCAATGAGGACAGAAATATAACGCATGAAGTGTAATTAAAATTAAGAACGAATGTACTTTCCCTCATACCATACTAATTGAGGGATGGAGACTCTGCATACTTATTGAGTGATGGAGAGAGTGGAAGGAAATAAAGCATTGGACTTGGCAGGCTCAAGGTTTTTGACAGATATCTTGGACGTTACAGATGGGTTTTGTCTTTCTCGGAAGAATCCGTTTTGTGAAAGGGCTCTTGCCATAAGCATGCACAAGATTTTAAAAAAGAGCGGTCAAACACTCAAATTTTCTGTAAAGTACTGTGAGGTACAGAAAAAGTGTGTGTAGAGTGCAATAAAAAAATGCTAAATAGCAGTTTTACTGAAGAGAAGGCAATTGTCTCCTTTTGTCCTGTTCGCGAAGCCCTGCTTTTCGGTTTCAAATTAGACCTATTATATATCTGATATTCCTATATTTTTCTTATTTGACAATTCAATATTTTTTCTTAACCTGCTTAACACATAACACAATCCACAATTTAATCAATTGTTCGCTTTTCTCCGTAAATAATCATCTATTAATTATTCGATATGACCTTGAAATAATTATTTGATTTCGCGAATATAAAATTCATATTTTATTTACAACATAAATGTTGCCAAAAAAGTCAAACTCATAAAATATTATAGCCCGCATCTATACAGCTCATTGACACTAGCAATAAATCGGGTATTCTTTAGGACCTATTTTTATATTTGCAAATCGCGGCAGTAACCAAAACTACAGTTTTTTGCCTTTCGAGCCTACTGGGTCAACAATAAATTAATTGTGGCATAATTTCACATCCCTAAGTCTCGTCGTCACTTCACCAAAACTCGTCTTCCTTTCCTAATTGTCTTTCACATCCGCGCCAATTTCCCTACGTAGAGACCTAATTTCCATTCCTTTTCGCTTTGTTTTCCAGTCTCATAAATATTCGTCTAATAGCCGCCACACAGTGGTCTATTTCGCGAAAAAGGTGAACTTTATTCATGAGAACCACTAGAAGTATGAAATTGAGTGTTTCTTGGGTTTTCAAACATGGGAAATCTATTTCAGGGGCTGTATTGGCTCCAACTTTTAACAAAAAGTTTCCAAAAATGGGCAAAATTTGGAAAATTTCACTTTGAGGAAAAACATTTTTCTTGTTAATAAACGAGTGTAACTTATCATTTTCATAGTATTTTTGCTGGCTGAACACGAAACCGCTGTCCGAATCCGCCTATCGTGTCTCAATGTTGAGGAAAATATCATTTTTAGAATTGTTTCCTGCTGACGCAATTTTTATCAATATTGTGACGTGATAGCCAAATTTTGGATCACATTCGTGGCAGCAGGCAAAAATGCTGTGGAAATGATTATTCAAATTCGTTTGACACAAATGATGTCGGACAGTATTATTAATTTGATTTGCACCCCTACCCACAAAGTTTAATCGAAACAATTGTAATTATTTTGAATAATTTTTTTTATAATAATAAATCAACTAAACAAAAATGACATGCGGAATTCTATATACATATTTGAAGTAGTGAAAAAGGCCTATCTACAGCATATAGCAAAACACATATCGAATTTACAAATATTATCATTCACCCATGAATGGATATTTACAATTTTAGCAATTAATACCTGGCACGAAATTGTTTTGTACAGGTAAAAATATATTTTCGATAATGTTACTTTGCATATAATTTCAATACTAAGCATATACATGAATTATCATATGAACATATTTCATTGAACTGAATTCAGAAGCAAGTTGGGAAATTTGATGATACTAAAGTACAGGTGAATGGGTAAATAAATGTATGAACAGCCAAATAAACATACACCAATTGAAACTTTGCTAATAACATAACAAGTAAGTGTAGGGTTTAGAAACTATTGTTTTATTTATGAAATTCAACGTTGTGTTTATCTCAATCTCACAAGCTTCAACCTGGTACAAATGCTTGCTATTGTGTGCTAGTGCAAATGATAAGAAAATACTGCAGAGCACGTGGACTGGCGGAATAAGCACGCAAAATGTTGTATTTTATGCAAGGTCGCTGAACTTTGAAAGGAGTTTACGAGCGTAGCCGCAGCTAGCCGCAGGCAAACTAAGTTTGGATAGTTACTTTGGACTTTAATGAATACAACTAGACCTATTTCGTAACAACTCTTTGTGACCCTCTAAACTTAAAAGGGACTAGAAGTTTTAAACACCGAATTCCTATACTATCTGCAGTATGAACACGATGAAAGAGGGGGAGGCTAAATCATCAATGTCTTTCATAGCTTAATAACGCTGTATTACTCAAAGATATTTTTATCTTCATATTCTTAATTTAAAAAATAGGTTAAAAGACAGATGCAATTTTTGCCTGTTTTCAGCACCTGTGCTCTTACCCTTAAACTTATGAAACCCAATTACTACCTCAAATGATGGAGGCCATATAGGACAATATTACCCCCAAGTTTCAACTTCATACTTAAAAGTCCATAATTTGAATAAAGTTCACCTTTTTCGCGAAATAGACCACTGTGCGCCATCGTCATCTTCGTCGTTGGCGTCGTCGGGAGAAGAGAAATGATTTAAATTAGAGCTGATGCGAAAAGCGATCGTTCGGTCGAACTCCAAAAGAAGGTTAAAAATACTTTGACTGAGAAGGGCCGATTCTTTTCGGAAAAACCCCTCAGGATTAGGTCAAAAAGTCTCAAGAAGCGCATATATGTATGTATGTAAATTTCCATGTCTCCATCATGCGAGAGAGATGTTTTGTTTCCATTTTTTCACATCTAAATGGTCCAACCAGGCCAATGAAGTGAGTACCCTAAACAATCATTTGGAAGGATATCGTGAAAATATATTGAGTCAGAAGGCAGTGCTTATGGTTTTCTAACAGCGTATATCCTCCAGTGTATTGAAAAATAGTGGACTGAGGTTGGACAGTTTTTTTTTAAATAGTCCTCGCTGCAAATCATTAAAATAAAAACCACAAACTACGTAGATTTATAGTTCAATTTTATTTGAAATTGTCATAATAAAAAGGAAAATCATCAAAGTACGAGGGGCATTCAATATATTCTCGGTATGTGTATGTTAGAAAAAAGATAAAATCTTCGAAACAATTTATTTTTCAATATAGTCTCCCATGATATCAATACATTTGTTTGATCGGGAAACAAGTTTTTCTATTCCCTTACAAAAATAATGTTCTTCTTGGCCTGAAAAATGCTCATTTACAGCAGACTTGAGCTCTTTATCGCCAGCAAATCGCTTTCCCCGGAGGTCTTTTTTTTAAATTTGGGAATAAAAAGTAGACACGGGGGGCAGGTCTGGGCTGTAGGGTAGGTGGTTAATTTCCTCGAACCCGGACTCTCTTACAGCAGCCTTAGAGAGCAGCGCCGTGTGAACCAGTGTGTTGTCATGAAGAAGCAGCACTTTTTTGCCAGCTTTCCTCTTCATTTTTCTTCTCCATTTGCGTCGTCTCTGACTGGGGGGTCGTAAACAAACTAATGAAGCTATCAACATGAAATTTTGTATAAATACTCTCAGAAAAAGTTGTTAGCTAATGATATATTTTAATTACCCACAATAATATCAAATCATCCCGATACCGAGAATATATTGAGATAGTTGTACAGTAACATCGCAATTAGAATTCCTGGGGAAAATATATCTTGTTGGAAGACTCATCTATTATTCGTTCTAAAAATAATTAATTTGTCATATTCACCAGAATACATGCCAGAAGAATTTCTGAAAAAATCCAACCGGCCAGCAGAAAGCTAAGTCCTCTATTTCTTAAATTATTGGCCTAAAAGATAATTTCGGATAAACAAGGTTTGTTCTAGAGGGCATTTCTTTGGACTGAAGGATAAGTGGGCGTATTTTTTTTTTGTCTGCTTTAGTCAATGTCCCATACATTTGATTCAGGTAGGTTTTAAAATATCTGCAAACAAATTTTTCTTTGGATTTGTCGATGATTCTATTGTATCTACCTATTATTAAATTGAGTACTAGGTTGAATTTTTCTAAAATTGAGAGGTTTGATTACTAGTGCTCTATGCGATTTTATATTCTACGTTTTTCGATTGTATTTGTCTAAGGATTCATCAGATTTCCTCCTTAGGAGCTGTTATCGATCTGAAAGCCCGTTGAGCCAGGCATACACGACACAGACGAGAAGTCTCTCCCGGTTAAGTTTTTCGGCTTCCCCGTATCTTATATGTTATAAATGTAAGGGATTGAAAAGCGATTGTTCATACTGCTATATAAATCTGAGTGTAGGATGTGGGTGTGCAGAGACCAGAAAGGAACAAGTTCAGATTTAACTTGACTGACAAAGTGTCCCTTTGCAACGATTTTGTTGTACTTGCTTGGAAAATTATGTTAAATCCATTGGGAATAGAGAATTGGGATATTGAAAGTTTTGTTAGAGAGTTTGTTGATTTTTATGGGATTCAGCTCCGTAGATTGACTATAGACGAGTGTATCTATATTTGATAGAGAGAGTCAGAGATGCGAGATATGAGTATAATATCCGATCATTGTTATGACTGTCCTTATGAATTCAAGAATTTTTTGCTGTTATTGTATTTCCCTTATTTTCAGTCTATGCGAATTTTTTCGAGGGTGAGATCATAGTCTGGATGAGAAGTAGAATTACAGTTCCTTAAGGTTTAGTCTGTAATAGAGCAAACAACATTTTCTCAGTTAAGTAACATTGTAGTTTTTTGTGGACAGAACTGATAAGATTACAAGTTAATTGCAAAATTACAAAGTTGATTGAATACCATAAAAAAATTAATACTAAATCCAATGAAACTTTGGTCGTGAGAATAAGGTCACTCTTTTTTTGTCTTTCGACTATGAAGGAGCCACATGCACTATTTTCCATTGAAGTCCAAATTTGACAAATTTTCATCTTTCCCGGAAACTCCATAGGCTATAAATTAAATTTGTCTTGTCTATTGAATTTATTCAACTCCCACATTCCTTGTCTTGTCATGGGAACTACCTTATATTCAAGATACTCATCATTTTCCATAAGGGTAGTCATCTGAACAAAAACGAGACCTATAATGACTGTTTAAACTGCTTTTCTAACATTAACTCGTCTCTTTCGATATCAACTTACTAAATGACCTGTCTGGGCAGACGAGACTATACCGAGTCTTGAAATCTAGGATAAACTGTTTCGACATAATTATCTATACTCTCTAACTAAACTGACCCTCGTCGTCTCATTTCCTTCTCTGAGATAATGTTCTATTCGCTTTCGATTATCAAGTCGACTGCGTGTGCAGTCACAACAATTTTTTATTTCGTTGTACAACATCGAGTCACGTGAAGAATAGTTATTTTGCTATTACTCATTTATCATTTGCAGAGCTCTTATTTTTAACCTAGTGTGTGCGTTTCACATTTTTAGCTCCATTTCTATTTTCTGCAAACTCTCCCATGAAGGAAAAAACGCGACTCAACTGCACTTTTACTGCTTCGTACCTCACACTTGTCAACTTGTCAGCTGGTGATGAATCTCTGCAGCTTACCTCGTAATCTAATCTATTCTTGGTTGATATAGTCTTATGGTTTGCTTACCTTAAGTGTATGTTGGAAGAAAAAACTCGAGCTATCTGCTGGACGAGGGGATATAAGTTAATTTAATTTAACACTTCAATGTGTTCAATGCAACTTCAATGTAAAATATAGAACACTGCAAGACGCGAATCGTCTTGCGACTTTATTGCTCAAATTCAAAAATTATAAAGAGAATACAATATTCGACTTACTGTCTATTTATGTTATAAAACTGCTGATCCCATGTCTGGCATGTTTCCCAGGTGTGGATGTCGCTCAGGTGAACATTGCAGTTTTGCTGAGAATGTAATTTCTGCTGACGAGGTGGATCAGGTGTTAACTTATACAAGTGCCGAAAAACATTGAAATGGAAAATTTCTTTTAACTCATATTCGCGACGGTGGAATTTAATTGGATTGCCGATGGTTTTCGGTTGAAAAGTTGCTAAAGAAAATTTGTCGCTAAAAGCTCTTGAATTGTTGCGATGTTTGACGCTTTAGTTAGAGTAGGACTCTGTGATAGTTAAGTATGATACATGTCATGCGGACTTTAAAGTCTCCTGTATTTAAGCATTTATTGTAATATCTTCATGAATTTAATTGCTTTTGGAGTAAATGAATGATGATGTAAAAAAAGCGCCCAGTGTGGGCGTTTTTTATTTAGTTTTTCTAATCAACTTTTTTTTAAAATGGTTCAGCTTCAGAACTTGATTTTGTAAAAGTGATTTGAGGACAGTAAAAGCTGTATAAAAACAATGTGATTTGACTTGACTTTTGTTTTTATTATAAAAGTAGTGAAAAAAAAAAAGCTATGTAAACATTTGATTAGCTATTAAAATTCAAAATTGCATAAATTAAAATATTTTACAATTCTAGATTTGATAAATCTATTTTGCGAATGCACCATAGTTTTGTAGATTGTCAGACCACCAGTATTGATCTGTTTCATCGGCTGCCAATGTTGGCAGGTCGTCTAGGTGAATGTTTTCATTGTTTCTTCCTTCTATTTTTTTGGGGACTTCGAAAAGTGTAACTTTTAAAATTTAATTTACAAAACTTTTTTTGCTAAGCAAGGTAAGACAGTGCAATAGAAAAGTTTACCCGCTGAGTTGTTAGAGCTGCCAATGACTACACCGCTTAATCGAATTAGCTGACTCCGTATAACGGCGCTAGCGACTTCTGCACACTACTGAAAATTTTTCGAGCCTGAAATGTTCAGACCATAGACATATAAAGAATGGACACGCAATCATAATCCATGAACCCGTACGTGAATGAAGCAATTTTACTACATATGCAATTTACTCTCTGCAAAAAAGCTTTCCCCTCAATGCCGCACACTATACCCTTCTGCGCTGTAGACTCTCTATGTAAACATACATTTCCATACATTTATATTGTTGTCAACATGGCCGATTTACGCGTTAGTTGGAATGGCGGGGGCACAAATTTCAAAATTAATCAAATTTTCTGAATGAAATTTGATGTTATTTTGTAAGGAGAGGTCAAAAATGTTACTTGAACACATTTAGCAACCATTTCTCTCCACTAGTCGAAAGCTTTCTATACTAAATTCAATAAAAATAGATGCATTGGTTCAAGTTGAATTTGTACTTAATTGAATGAATTTGTACACATTCTAGGGCAAAATCCTACGAGTAATGGGTTCAAAACACTTTTTACTTTCGCACTGTTTATTGGCCAATCTAAACATTTACACTTTTAATTGATTAAAACCCGAAAATAAAACATGTGTCAAACCGCCCAATGGCCATTTTTATTTATTGCTTTTGTTCATAGGCGGAGACAGCTTGATAGCGTGTGGGGGCATTAAGTTTGATCAACCACATGAATTGACGTCATTTAGGTGAAGAAAATTGTTCGAACGATGAAAACCGGTGTGAATGAACGATTTAAAGTAGCACAAGCAAACTTTGAAATTGACTTGGGCTACTATATTGAAATGCTGCGTGCAGATTATGATGCTAAATGATCTATACGCGTCGTTTATATATATTTCACGTGTAGATGTTTCATGTACCGTTGGTAGGCAAACCGATTGATTGAAATTAAATTTGCAAGTGTTTTGGTCGTGGAAATTTAATTCGTAGCTTTAAACGATATTCAGTTTGATTTCAAATATATCTTTTTTAGGGAATTTATGGGAATTTAGATTTAATGGCTGTGTTTGTCTGCAAATAAACTTTTCTAAATGGTATTCCCTATACTATAGTTAAACTTTTTATGTTAATAGAAAATACGTTAAATAAGGAGGCTAATCAAGAAACATTGTTATTGCTCTTGCATTATTTGCATCAGCACAAAAATGAATATTCATGCAAAAAACATTTTCCCCTCTAGAAGTAATTCATTTTTGACTAGAAAGCACATCCGATCACAATATATATAATTTGAAATGGAAATATGGCACAAACGTGACCTTCATGTAAATCTGAATATTTTTAGTATTTTATTCAAATATTCAAAAGGCTTTTAGAGCAAAAGTAGCTGAAATCGGCCAATTTTGGTTTAGAGTGTTTTGAGACATAGCAGGCCAAGACCTATTGCTGTGATCAAACATTTCGGTTTTGTAGGGGAGTTAGGGGTTTTTTATTTATTTTTATTTTTTATTTATTAATCACAGTTTCACCAACAAAATGGTTACTACAAAACATAAACATAAGAATTTAGTGAGAACAGTTAAATGGTCGGATAAGCCGATACTTGAAAATTTCAACAGTGTTATTAAAGTCGAACATTTGATATGCTGAATTAAAGCTTCGGGCTATTGCGCAGGTAGGCTCATTTAATCCATAATTGGTTTTGTGAAATGGGATGGATAAGGCGCTATGATGTCTACGCTCACCGTGACAAACACGAAAGTTTAACTTTGATAATAAAAACTCAGAGTTCACGTTTCCATTGAGCAACTTCGCAGCGAATAGAGCTTTGGAATTTTGACGTCTAGTTTCAAGAGTGTCCATGGTCAATAGTTGCAAGCGGCTTTCATAAGGAGGTAAACGAAAACGGTTAGACCAGCGGAAAGAACTAAAATCAAAAATTAAGAATCTTTTTTGAACAGATTCGGTTCGATCAATATGTTCCTTATAATATGGAGACCACACCAAGCACCCATATTCAAGGATTGGGCGAACCAGAGAGCAGAAAAGGATTCTTGTCATCCGAATGTCATTAAATTCTTTAGACCGCCTTTTTAAGAAGCCAAGTGTACAGTTGGCTTTCAGTAATATAGAGTCAATGTGGTCATTGAAAGTAAAAGCAGAGTTCAATAGAACACCTAAATCACGAACTTTATTAGAACGGGTTAACATAATTTCATTTAAGAAGTAATTGAAATTAATGGGAGATGATTTGTGGGAGAAAGAGATAACTGAGCATTTGTCAGCATTTAGTGAAAGACGGTTTAGAGCGCACCAATTAGAAAAATTTGTTACATTGCGTTGCAGGATTGTACAGTCGTCAAGTGATGATATTATAGTGAAAATCTTCGTGTCATCAGCGTAGAGTAGAATGGAGGATCCAGGAGCGAAGGTGATAAGATCGTTGATATAAATAGCGAAAAGAATCGGGCCGAGGTGGCTGCCTTGTGGCACACCCGAAGTGGAGATTAGCCAGTGGATAGAGTGCCACGAAATCGAACGTTCTGTATACGATCTGTGAGATAGGATTTAATCCAGTCAATAAATTTATTAGGGAATTCAAGAATATGCAATTTACATATAAGAATATTATGATCCAGCTTATCGAAAGCCTTCGTAAGGTCGGTGTAAATGCAGTCAACTTTTTTACCGTCTTCAATCGCAGGGACGACTAGATTTGCAAGTTCTAAAAGATTAGTAGTGGTAGATTTACCTTTAATAAAGCCATGTTGGCAAGGCGAGATAAAAGCCTTAGAGTGGAAAGATAGCACTACGGCAACTATAGCTTCAAAGAGCTTGGCAACGCATGGTAATTTAGCGATTGGTCTATAATTGTGCACGATATCTCTACTGCCTTTTTTGTGAATTGGAGTTATGGATGAATATTTCCACAAGTTTGGGAAAATGCCAGAAGAAATGGATAAATTAAAAAGGTGAGCTAACAGGGGTGATAGAGAATCAGCGCACCGCTTAAGGATTATGGTCGGTAAGCCATCAGGGCTAGGATGAAAACTATTCTCAAGATGAGATATATGCTTTAGTATAGTGGCAGTGTCGATGTATAGGTCTTTCATTGTCAACGTCGTTTTAGGGGAGACCATTAAGTGATTGAAATTAGTTTTGTCGATGTACAGGTATGTACATAGACAGGTATTCCAAATGCAGATCGGAAGTAGTCTGCAAACAAGTTACTGATAGCAAGCGTGTTATTAATGACTATGCCGTCAGAGATAAAAGAACAAGGGTATCCGTCATGATACCTTTTTGAATTTACAAAATTCCAAAAACGTTTAGGATGGCTTATGAAAGACTGCCTTAGCTCCTCCATGTAGTTTGATTAAGCAGATGAGGTTTCAGATACGAATTTATTTCGTAATTCCTCATAAATCATATAGTCATCTTCTAAACGCGACGAATTGTACACTTTCCAAGCCTTAATTTTCAAATTTTTTAGATTGATTAAATCTGGTTTGATCCATGGAAAGCGTTTCAAAGGTACAGAGTTACTCAATGGAACACAGCGAGCAAAGCAACCGAATAAGATGGAATGAAAGTTTATGGTAGCAACGTTTATGTCAGATTCATTCACAACCGAAGACCAATCGCATTCGGTAAGCACTCCACTCAGCATATCAAAGTCGACTTTCTTGAAGTTAAAATTGTAAGGATTAACAAAGTTAGACTCAGTGAGTATATCATCTTTAATTTCGAAAGTTATATGATGAGCTGGATGGTGAGTGGATTCAACAAGAAGAAGAGATGCGCATCGTTGAATCGAGACATGCGAAGAAATCGTCGAAAAAAATAGGTCCAAGAGTCGTCCGTTTGTGTTGTAAATACAGTTGATTTGCTTTGGTCCAGTTGAAAGTACGGAGTCCATGAAGTAAGTATCACGTCGGTTATTAGATGAAAGAAGGTAATATTCACCATCGTCAGAGAGTCGCCACTCTACATGCGGTAGATTGAAATCTCCCATAAGAATGAGATCGTCGTTGGGCTCCATTATACGGCAAATATAATCGGTCAAGTTGTACGCCAAATCATATGTGGAGCTTGGAGCGGACGGTGGAATGTAAACTATTGCCACAACAACACGCCTTTGATCAATGTTTAGTATGATACACACGTATTCAAGGTCCCTAATATCAGGTATCTCAAGACGGGATACTGACAATTCTTTTTTTACAGCGAGTAGTGCACCACCGCCGACAGGAGCATCGGGACAGTCAAGATGGCAGTCACGACGAAAAACAGCAAATTTGCTGTTGAATACTGCATCATTGATGTTTCCGCGCAGCCAGGTTTCAGTTAAACCAATTATGTCGAAATTGGATACGGATGAAGTGATGTACAAATTATTAATTTTGGAGCGCATACCCCCTACGTTGGCATAGTATGCCGAGACTTCCGTTGTCCGTTTTTTGAATAATGGCCAGACGTTTTCATGCCTCGATGTTGATGCTTAGGGACAAACTCCCTGATGCAAGAGGAAGGCCAGTAGCTGCGACATGCGATAGTGTCGAAGCACCACCAGTGCTGCCATTTATTTTTTTGAAATAATGCTAGATTCAATTGTATTTAATGCTAAATAATGCCAGATTCTGTAAAATTATAATGCTAAATAATGCTTACTTATTTTGTTAAAATAAATATGATTTGATATGAAAACAATATATAATATATTTGCATAATAAAACTACTTTACATCGCAAGATAAAAAATATATCTATTAAAGATATGTCAGTTACATCTCAATCTTCTTCTCTTGTGTAAAGCTCATTTCTGCCAATATTTTTCGAAACACTTGGAGTCTGACAATCGGAACAACAACAATTATTTATTTTTAAGTGAACAAAAAGTATTAGTGTCGGATGACGAAGATTTTTCTTCATCATTATCCTAACAATTTATTCATACGTTGGTTATCTTGAACTTGTAGATGTCCGAAACTTCAGGAAGTCTGAAGTTGATGGGACCACATCACAAATTTTTAGCATCATCACGATTTAGTGGAACGAGAAACCTTAATTTACCATATTTAAAGTAATCCGAAATTGCCTTAATTTCTACCTTTTTATTCTATTTCACTTAATATTTCACTTTTTATGCAATGTCAATAGCACTTGTCACTAAACAAAAAATAAAAGATAAACTATATATTAGTGATGGGAAATTTCGTTACTTTTGACTAATGATTTCGAATCATTACTTTCAAAGGTAGTAATCATTACTTTTATATCATTACTCATTACTGTAACTACTATTTGCAAGGACAACTTGGAAAAATGTGTACCCTTACGACAATAACGGAAAATGTGTGATCTTACGTGCATGATATTATTGGAAGATTTTTTTAAAAAACATTCAGTAGTAAAAAAAACAAATTTATTCTTAAGAATATAAAAAAAATCACTCTTGACAAATAACAGTAGAAAAAGCACTTCATACTAAGCTTAATAAAAATTTAAATAGTTTTTATTCGAATTTAAAATAAATCATCATCCGCAATTTTTTTGGTTTTAGTCTACTCCGCCTGTCTGATATTGCCTGGCCTATTTTCGGAAATATTCTCTCACTGGGAACAGAAGTTGCTGGTACTCCTAAATATTTTTCGCGAACTTTCCGAATCTTGGATAAATTTGTGACCTTGTTTTCCACCATGTAGAGGATTTTGATTCCTTAGAATATTGAACTCTTCACCGAATTGTCATATTTAAATGAGGGTCCGGATGTTGGAATTGATCTGGCACATGCAACTATTGTTTCGAATACAGCCCACAATCCAATCTCCTCATCAGGTCTAGTTGTTGTGCTTGGGATTGCACTAGTTATAGATTATTCAATCCCAAGATCATTACTTGAAGTTTGAATGACATCAGCTGAAGCTTGCATGTTAGTTTGTTCAGCTTTTTCCTTCAGTTCGTCCTTCACTCTTGCTACAGTCAAAGCTGATTCATAGAACGACGAAGGAACGATAATGAAAAAAGTAATGGTTACTTTCGTTTTCCGGTACTGATTACTTTTCATTACTTTGACTAGCCATTACTTTTAAGTCGTTCATTACTTTCTGAACACCACTCCTATATATCCTTTGTTCTCTTGAAATCCAAAAAGTGTAGTACTAGTTCTAATGTACTTTTGGTTACGATGGGTCTGCAGCGATTTCATTGGCAGCGCGCATATTTTCAAATATGTGTGGTAAGGAAAATATTTTTCGCGCAATGTTATCATGAAAGTCGAAGATTTTTGTGGAGATACTTTATTACTGCTTTAGATGACTTTATAATCACTTACCCTTATAAATAAATTAACAATCTATCGCCTAAATTTCAGTCATTTAACCATTCGCGACAATGGTTTTTTCCACAAATCATAAAAATATCATTATTTCAAAATCAGACAACTGTCACTTCATTTTTGTGCTTTTCATAAATTTTCCCTACCACATAATGCAGGAAGTTTCAGTACATGAACGCGACTGGAAGTACACGAACAGAGCTATTATTGAGAAAACTTTGATGTGAATAGAAGAGTGCCAGATTATTCCGAAATCTAAATTTAAATGCTAAAAATAATGCTAGATGCTAACTCCGAATTTCTAATGCCGTTTTGGAAAAAATAATGCCAGATCTAGCATTCAAAATGCTAAAATGGCAGCACTGAGCACCACTCAGGCATGATGACTTTGAATGAAGACACACGCTGATGGTTCCCGATTTTCATACAGGATATAAAATTGGCTGGAGCAAACGTTTTCGTATGTTGAAGAATACTGTTGAAATTTGCTAAGACATCATCAATTGTAGTGTCTTCGGCTAGGTGGGATATAAACATAGAGATAAAATAGTAGAGTCGCCCATGTGATACAACTGCTTTGCATCTACCCCTGCAACTTTCGCCAAGCGTCCCATCTATCAACTTGACAAGATATTTTCCACGTGGTGATCATATGACGTATGATTCCAAATGAGATAGATGTGCAAGAGGCAGACAAAATACCGCATACCCCTTAGCTCTTGGTTACGTCCCCTCCAATACATTTCAAATGTGAAGGGCCACTCCATTGTCTACTACCTCCATTGATATAAATAGAACTTTTGGTTGCACCGCAGCTCACTGTTGCCAGATTGGGCGATTTCTCGCCAATTGGGCTATCTTTCCGCTGCATTTGGCGACGAAATTTAATTTTGGGCTACTGGCGACTTTTTGGACTCCACTGCCCAGCCCCGGTTTCAACTGCTAAAAATATGTAAATTCGCAAAACATTTCCTCAATCTTGAACGGAAATCTCTTTACTTCATATTTTAAATTTCGGTTGAACCTAAACTTTATTTCTAGTCTATTATTTGACCGTCTGCCTCAAGTGGTCAGCAAGAAGATTGAAATTTAAATCTGTGCGTGTAAAACTCATAAGTATGAGCAAATGATCAAAATACACTGAGCACGGAAACAATTTGGGCAAAAGCCAATGAAGTAAAATCTGCTCCTGGATAACAAATTTTCAAAGAAATATGCGAGCTCGATTTTTTACTACTATATCTTCCTGCATCTAATAAAATAGTCGATATATGTTTTAGTTTGATGAATAACATATACACTAAAATTTGAAATAAAATGCAAATACATTTTTTGGCAAATTTGATGCGAACTTCAGTTCTCTTGAATTTCAACAAAATATGTTGCAACGACTATAATTTACCACCAGATATGATACAAATACTGGATTCTTCAATTTACACGTTTACTACATCAGAAAATGAAATTGTTGTATAAGAGTATATAGATAAACAAAAAATAATAACCCATGTGAAGTGGATAACAATTTTTTTTTTTTGCATCTAATAAAAAAAACTGTTGGCATAATTTTGGCGTCGACCTATTGTGTGGGAAGAGTTGGGCGCTTTTGGGCTATTTCAAAAGTCAAATTGGGCTCCATGAACGAAAATTTTCTGGCAACACTGCCGCAGCTCTGAGTGAACAAGAGTAGGTATGGTCAGTGTTGTCTTTCCGCCCAGCAGTAGCGATGCTTGTGATAACCGGTGGTTTGTCTGCATTCTCAGCAGTAAATACACTGGGAGAATTTGAGGTCCCGTATTCTTTCACACTGATTTTAGTAGAATCATTAATTGTTTCATTGTCATCTTTTTGAGTCATCGAGACATTGAGAAATGAATTGGAGAGTACTGTAGATGAAGTGTTCTTCGATTGTTTTCGTTTTTTCCTTTTAATTTAGTTGACAATTTTTTTGATACAACGGAAGAGGTATGTATGCTATTAGATGCTGGCTTAGTGGTGTCAGTGAATGGACTGCTTAGAGCTATGGTATCAGTTTGACAAGCAATGCTTGTGTTGATATCAGTCCAAGTATCAGTCTGGCAGCCGAAACTGCGGCCGGAAGTTTTTGTAGGTGATGTAAACCGACCGCTGAAATCCGAAATTAATTTTGGCGAAAACTGCCTTTACGACGCTTTCGATGATTGAAAGTAGTCGGAAGCAGGGGTTTTCTCAGGAATTTTTCATGGGGGGTGTGTTCAGAATTTTAGGAGGGGTGTCCCTTTGGAACAAAAGACACAAAGGTCCCTTTGTGTAGGAAAATTGTCCGTATTATGGGGGGTGTATGCACTTTCTAAGGGGGGTATTAGGGGGTGTTAGGGGGGTGTAGGAAAATCCCTGGTCGGAAGTACCAAAGTGGTACTTTAAGGAAGAAAAAAATTTTGATCGGGAGAATCAGGCAAAAACGTCAAATTTTAACAATTTTTTTTTTTTTTTTGAGCTATTGAGGCGAAATTTCTATACAAGTCTGGGGAAAAAGCGACTTTGTTTCGAAAATACGGCAAAATGCACAGCCAGAGAAGCAAACTATCGAACTAAAAAGGATCTGAACCTTTTCCTACTTAGCACTTATAGTGCTACTTTCAGTTTTTCCGGACGGTTTTTCGGTAGAATTCATTTTGCCGCACTTTCTATCACCGAAAGCGCCGTAAAGGCAGTTTTTGCCAGACTATGGCCAAAAAACCCTTTACTCCCCTACAAAACCGAAATGTTTGTATCAGAGCAATAGGTCTTGGCCCGTTATGTCCGAAACTACTCTAACCCAAAATTGGCCGATTTCAGCTACTTTTGCTTTTAAAACTTTTCGAATATTAGAATAAAATACTCGCAAGTACGAAAATACTCGATACTTCATATGCTTTCAAGCTGCACTATCTAAAAGCAGATTTTATTTTAACATACTTGAAAGCATGACAAAACTCAACTTCATATAATATTTGATCATACACTTTGATCAGACTTAATGGTTTTAGCAACACTTTCAGCCATTTATGCATGATAAATGCATGATAAACTATGCATGATAAATGCTAGATAAGTGCAAATATTACGCACACAATTAATGCAAATCGAAACTATTTGATTCACTGTTGACGTGAATTACATTACATCAATAGCAATAAATTTCTGCTTGCACCAAAAAAGTTGCCCTTTCATTTTACAATATTTCACGCTGCCATCGTCATACAAACACATTGCGACTTCTCGCTCACACAACTATACCAGAGGTCGAAAATTGCTTCATTTCTCTCGGCTCATTTCGTCGTATTCATTCCTCTCATATCTATGGTTCAGACGTTTATTTATTCAGGCCGAATGTTCAATAGGTTCCACTTCCATCTTGCGTCTCCTGCATTATTTGCTGGTTGAGAGACTTATTTTAAGTGCACGAGATGTAGGAAGGCAAGGCCCCGTGATCAAGCCAATCGCCACTCTCAAGCAGCTTTTGCTCAGTTTGAACAGTCTTCTGCTTTTGTTTGGTAGCTCTTTGAGCTACCCTATCGTTCGTCTATTTTCTCATTTAGACTTTAGACTATACGAGTATGGTCGCATCTAATTTGCTTGTGATGTCGGTAAGTGACCATAGTACAGTGATGAAAACAATGTCCTTAGCTCCTGAACCTCTCTTTGCCAACTCATCAGCATTTTCGTTGCTTATTACTCTAGTACTCACATAATCCAGATAAGAGCCCCTATCGAAGTGTATTATTTTGCGTATGTGTTACGTGTGCTCAGCGACGAGACCAATATTTGGCACTTGCGACAGGATCTTTTCCAATGATTTTAGAAACTAAACAAACAAGCCTAACACATGATAGCACCATTTTAAAGCAAATTTGTTTCATACTTGGTTCCAGTTGATTGCGCTGAAACCAGATCTGCTATCTTAAGAACAATATAAAATAAACCGGTTTCGAAGCAAATTTCACAACATTCACGTAACATTTTTCAGTGTAGGATCAAAATAGCACAAAAAAAGTTAAGGCACAGCGCAGTTTTATCTGAAATTATTTGTAACTCCTGGAAAAAAATACCATTAAATGTACTTCAAATCATGAAAATATTATATTTCTTTTCAGTTTAGCTTGAAAAATGTTTTGTAAAAGTATTTTTATTGAGGGTGTTGTTAAAAATGAGTGTGAAGAGGAAATCGGTAGGTGCAGAAATCCGTGAATGTATTTAGCGACGTTGAAAAACATGAATGGCATATTCTGAGATTGGAATGCTTATAGAAAAATCAAGCTATACAGTGAGAAATGTAATAACAAAATATAAATCAGCCAAAGCATCGGTCCGAAAGGCCTAAAATCTTATCTGAGTGTGAAAAAAAGTGGATCATCAGAAAAATTATGAAAAACCTAAATTAAGGGCAGAGTGCGCTGAAGCTAATCTTACATTAGTAAAAAATGAAATTGTTAAATTACGTTTGCTTAAGAGTACGTAAAAAAGCCAAAATCATTCTGGAAGTCCATAATTTTTGTTGCTGAAATAAAATTTAATGTTTTTGGATCTGATGGGCTGCAATATGTTTGGCGAATGCCTAATACAGAGTTTAGGAGGAATCATACTACTCCCACTGTAAAATACAGCGGAGGAAACATGCTATGGAACTCTATGGGGGCATCTGGTCCTGGAAATATAGATTTTCTGAACGGTACGATGCATCAAATGTGATGCTTGAGTATTCTTAAAAGAAATATTAAGCAAAATTGCTGAAAAATTAGGCATTTTATACAATTTTGGCCTGTATTAGGACAACGATTCGAAGCACAATTCGGAGCAATGTCGGCTTTGGGCTATTCATAGCTGTCCAAATGGGGGGAAATTCAATTACTTGCTCTAACTGCAACCTACAAATTCACATTAAATGTACATGCCTAACTCAATCGGACTTAAATTACCTGAAAAAGAACAATAAGAGGAGCAATTCGATGTGCAAAAACTGTGCAACAAAGAAACATAATCTTTCACGATCAGATGATACACCAGTAAAAAGTAGCGGAACGTTGGCTACAAATAACCTTTCACACGAGTACCAAGACCTAATCCTCAAAATAAGCCAATTAATTGATAGCAACAATTTTTTGGCTAAACAGCAAGAAGATGCAATGAAACAATTAAAGAAAATGACTGAGGAAATCAAGCTACATTTCGGCAAAATTGATTCTCTAGAGAATTCATGCACGCAAAAAGATATCCAGGTAAGGAAATTGGAAACGCACGTTAATCAATTGGAACAATAGTCAAATGCAAACAAAGTTGAAATATCTAGAGTAGATTTTCAACCTCAGACAAGTGTTCTCATGGTCTAAGTGATGACACAATTATCGGCGCATTCCTTCGGCCAAAAAAGGAAATAACATTCCGTCAGTTGTGGTGGAATTTAAGCCGACTGAGGCGGCGACTCAATTTCTGAAAAAGGGCAGAGGTAGAAATGTTCTAGGCAAAAGTGTTTACTATGTAAACCAACATTTAACATCATTCTTGCAAAAGCTTCTATGGGAAACGAAAACTAAAGCCAAAGAAACTAACTTTGAATATGTGTGGTGTCGTGAAGGCATAATTAGATGCAGAAAAACAGATGGTGAGCGCGCACTAAAAATCAACAATGAAGAAGATTTGGATTTTTTAGTATAAATTTACTAGTAAAAATCACCAGCAATAGAATTATAATCATATATCCACTCATTTTGTACGATTATTTGTATCCAGAAAAGCATAGTGGTAATTACCCTCATTATATATACATAGCACAAAACCCTCTTCATCCCAAAACTTTATCATTCAGACTGTCAACATTTTCAACACACTTTAGAAGCATAGCACAACATCAAAATTTATACTATCTACAGTGTTATCACCTCTCTTTTTAATATCAAATCACAGAATAATGAAGTGCACATTTAACCTAATAGCACCACCATGGGATTATTTGAATACAGCTGATCACAATGTAGACTACCCTCAACAATTCTTTTACAATCAAGGACTAAAACAAAGACGTAAACATTTAATTCACTAATACCTCCACTCAGATTTCTTACGAAATTACCTTACGCACAACACAATTCAAAACGATTATACTAAAAACGCTTCAGAGTGTGCAAAACTACTAATACAGCCAAAATTTAACATCATTCACTTGAATATAAGAAACATTAAAAAGCATATAGTTGAATTCCAATGCTTAGAAATAGTCGTTATAGTGTTGACTGAAAGACCCTACCACAGCTATTTTATACCGCAAGGAAAATTTCAGTCAGCATTTGAAATAAATAACTTCAACATTCACTACACAACAAAAAAACTAAGCAAATTTGAAGGAGTAACCGTTTATGTAAATAAAAAACTAAACT
This sequence comes from Nemotelus nigrinus, assembly GCA_947369275.1. Lineage (NCBI taxonomy): Eukaryota > Metazoa > Arthropoda > Insecta > Diptera > Stratiomyidae > Nemotelus > Nemotelus nigrinus. Next base: position 101,116,348 of record OX376373.1, on the reverse strand, counting down.
ACAGCATAGACGAAATACTATCTTTCACAAATTCAAACGCAATTCATTTAAAAGTGGTCACTCAAGGAATTACCGTTAATATACTAGGTACAAATAGATCACCTAATAAAAATGTAAACGACTTTATTCGTGATCTAGAAAACTGGACAAATAACACTAACAACAACACAGCCATAGACACTATTATAGGTGATATTAACATTGACCAATTAGTGCATCTGAATGAAGACACAAACAAGTAAACAATTCATAAATAAGCCGACACAAGTGCTAAACAATAAAGGGACTTGCATAGACCATGCATTCATTAAGCAAACAAACAGTACAAATCTCATCAAAATAAAAGTCTTAATTCATGAAACACATATAACAGACCACTAGAGATGCGCAAAACAGTGCTTCAAGAAGTGATGTGATGTTTATTACATTACTCGCTGAAGTAATATTACCAAAAAACATTACGCATTACTTTGCATTACCCACTCAGTAACCTAGCCTAGTTCTAGTCAGACATTACAGTATTAGATCTGGGCCTATTGCAGTGAGGTAGTAGAAATGGAGTGGACATGCCTAAAAGATTTATATTGAAGGGGATGGTAGTAATTTTTTAGCTACTCATTGTCAAATCGAGTCAAATCCAAGTAGTTCCCCTCCAATTTGACAATGAGGTCGAAATGGCGTAAAGGCAGCTTTAACATGCTTTGTACGCGAGAGGATTGAAGGGGCTAGTGGTGGAAAGTTATACCGTCCGTATCTAGGGGCTGGCCTATTGTGATGATGATGTATTATGATACAAGTATAGCATGTAATTGTAATCAAAGAAATCAGCCATACATACTTGGATACTTGTGTGATTTCCTAACATACAATTTACATGTGGTAGGTATAGTATGGCGTATTTTAAATTTGTTTGGATGGGTCGATGAGTTGAGCTGAGTAACATAATATGAGATGATAAATATGTGATATTAAAATAAATGATAATTTGACGAATAGGTTTGTTATTCATACTTTATTTGTAGCTATATTATTATAAGTACATATGGCTATGTTATTATAAGCAGGTACGAAAGGTAAATACGGAAGAAAGATTTCATTTTTGTTTGTTAATTGTTATCCTTTATTTATGAAAAAACACTGAATGGATTACAGACCTATATCTAAGTGCCTCCCGTGGTCCTATTTAAATTAAATACACAAGGGTGAAGTCTCAGGCAAAAGCTACCTACGAGTAAGTATAAGAAGTTAAAAAAACTTTCCGTTAATAATTTTATTCACTTCTAATTATTACAACTAATAAAAATCAATTGGGAAAGTTTTTTTGATTTAAGGCGAGTGCGTCTTTCACTGAGAATTGCACCTGCTTTTGAAAACACTCTCTCACATGGGACTGAGGTTGCTGTAATATTCAGTCTCTTTAAAACGAATGAGTACAAAAGTGGATAAACTAATTCTCTTGCTTTCCACCAAGCAAGTGGATCTTCTTTTCTCATAATAATGGGTTCTTGAAGATACTTGTCGATTTCTACAATACCTGCTGCCGTTGTGTTTTGTGGTACCAGACGCGCAACATCGGCATCAAAATCGCTCCATATTGAAGATGAGGAAGATTGTCCTTGACTTGGTGATTGAAGCTGACATTGTGCTAAACTTCCCGCTGGAATTGGAACGGCGGCGGCGGCGTTACTAATTTTGAGTTTCAAAGCCGACAATGCTTTATCATAATTCCGGCTGCAACGGAAGCGTTTGAATTTGAACCTGGGATCTTGAATTGCAGCTTCAGAAAGGATCATATTGGTTTCAACATCATCGAATCTGCGTGTTAGCTGTGATTTTAAGTTAATTAGTAGTGTTTGTATAACTTCATTATTTTCTTCAACCGCTACGTGTTCGATTTGGTTTCTCAGTAGTTTGCAGCAAACAATAACTTTCGACGCTGAAGTATACTTTTCGCTACTAATATCCATCGTAACTTCATAAAAAAAATTTTAGAATGGGTATAGCTTTCTCAATTATTACACAGTCTTCGTTTAAAAGTGTTAAATCACTCCGCATCAATGCGATCGTAGCAATTACTGCATCTTTCATTGCCACTACTCTTTGTAGCATATCATACGTGCTGTTCCATCGGGTCGCGACATCTTGTTTTAGTTTGAGTTCAGGCAGGTTCATTTGCGCCTGCATCTCTCGTAGTTTTTTAGTACCTTGAACACTGCGATGAAAATATTCCACGATCTCTTTCACCTTAGTAAGAGTTTTTTTTGAGACCTTCAAATGTAAGGCTATTCTGCACGATTAAATTCACGTTATGAGCGAAGCATCCTAGCGAATGCCAACCTCCTAAGCGAACCGCACCTAGAATGTTAGGAACGTTGTCGCTGACCACCACAAATATTTGGTTTTGAATTTTCCATTCTAAAAATTTTTCTTTAAGGAAATTACTCAAGTTTTCACTGGTGTATCTCTCTTGGTACTCGACACATCCTAACATCAAAGAGCACAGCTTACCCTCTTTGTCAATGAAATGAGCAGTTAGCGCAATGTATCCGTCACTGGTTATTGATGCCCAGCCATCTGTAGTGATGCATACAGCTAAAGCTTGCTCAATTTTATTTTGAACAAATTCTAGCTTTTTATTATCAACTTTACTTAAAATACTTTCGGATAAGGTTTTCCTGGTGGGTAATGTATAACCTGGGTTGAGTAACTCCACAAACTTGCGAAATTCTTCTTCATCCACTATCTTCAAGGGATGGTAACCTTTTGCAATCATTAACATCAATTGCGTTTTTTTACAAGAACATAATTCTCCATTGAGCTGTTCTTTTTATTTGTGACACTAACGACAACAGATGCTGATGCTGAAGGTGAAGTATTTGCAGTACCTGCAGCTGCAGATATACTCCTGGACCTGCTCATTCTCAATCACGCTATCGTGTCTCTGCATTGTAATATTTACTGTAGGATGTTTTGTTTTTAGGTGTCTTTGCAAGCTACCGATTGAACTGGATGATATTGCAATTATTTGTGAGCAGTATAAACACTTGGCACGTTTCAAATCTGGTTCGTTCTCCGTGAAATGGCTCCACAACGGGCTTAATTTTCTTTTCGGTGGCATTTTAAACAAATTATAATGGCAACCCACCTAATATTACCAAATTTGAAAGTTAACAAACTAAAAATCCAAAATTATATCTACTTACTCCGAGAAAAACAAAAAACTAAAATAACAAAATTCACCTTTAACTTTAAACTGATTTATTTAACAAACTTTTAACAAAGTAATTCCAAGCTTAAGTCATCCTTAACTAATTCGTATTTCCAATATCATTATCACGATACGGCTCTCGTATTCTCGCGGGTAATGCAATACACACTCGTACCTACCTGTTGACTCATATTGTAGAATAGTGAAAAAAGAACCTTATTTGTATAACGGGATGGTGATACTTAAAAATGAAGAAATCATATTATACGCGCAGGCGTCCAACGTGCTCAACCGCTCAACCATCTCGTTCGCACATGCATTACGCATTACAACCATTTCTTTCGTTTAGTTCGTGTAATTTGGCCGGACAGACGAAGTGAAGTAATGCGTGATACTCGCCATGCTCGCGTAATGTGTGATGAAGCATTACGTGGCTAGGTAATATTACTCGAGTGATATTATAGCCATTACTTACACATGTCTACAGACCACTATGGACAGGTCATAAGCTTAGCTTGGCCTATATCTCATCATAATATAAAACCGGAAATGCCCAAAAAATTTAAGACAGTAATAGATTACGAAAAACTTAAAATTATTTTCGAACAAGACGAACTGTGGGAATTGAACTATAGATTATACCCGAATGTTGAAACATTCGCCCAAGCATTAACTAACGACATCTCAACAAAGATAAAACTTGCAGCACATACAATATCGATGAATTAGAAAAAGTTAATTATCAAACCATGGATAACTCAGGTTATAGTTAAGTCTATTAAGAAACGGGACAAAATGGGACAGCAACCATACATCAGAGATATGTTACAGAAACAAAATACAAAATGTTGGGTGCGACCTAAAAAAATTCTGGAGTATTATTAATGAACTAACATTCAGAACAGAAAATTAAAAAAAATGTGAGGGCCTAAATGTAAAGGGAGTGTAATTAGAAGGAAAATCAAATTCCAAATGTCTTGCAGATGAATTCAATAATTACTTTATAAATATCGGAAGGAACATAGCCGCCGAACTGGAGGCAGGCCACTACGATACATTGCACATGGAATCGTATTCTAATGCATCCGAATGACATTTTCAAAATATAACAGATTATGAAATATGAGAAATAATTTAACAGGAAAATCTGCTCCAGGTAGGGACGGAATGGCTATGAATCCTGTTAAAGTAATGAAAAACTGCATCACAAAACCTTTAAAACTTCTTTTCAACACATGTTTGAAGCAGGGTAAGTTCCCTAACAAATTCAACCAAACCATAAAAATTCCACTATTCAAACCAGAGGGATAAAACGCTTATTAGCAACTATAAGCCAGTAGCACTGATAAACTCATTAGCGAAAATATTCGAACGTTGTATAAAAAATCGAATCACGACTTTCTTAGAAGTCAACAAATTGATTCCTGATTTTCAATATGGTTTTCGAAAAGTAAAAGGAGTAGATGGCGCATTGGGCAGCCTTATGCAATACTTATTGGACAATTTCAAAAACAAACGAAAAACGTTAGGAATTTTTCCTTTGACACAATCTCTCACAGCAAGCTTAAAAAAAATATTACAGAAAATAACGAATAAACCTCTACAGGTATTATCAGACTATTTGTGCAATAGACCACACATAGTTCGATTAAATGGAACATACAGCAATTGCAAATTGAATACAAATTATGGCCTACCTCAAGGTACAGTTCTATCCCCTTTGCTGTGTCTTATATAGTGATATCCTTCTTCAAATTAACGAATAATAAAACTAATATACTAGGCTTTGCTGACGACACGATCATCTTAGTATCAGAGCCTGATTGAGATATATGTAACAGTACACCTACAGCAACGATGGAAAAAATCATCAAATGGACAAATGACCACTCACTCAAACTCAGCCTGAATAAAACAAATATTTTACCATTTGCCACCAAACAAAATGAACTCCCCTCTAATGACTATGGAATAAAAATTGATACCACAGAAAACGAAATTCAGAACACAATAGAGTTCAAAATAATTCCATCGACAAGATACTTGGGAATAACTATAGATAGCCACCTAAGGCCAATGGCAAACACGGCGGTTCTTGCGAGGCGTTTCCCGAGAGGAAAACCGAGTTGGTACAGTCGTGCATTACTTTAGCATTGTGATGACACACACCGCGGTGCGAACCGCCTCTCGGTTTCGGAACCGAGTCGGGAGACGAGTGTAACCCACCGACTCCGTTCTTCGAGCGTTTTTCGATATGTTCATTGCTGCGTAGTCCGATCGAGCTGAAATTTTCAGGATGCATTAGCCGCGTATTTTACCAGAACCGACTTGGACTGGCTTGACATGGAACTTCAAAGTAGGTTTTTGGTGTGACTGGATTAAAGTGGATTAACCAAATAAAATGCAGCTAGTTCTACTAAAGTGAAGTATATCGCATCGTAACGTCACATATATGAATAGAACTCCAGTGGGCTTCACATTTTTCAATCCTCAATCCCTCGATCCGCGTCTTTTAACGCCCAAGTCGATCCGCTCTAGTAAAATTTCGTGATCGATCCGACTTATCTCAAATCAATCCACTGCGCGTATACAATGTGGTTTGACTAATCCTAAACCAGTTTAAACTTTATAAATTTATATTTATTTATAAAGATATTTATAAATAAATGGCATTGCGAAAGTTCATTTATGGCACTACTAACGGAAATTAAAAACTCACATTTGAGCACGAAACGACTTCTTCAGATTAAAGGTCCAACTAGTGATGAGTCTGCGTCCGTACGTTAACGTATGCGCCGAGGTAAACCACGCAAAGCATATGTTGCACCCAAACATAACTTACCGAACAGCCAGAAAAGTGGCATACTCCTTAAGCAACCTATTGCTCAATTTTTACTATGAGCTGTCCGTACGTAAAGTGGTAATGAGATACGACTTGACATACGTTGCTCATGCATTGTATGGGCACTTAAATTCACTCATGTTTGCGTACGTCAAAAAGTGCCTGTGTTGCTCTAAAACCGGTCGGTTTTGACAGACGATTACAGCCGCAGACTCATCTTTGGTTAGGGCTTAAGCAACTTAACCGAAGTCAAAGATCAAAATAGTACTCTAGTACCTGAAGAACGTAATAAAATAGGTATCGCGGATTTATTACCGTTCGTAATGCAGAGATAAAAATCGCTTACTTTTATGGTCCCATATGGCAGCACAAGAAGAAAGAGTTAAGAAGTATCGTAACAAACTCCTTGTTAGACAGGGTTGAACGAGGAGATAGATCTTGTTATAAACAATGCGCTTGCAAAGTCGACTATCTAGTTTCGAGTCCTTGAAAATTCTTAAGCTATCTCTAGAAAATTAGCCTTTAAAAAGTTGAAGAAAAAAGGATGGCAGCCTTTTTTGTTGTTTAAGGAGGGTAGGATATGGTGAGATGGTGGCATTGAATCATACAGATGAAGGATAAAATCGAGGGCAGTGTTGAATTGAGAAACAAAGCATATATACCTGTGATCAAAAAGTAAGGTGAATTTGTCTATAAAATGTAAATTCTTTGTTTATTCTTCCAAATCAATTTCATCCCCTTCAAAGTAATCCCCGTCCGATAAAATGCACTTTTGCCAACGCTTTTTCCAGTCCTCGAAACAGTCGGAATAGTCTTTTTCCGGTATAGCCTTCAAGACCTTCTTCGATTCAGTTTTTATCTCCTCGATCGTGTCAAAACGGCGTCCCCGCATTGGCTTTTTGAGTTTGCTGAATAGCCAGAAGTCGCACGGAGCCAAATCAGGCAAATACGGTGGTTGCGGAACGATGTGAGTCGAGTTTTTGGCAAAAAAGTCGCGAAGAACCAATGCAGTATGACATGGTGCATTATCGTGATGAAAGGAACCAAGAGCTGTTCGCCCATAATTCCGGCCGTTTCAGACAAATAGCTTCACGCAAACGACGCAAAACGTTCAAATAATATTCTTTGCTAACAGTTTGGCCCGGCGGAAGGAATTCATAGTGCACCACACCACGAAAATCAAAGAAAACTGTCAACATGACCTTGATTTTCGATCGACTCTACCGTGGTCTTTTCGGTCTTGTTGCACCTTTTGCACGATATTCGCTGGATTGGTCGGTGGTTTCAGGGTCGTATGCGTAAATCCAAGTCTCGTCTCCAGTAATGATGCATTTCAAGTGGTCCTGATAGTTAGACACCAAAGTTTCACGCACATCAACGCGACGCTTTTTTTTCCTAAAAATTGAGCGATTTTGGCACCAATCGAGACTGGACGCGTTTGATACACAAAACATCCTTCGAAATGGTTTGGACTGAGCCAAATGATCTTCCAATACTATCAGCAAGATCTCTTATTGTCAATCGACGATATTCAAGCACCAAATCTTAGATTTTTTGGACGTGATCCTCGACGGTAGACGTTGATGGTCGTCGAGAGCGCGGTTCGTCTTCAACGCGTTCTCGGCCCGCTTAGACCTCGTTGTACCACTTATAAAGGTTTTTTTTTGTGCCATTGTTTCATCACCAAAGGCCTTCCGCAACATTTTCAACGTGCCTGCACAAGAATATTCGTTGCGCAAACAAAATTTGATGCAAGTTCTTTGCTCAACAAAATCACCCATTGTAAAAATCGAAAAATTCACTTTTGGTTGTTTACAACAACACGTGTAACTCGGAGATAAATAAACCTTTTGACAAACAAACACTTGGTAAATGTAATAGACAGTCCTACAAACCTAGGAAAAAAAATTTACCTGCCTTGCTAATGCCCGGGAGTTTTAACTGACAATTTCACCTTACTTACAGTAGTATAGGTTGAAATGGCTGAGAGGCAAGAGAGGCTCGTTGTGATATATATATATATATATATATATATATATATATATATATATATATATATATATATATATATATATATATATATATATATATATATATATATATATATATATATGTATATATATATATATATATATGTATATATATATATATATATATATATATATATATATATATATGTATATATATATATATATATATATATATATATATATATATGTATATATATATATATATATATATATATATATATATATATATATATATATATATATATATATATATATATATATATATATATATATATATATATATGTATATATTTTTATTATATATGAATAAGTATATACTCGTAGTATTTTCGTACTTTCAAGTATTTTCGTCTCCATTAACTGCATTACTTCACTCAAGAACAAGGTTATTTTATTGATTCACCCAAACATACATACGAACATACATATATCGACAAAACTTACCTCCAAATCAACTCATTAAACTTGCCTGATTCACCTTTGCGCTCATACATACATCATTATATGAGCGATCTTACACTATCCTACCCATAACATATATCCTGTCAATAGTTTAATAACTTTACGAAACGTTCATCAGAATCACTAATACGATATATTCACTAACCCCTGGACTAATGCCTTAACAGCATTCACTAATGCCTTAACTAATGTCAAATATTAGTTAAGGTATTCACTAATGCCTTAATTAATATCAAATATTAGTTTAGATATTCACTAATGTCAAATATTAGTTAACGCATTCACTAATGGCTTAGCTAATATCAAATATTAGTTTAGACTCTAAACTAATATATATCCTAATATATTAGTTTAGAGTCTAAACTAATATATTAGGATATATTAGTTTAGAGTCTAAACTAATATATTAGGATATATATTAGTTTAGAGTCTAAACTAATATTTGATATTAGTTAAGGCATTAGTGAATGTCTAAACTAATATCTGATATTAGCTAAGCCATTAGTGAATGCGTTAACTAGTATTTGACATTAGTTAAGGCATTAGTGAATATCTAAACTAATATTTTATATTAGTTAAGGCATTAGTGAATATCTAAACTAATATTTGGCATTAGTTAAGGCATTAGTGAATGTCTAGTGAATGTCTGCAAATTGTCCGCTCATAATTGTTTTACTATATGAGAACTACGATCAATTTTCTTCTGTTATCATTTCAAATCCCATATAAATGCATCCTGCTGTGAAAAACCTATTTATTATCACCTTTATATAACCAGAGATTTTCCTACACCCCCCTTACACCCCCCTAATACCCCCCTGGAAAAAGCATACACCCCCCCTAACACGGAAAATTTAAATACAAAGAGGGACCTTTGTGTCCCTTGTTGCAAAGGGACACCCCTCCTAAAATTCTGAACACACCCCCCAAGAAAAATTCCTGAGAAAGCCCCTGTATAACTCCATCAACTAATATTCGACAAACATTGTATTAAACATATTCAAATTTTTAGTTCAAGAAAAATCGCGAATGCAAAAACGGCTCTCCCTTACGATCCGTATGAATTCATAAACACTATTTCCATCCACGCATCAATTTATTCAAACCTAGGTGCGTTCACAAAATTCATTAACCAACAGATTTTACTTCTTTTTTTTACTCCATTTAAACATACACACATTTAACACACATATATCGGAAAAACTTAGCTCCGAATTAACTCATTAAACTTGAATCATACTTAATTCATTTGACTTGTCTTACGTGTGATACATATGTCATTCTATCAATGAAATATGAAATACACAATAGGTGAAGTGAATGTTCAAATGTGATGAGCATATTGAAGGGTTCATGGGCTATGTTACTAGTGGGAACGAGACGAAAGCTTGAAAGTAGGCGAATAGAAATTTATGTTTTTGAGTAATATAAAATTTTCATTATTCCAATTATTACTATTGCAATTGAAGGGGTGACAGGTGCGTAATATCTTTTTGGTACCGATTCTAGTTGAACTCTTTCATTTATGCTCATGAAATCAAAATACACACATAATACCGCGCTACGAGAAATTATTAGACCCAAATATTAGTAATATATTAATATTAGTTAAGATATTATAATATCATGTAACTAATATATTCGTATTAGGTAATATCACGAAATATTAGTATAAGCCCATCTCTAAACCCTTGCTCAATTTACCTATATTTTTAGCATCAAAAACTTCTGTTCACGGAAACTCACGATCCGATGAACAGAATTAATTGAAATTTGCAGAATGTATTGGTCTTAAATAGGACCAGGTCTGATAGAAGTGATTTTGAAATGCAGGTGATAGAAGTGATTTTGAAGTGCAGTGATTTGAAATGCAGGTGCAGGTGATTCATCTTGAAAAATCACTAAACAAGATAACTGCTTTTAGCCCTATAAATTCTGATTGAATCGTTCGATTCTGGCGAAATTCACACAGTAGCTGGATCTTACTTCAAACCACGTTTGATAGAAATTTGGTTGAAAAATTCGGTTGGAGCTGCCAGCTATGATAATTTTGGTGTCTTAAATTAGAAAAACAAATTTGGAAGTGAAAACATTCAAACCATCGAATATTCAAAAAAATGTCCGTTTCTTATAATAAAACCAGTCTGTATACAAATCTTATGTTTTATCTACACGTTCAAAGTAAAACTTTGAAAATTTAATGTCGGACAAGAACGGTAACCCTCTCCCAGTTAACCGATATTTTTAGCATCAACACGGAAACTCACGAACCAATAATCAGATACAGCTGAAATTTATAGAATGCATTGGACTTAATTAGGATCAGATTTGATAGAAGCGATTTTGAATTGTGGGCAACTCTGTGGCAGTGGTGCCATCTTGAAAAATTACAAAGAAAAAAAACTGCTTTTTGCCCTATGAAATGTGAATTCGTTACCAGATTTTCATGAAATTGCCACAGTAGCTGAACATTACTTTAGTCTCTGTTTGGTGGAAATTTTGTTGAAAAATTTGATTGGCGCTGCCAGCTATGGTAATTTTTGTGTCTTTGGTTTTGAAAATTCGCTCAGGAAAATAAAACTTTTTGCCCTATAACTTCCAGTGCAGTCACGAAATTAATACGAATTTCATACAATTAATGAAACCTATCATAAACATTATTCAGGCCAAATTTGGTTGAAAAGCCACGATAGGGTTGCCAGCTATTGTTGGTCTTGTGTTTAATTGCAATATCTTTATTAAGCGGTTTTATCGTAGAATTTGCAAATGGTAATGATATTGTAGTGACAATAAACAGCAAATATTAAGTTTTCGATTATTGATTGTTTATGCTCCTATAACTTCGAATGTAATATAACAACGTGAAGCAGATGTGATTTATTCTTGGTTTTGATACTGACAGAAGGTTGCCAGCACGAGTCGGTTGTGCTACTTTTGTATCAATAAATGCTTACAGTTAGTATTCATACCGGAAACATTTACAATGAAAATAAATAACCGATGTTTCAATTCCCAAAGTTGTGCAAATTTTTCGGATCGCAGCCCCAAACACCAACTTCAGTTACAGTGCTGCAGGCACTGAGCATTTTCTTCATTGATGTTATATGAGATGCTGCTTTCAAAATTATGTGAAATAAGCAACTGATAACGAATATAATTAACCCATGTTTTGCTCTCATAAACGTTGAAATTTATGCCAGTGGTAATATCTGAAACCTTCTACCATATGAGTTATAATGCATCCTTGAGACCAAAGTAAAACGTGGCATTTGAAACAGTTTGGCCGTAATAAGCAGCACATGTGGTGGAATGTAAACTAAAAACCTGCACGATTCTTGTACTGTTCTTCGAACATTAGTGTTTCTAGCGGTTGAGGTGCGATAGAGTTTTTTATATTTCTTTCCAAACTGTGTGGATATCCCAATTGAATTGAAATCAGGAAGAGAGCTTCCTCAAAGTGTGATAAGAAAACCACCAAAAGATGTAAAGTAAATGGACAAAAATTCTACCATTGAGCTTCTAAAAAAATTAACGGTGGCATAATTATCCTTTTTCATTGTTCAAAATATGAAGTTGCAAATTTGAAATCTTTATAACCAATTAAAAAAAAATGAATAAATAAAATAAACCAAATTAAAAACAAACATTCAGCATAAATATTGGTTGTTTTCAGTCGCCTCCATAATTATTTTCGTCTAGTTGGTGATATTTATAGATTTATTAATATTTATGAAATTTATCTGGTTGGTGTGAAAAAATGCAAAGGTCTATATTTAACTTTTCGAAAATCCAATGGAAGTAAATAAATTACGACGCCTTCGAAAATAAGCTCATCTCGGTAATCTGAACAAAGTTCGCAAATGCAATGCGTGTTGCGTATTTTTCTATATCTTGTTTTGAGGAATATTAAAAATTTTTTTTCAAAATTAACGGATCCAACAATCTACACTTACACATGAGTTCTGCCATAATCTGACAGTAAGAATCCCTGGCGCGTATTCACTTATAATAACTATTAAAACTTCTTGATAACCATATCAGGTAAAATACAACAAAACAACATGAACTTTCCTCAATTATTTCGAAATTGCTATCCAACTACAACTAATATTTCCCAACTATTTTACAAAATAATAACCGCACAATCATTAATCTCTGGACAATGCCAATCAAATTTATTGCTCAATGCAATCGTGTTCATGAGCGTGCTATGAGCGTGCTTTCAATAAATCGATATCTGGATGATTAAGCATTTCAGTGTGCTACTGATTGACTACTCACTTTCCTTTGCTTTCATCTCGCTCATACTCTCACTTCGCTTCCCGTCTTCCTGTTCCGTTTTCGGATTAGAGATGCTCTTTCAGTGCCTGTCTTATCTTCTTTCCTTTCATTGTACTATCAAAATGTAATTCTCATTTAACGTGTCGTTCGTATCTTCTGTTTCACGTTGATTCAAAAGTAATGGATTGTTACTCGGAGTCTACCACCCTCACCCTACCCATTTCTTCCCCCACAAATGTCGATTTTTTCCAGCTCATTCTTTCCGACTTTATTTCGCCCGTTCGAAATTCTCCTGATAATCTTAATTTAATTTCAATGTATTTTTAATGATGTATTTCTGCGTTAGGATTATTATTTTCTTTTTGGCACTTTTCTCTGCACTTGTCATGTTGTTGTTCGGGGGTTTTATCGATGACGACTACTGCCACTTCTTGATGTGTTGGATGGGAATGAGAAAACAAATTGGTGGATGATTTCGATGTTTCATTGGAAACTCAAAAAAGTGTTTTCCAATCAATTAAGCTGTTTGACAATTGTATATATGTGTGTGAGTTAGCCAAGCGCACGAATTGGCAACAAAAATAAAATTAAGAAAATGTATTGTTTGGATTTTAAGTGGACTAGAGTAATTTGATTGAGTGCATTTATTGTACATAAGTATTTGAGAGGATTTGTTAAAGGAATCGGGTGTTTGATGGATATAGTAAGGCGGGTTCCTTCCATATTTGAAGGAGGCTGTATGGTGGTAAACTAGTTGTTAGTCAAATAGAAATAGCATCAACATTGATTAAAGATGTAATATTTAATTTTCGTCTATTTATTTATCTATAAGCGTCTGAGTTATTTATATATCTAATCGAGAAGAGATTTTACTGAAATAACTTGGGCCAAAAATTCATACATCCATATATTTCTAGATATATATTTTTCATCTCGATTTCATTGTTTAAAAAAAAAAGAATTTAAGCTGCAAGCTGTATTTGCCGGCAGTAAAAAACCAACTGCTTGAATTATTTCATTACTGAATGCAGCCCAAAATAAATTTACCGCTATTTCTTAGAAGGAATGCTATTTATTTACTATTTTTTTAGAAGTGTACGCAGACTTTTGTTCGTTGTTATCTGTGGATATTTTAGTTTTTTACTACATTTTTTCGTAGAAACTGAATTTTCATGCAATTTCAATAAAATATTTTTGCACAAAGGGGGTATGTTTATTTTGCAATGCCACAATTTTTTATTTATGATCTACTTAACAATTTTCCGCTATTTTGTATGGTGTACGTAGACTTTTGTTCGCCACTGTATATATATGTGTATGTATATATGTCATATCATCGGCGCTACAGCCGGAGTCCGGTCCTGACCTCCGTCAACAGTTTTTTTCCATCAGACCCGATCCCGAGTTTCTACGAAAAAAATTAAAAAAAAAACTAATATATCCACAGATAACAAAGAACAAAGGTCTGTGTACACGTACAACTCATTATATTAGATGGAAGATTTTTCATAATATTAATATACATATTGTTGGCCCGCCATTCGCTGTTTGGCATGGAATTGACAAGATTTCGCATCACTTATACTGGTATTTTGGCTCACTCCTGACGCAAGGCGGTTTTAAGGTCGTCTATATTTCTAATGCTGTGTTTTCCGACTCTACGCTCAAGATAATTCCATAAATATTTTATGGGATTGAGATCGAGCGACTGAGGTGGAGAATGTAGTTATTTTGGGATATTGAATATTAACCACTCCTTCACATTAACAGCCGTATACTTCGGACGTTATCTTGCTGGAATGTCCAGCTGCTTCGTAGGTCCAACTTTTCCGTTGATTGTTTTAAATTATTTTTTAATATATTTAGATATACTATGCGATCCATAATTGCTTCAATTATGACCAAATTCTCCACTCCAGCTGCTGACATGCAACCCCAAACTAGAATATTACCACCTCCAAGTTTAACGGTTGGAATTAAATTCTTTTTTTTAAGACTTAATTATTTTTTCTCGAAATTATGTGTCTTCCATCATGTCCGAACAAATTAAACTTGCTTTCGTCACTAACGAGAACAGTATCGCAGAAAGTTGAATCATCATTTTCGTGGAGTTTGGCAAATTACAAACGTTTCTTCTCATTTACTTCGCTAATGTATGGTTTTTTTCGTGCTGATGAACTGAAGTATCCAGAACTGTGGAGAAACCTACGTACCGTTATTGGATGAACAACCTTCCCAGTAGTATGCTGAATGTCTTCCGCTAGGATTGTTGAAGATGTCCCCGGCTTGTTTGTAATTTTAGCTAATATACTCCTTTTTTCACGTTCCTTGAGCTTACGAGGTCTGACGCTTTTCGGCTTGTTTTCAACAGAATTTCCCACCCGGTAGTTTTTTATGACGGTATGAATACTGAAATAAGATTTATTTACTATTTTCCCAATTTTTTGGTTAGAATGTCCTTCGTTTTTCAGTTTTACAATAAGTTCCCGCATGTCACGTGATTTTTTTTTTCATCTCCATTCCATTATTTAAAAAAAAACAGAATCTAAGCTGCAATCTGTATTTACGGACAGTAAAAACCAGCTGCTTGAATTATTTCATTACTGCATGCAGCCCAAAACAAATTTACCGCTAGAAGGAATGCTATTTATTTACTATTTTTTTAAAAGTGTATGCAGACTATTGTTCCTTGTAATCTGTGGATATTTTGGTTTTGTGTTAAATTTTTTCGTAGAAACTGAAATTTCATGCACTATGTTTATTTTGCAACACCACAATTTTTTATTTATGATATACTTAACAATTTACCGCTATTTTGTATGATGTACGTAGACTTTTGTTTGCCACTGTATATATATCATATCATCGGCACTACAACCGGAGTCCGGTCCTGACCTCCATAAACAGTTTTTTTTCCATCTGACCCGATTCCGAGCCGATGTCATTCAATTTGGTACCCCTAAACTCCGAGCGTCCTAGTCAACACCATCCATCTAGCAAAAGCAAGGTCTTCCACGCTGTCGTCTGCCGTATAATCTGCCGCAAAGGGTTTTCCGAGCTGGATCCTTTTCGCTCATTCAAGCTAGATGTCCTGCTTTGTTTTCGTAATTATATCTGCTTCTAGGTATATAGCGTGCAGCTCATGGTTGTAGTGTCTCCGGAATCGCCCTTCACATATGGGGCCAACAATTATCTGCAAAAATTTCCTCTCGAACGTGGCTTAGAGGTCAGAGTCCCTTTTGCTGAGCATCCAAGTCTCGGATTCATACGTGAGTACTGGTAGGACCATGGTCTTGTACAGCAGGAGCTTTGATGTTCGGGTGAGATTTCGGGATTTGAAGAGCCTTGGCTGACTGTAGTAGGCTTTGTTGGATTTGAGTAGCCGCTCGCGTATTCTTCCTCCATGTTGGTATCGGCTGCTACAGTTGACCCAAAGTAGTTGGATGATGGCACAACTTCAAATTCATGCTCAACTATCCTGAAGGTTTGACAAACTCTAGGTGTTCTTCCTGCAGATGCTGCCACCATGTACTTAGTCTTTCGTTCATTTATGTGCAGTCCCAGTTTCGGTGCCGCTCGCTCGATCTGGATGAAAGATTCTCGCACAGCTAGTTCCGATCTTCCAATTATGTCTCTATCATCTGCATAAGCCAGTATCGGGCAGGACTTGGTGACGATAGTCTCTTTCGTTGACGTGCCAGATTCTCGGATTGCTTTCTCCAACGCCACGTTGAAGGGGAGGCATGCTAGGTGCCCATTATTGGAGCCCATTGACGATGTTGAACGGTCTGGATAGCAATCCGGCTATTTTAACTTGGCTTGGTACACGGGTCATGGTCAACCTACACATTCGTGTCGGTTTATTTGGGATGCTGAATTCTGTCATGGTTTTATACAGTTCTACCCTGGCTATGCTAGCATAGGCGGTCTTAAAGTCTATAAATAGATGGTACAGTGGAATGTTGAATTCCAGACTTTTTTCCATCGCCTGCGTGAAAGTAAAGGTCCGATCAATTGTTGATTTGCATGCGATGAAGCCACATTGACATTGCACGATGATGGCTTTAGCGTATGATGATATCCGTTCTTGCAGGATAGAGGAGAGCATCTTATAGGAGGTACTCAACAATGTTATACCCCTATAGTTGCTGAACATTACATCTCCTTTCTTATGCATGGGGCATATAATGCCTTAGCGGCAGTCTTCTGGCATCTCTTCATGCTTCCATACGTGCAATATAGTTCCATGAATTGCTTGGTGTAATGTAAGCCTCCCATATTCAATCAGCTCAGGAGGTATGCCGTCGACTCCAAGGGCTTTGTTAAATTTAATTTCAGCTAAATTATGGCTCTTCTTACCTCTTCTATGCTTGGTAGCAGCAGCATGAGGTCGTCTTCTTGCTTTGGTGAAGCCTCCAATTTTTCATTGAGCTGACAGCGTGGCGGTTCACTAAAGTGCACTTTCCATCGCTCTAGAATGCTTTCAGGATTAGTGGCCAGATTACCCTCTTTGTCTTTACAGTAAATGCAGCGTGGTGTTTACTGCCTTATGTTTCAAACTATTGCGTAGAGCTTCCGTGCCTGGTGCAGACCTCGCTCTCTAGCTCTTTTTATTTCATAGATCAGTTCTCTTTTGTAGGCTGCTTTTTTCTGTCTGTGAAATTTCTTCTCTGTTTTTCTGAGCTCTTTATATTCTTCCTCATGTGCTCGCGTTCGGTGAGATTGCTGCATTGCCCAGTATGCAACATTCTTACGTTCAGTCGCTATTTTGCATTCATCATCAAACCAGTCGCTCTGGTCTTTGCAACTACTGCCTGAGATGGCGTCAGCAGTACTAATGACAGTATTTTTAAGGTGTGTCCACGTCTCATCTACGCCCGGCATCCTGGCCCCAGGACTTACTCTCCCTCCATCGAGCTCTTCGAAGGCGCGTCCTACCGCAAGACCAAAGGTGTAAATGATATTTTCATTGCGTAAGGCAGCCGTGTTGATTCGAGCCTGGTTCGCCGATGCAATGCTTCTACGCAAAGCAATTCGCGCTCAAAGAACCATACCAATGAAATAGTGGTCCGAGTCTAAGTTGGCACTTCAATACGCTCGCATCATCATCAGACTCGAGTAGTGGCGGCGGTCTTTCAAGACGTGGTCCATCTGGTCACAAGTGGTTTCATCAGGTGATATCCAGGAGGCCTTATGGCTATCTTTACGCGGGAATCTGGTACTCGCAACTACCAACTATGGGTGCCTGCGTAATGCCTGAATACTGGTTCCCGATCCAATTTGGCGTTAAAATCTCCAAGGATGATTTTTACATCATGCGTTGCGTAGGCATTGAGGATCCTCTTGACCTGTTCATAATATGATTATTTTTCGTCGTTAGCAGATTCCTCTGTAGGTGCGTCAACGTTGCTGAGGCTGATGTTTGCAAATTGGCCATGCACGCGAAGAGTAAATAGCCTTTCATTGATAGCGGTAAAGCCGATGATGGCACATTTCATTTATTGAAAACGTTCAAATCGTTTAGCCGTTTTCGTTCGCATGTTCGTCGTTATGATATCAATCCGGTTACGAAGCTTGTTGAAGGTTTCGGGATAACCGCTTCCGAAAGCATTTAACGGGAGAGGTGATTGGCCTCGTGCTAACTTTACTTGGAAGAGACTAGCCTGAAAATATTCACCAGCCTTTGCTGAGAAAAAAGGCTGTTGCCCGCATCCACCGCGGGAAGGTTAAATTCAGGCCTCCATCAGCCGAGATAGTTGCGGCACGTGAATCTATTTATATACTACATGTAATTCCCTCTATCCGATTGATATCCTGGCTGCATGTGTATATATATATATATATATATATATATATATATATATATATATATATATATATATATATATATATTTGATTTGCAGTAAGTTTGTCCGACTCCCAACCAAAACGGTAATTGGTTAGATCTTGTGTTCACTAACGCTTATGACGAGGTAGTGGTAAGTCCAACTAATGACATAGAGCATCTTTTTTGTAATAGTTCGCACCATTCAGCACTCTCAGTTGAACTTGCCACTTTTGATTCTACTTACTTAAGAACGTACAATAATTCAATTGTATATGACTTTCGTAATGCTAATTATGAAAGCATTCATCATTTTCTTGACTCTATAGATTGGACGAATATTCTTTCAACTTTAGACCTTGAGGAAGCCATTTCTACTTTTTACAATAAAATAAATGACGCCGTTGAGAGATATGTACCAAAGATAAAGAAAAAAAATAAACTCTCTGAACCATGGCTTGATAGGGACCTTAGGCATTTACGGAATCGTAGGAACAAGCTTTATAAGCGGATTAAAAATTTTATTGACGTTAGTTCGGCTATTCAGGAAGAATATAATGAAATTGCTAAGCAGTTTTTAACGAAGTCCCACGAGGCTTATGACAACTACATTAAGACTACCGGTGAAAATATAATCCGCGACCCGAAAAAATTTTATGATTTTGTAAATGTGAAGCGGAAAACTACTGGTTATCCATCATCGATGTTCTTTAATGATATCACTTCTTCCTCTCCTAATGTGATTTGTGATTTATTCGCAGATAATTTCCAGAATATTTTTATTGCTACTGACTCATCAAACTCACATCTCCCTTCGTCCCATTCTACTCCTACAGCTTTTATCAGTCACTTAGAAATTACACGTGACGAAATACGTAAAGCTATTTCGGAACTCGACTGCAACAAAGGTCCAGGGCCAGATCTTCTTCCTCCAACTTTCTTGTGCAAATGTGTAGAGCAGCTTATAACTCCCTTTCATATTTTTTTCAACAGATCACTTTCGTCTGGAGTTTTCCCATCCTGTTGGAAACTTTCATATGTCACACCCGTCTTCAAAAATGGTGATAGACGCTGTATCGGAAATTATAGAGGTATTGCCATCTTATCTTCTATTCCGAAACTTTTTGAAAAGATTGTCTACGATAAACTTTCTCCACTTGTTGACTCCCGACTGAACGAGCAACAACATGGCTTTAGAAAAGGTCGCTCAACTACCACAAATTTGACAGTCCTAACCTCAGACGTCCTGTGTAAAATGGAGAAAGGATACCAAATTGACGCAGTCTATACAGACTTTAGTAAAGCTTTTGACACAGTTGACCACCCTACCTTAATTCTAAAGCTACTGAAATTCAGACTTGGTGGATCTTTGCTTAGCTGGCTGACTTCTTATCTTGGAAATCGAACTCAGCTGGTAAAATTTCAAGGACTTTTATCGAAAAATATTTCTGCTACCTCTGGTGTACCACAAGGTAGCCATCTAGGCCCACTTCTCTTTAATATATTTATTTCTGACCTATCTGACGTCCTATCAAATATACCTCATCTACTTTATGCCGACGATCTCAAAGTCTATCATATCATTGAATCTAAATCCGATGCACTCTTTCTCCAGTCCAAACTTGATTCACTTGATCATTGGTGCAATGAAAACAAGCTCTCTCTCAACATTGCTAAGTGCCAAGTTATAAGTTTCTCCCGAAAATGCACCGCCTCACATAACACATACTTCCTCGGGAATTAGTTATTAGCTCGAGTTGATAACGTTGTCGACCTTGGTGTTGTCTTGGATGAGCGACTCCGCTTCATCTTGCATTATGATAAAATACTTTCCCGGGCAAACAAACAGCTAGGCTTCATCAAAAGACGTGCCAAGGAATTTCGTAACCTGTGGGTCACACGATCCTTATACATCTCTCTAGTACGCCCCATTCTCGAATATGCTTCCATTTGCTGGAATCCAGCTTTTGAAACCCACAGTAGCAGACTCGAGTCCATACAAAAGCAATTCTTACTTTTCGCATTGAGAGAACTATACAGCCCTTACGATTTTAATACCCTTCCTCCTTATGAGTTTCGACTGCGTCATCTAAACTTATTAACACTTGCATCTAGAAGAAAGATGCTTTCGGCCTGTTTCACATTCGACGTCATTAGAGGCGTCATCAAAGTTGAATTCCTGAATAGCAAAATAGTTTTGAATAACCCTGTAAGAAACACCAGGTCCTCTCGTTTACTTAAGGAATATCCACACTCCACTACTTACGCAGCTAATGAGCCGATAAATAGATGCTGCAGGATATTCAATAGCATAAGTAATCTGTATGCTCCAACAGTCTCAAAATTATCCTTCAAATCCTCCCTTTTCAAAGCCATCCGCAACCCTTTATCCTAAGCTATTTGTTCAATATTTTATATATTTGTTATTTATTCATTTGTTATTGATTTATCTTGTTAATTATTTTATTTTATTTTTCGTTTTATTTCTATGTACTCATAACTTCCAATTTTGTTTTTGACTGTTTATGTTACTTGTACCTTGCTTGGTTGAGAAATAAAATAAATGAATAAAATAAATAAAATATATATATATATATATATATATATATATATATATATATATATATATATATATATATATATATATATATATACATATATATATATATATATATATATATATATATATATATATATATATATATATATATATATATATACATATATATATATATATATATATATATATATATATATATATATATATATATATATATATATATTATAAATATACATGTACCAAGTGATTCAGATCCAGTTGCTTTGGGGTACACCACGTGATTTGTTAATGTGAGTTGATAAAAACATTGTTTGATATATCCCCTCTAGGATAGCCCTTACGAGCTATAGCACTTGAAAGATTTGTCGACTTGGAATATATCCTAGTGAAAATAATTGCTGTTAACTTTTGAACAACTATGTGGATTTTAAATGTTTTTTATTACAATTACCTTTCAAATAAAGCCCCACTTGTTATTGTTTGCAAACAATTTCTGGAAAAATTAATGACGCATGTTCCAAATATGTATCTTTTTACATTAAAATTTCAACCAATTAACCCATGTATCTTTGAAACTCATTTCTGCAGAATGAAGTATTATTTATTTTTTACAATGCTTTTTATGTCGACTCGTATTTGCAAAACATTTCATTCCGCTACCTGCAACAGATTTTTCACATAAGGTTTTCGTAATTTAATTTTTCAAATTAAAATCAATTATTTTTTTTGATTCAAATCAAATAATTGCTTCCTGATTCCAAGTATCTTTGAAGAATTTTTGTAGTTAAATTAAAAACAATCATTTTATTTCAATTCGGAACACAGTTTTTAAATATTCAGCGACATTTTCTCACGTATCATAATCATCTCTCAATTGACAATTCAAAAATTATTGTTCACAAAATTCATTTTTAACTTAGCCTACTTGTTGTTAAAATTTCGATGTCTTATAAACAGTGGAATGTAGAGTGCTGAGTAGTAGAATGTAAAATGCCGTTCACACTACACTCTAAATCAGGTGATTTCGATCAGCTGATCGCTTTAGAGTTAAATCAACTTAAATCTACCTGACCCATATATTTTTCTCGGCGTCTGACAGTTGAAAGCTACCGATATATCAAGTACAAATCAGGTACTATTGTGAATTTTTTCCCGGCTGAATTGTTCTCAGAGCGTGCTGAGTTCCATCCGTGAGAGGTATAGTGTATTTGAATGAAATGTCATTCGAATTTTGTCCTAAAATAGCAAAAATTGAACAAAAAAGGAAAATTTTAGCTGTACAAAGTGAAAAGAAAATGTTTTTGCATGACCCTGCACCATTTTCAACAACTTTAACGCAAAAAAAAATTGTACACATTAATTCGAATGACAGTTCTCTCATTTCTCACGGTTTCGGTTTCCGGCTGCGTTTCGGTAAAAGTAAATAAAGGGAAACACCGGCGAGGTAGGCGAGAATTGTACCTTACAAATAAAGTTTAGGGTTTAGTGTAGGCCACGAGCACACGAATGAGGATCCTTCAGATGTTGCGATTCGCCGTCATCGGGCCAAAACAACCGTGACCGAAAATCAACATCACAGCCAACGTCTGTTTTGCTCCGACGTGGAACGAACCAACAAGGCCCCGTGCCACGGTCGGCGATGAGCTTTGAACTCACGGAACCCGCGAAGAACCTAGGAACGCGATCCCTGATCACACAAGACGCGGGACGAGACACCCGGGCATGAGATACGACGTGGCGCGGCACAACCAACAGGGCGAAAATAAAGTAACAAACGTAAAACGTACTTACTCGAATCAGGAGCCTTACGAGAATTACAAGAATATTCGTTAATATGTGGACCACTCGCACTAAACGTAGACGCCGCCGTTTCGCGAAATTGGCAATTATAACCCTGTCATACATCCTACAATGGGGGAAATTTGGAGTAAGTTGACATAAATAAATGCTCACCTGGTCACAGCTAAACGATGGAGCGAACACATGAAAAGTGACAGTGGATAATGATCGCGAAACGAGACTCGAAGTAGGGCTGCCAGTTGAAGGCGATAAAGTATGAGATCAATGGCCGCTGGTGGAGGACATTACCCTGGTAAGGCGGAATAATTCAAACTAGAAAAACGGCTTGGGAATAGTTCGACGAATGCATGCCGAGGTAGTGGCGAAGGTACGTGGCGGTAGAATTAGGTTTAGAATAAAAGTTAAGAGTGTCTGTAAATAGTGAATAAGCGTAATTTTTCGAATCGCGACGCCGCACAGTGGGCTGAATCCCGATTCTAGCTGGACAAAATTATTTTATGGGCCTAACTAGGGCTCGAAGGTTGGAATAACTTAAAAAAATAATTAAACAAAATAAACGAGATAAATATTAGGTGTTTCAGTTATTAAAAGAGCATTTTTTATTTTCTAGTAAAATCAAGTATTTTTATTATATATATATTACAAAAATTCAAAATCATTTTCTGATTCGCTCGGAGAATCCTTCTCTGCTTCGCTATCCTTCGTATCCTCTTCCACTGAATCCGCGATCCGAAATCCGCTCTCTGATCAGGACTCAGCTCTTTAAACGGGACTTTCTGGAAATTTCTAAGGCTTGTAATAACAGGATCCGATGAAATCAACAGCATGTGAACTAAGTCTTCGCAGGTTTTTATGTGTGAGGACTTTCTAGTATGCTGGGCTCTGAATCGCCTCATGTCTTTGTTCCTTGCCTCCTGTACCTCCTCTGAAAGCTGCCCTATTGGAACAAGAGCATGTTTGATGGCTAAAGAGCCAAGTAAAAGGATTTTGTGTACGCTGGGAGGCATCCTGTACCAGCCATATAACTCCACAAACAGCTTGGCAGTATCGAAAGCAAACGTATTGAACTTTTCTTCCCTGATCGTATTTCCGCTTGAAATTACCTGCAACAATAAGAAAGAACGAATAAGAAAAAAAGGACTGCCATAGAGAGCAATTTGAGGAAGTTGTTTTATAAATACCTGAAGAATAGCTCAAACGAAAATAAACATTCATGTCACCGAGCAGATAATACAAAGAAAGGTCACATTAATGTACCACGAGAGCGTCTCACGCTCTTCTTGCATTCGACCGTTTTCACAATAAGTTCTTACACACTAATGTTCGGTATAATTACAAACTTTTGGTGGAATTAGGTTTACTGAAGCCTTAAGAAAAATATCCTATACCTGAAAACCTTACATTTTGACATTGATTTTTTGACTTTTGTCCAGCTAGAATCGGGATTCAGCCCACTGAGCGCCGTGTAGATATTGTTGGATAAAGTTAAAGATTGTGGTGTAGATTTTGAGTTCGAATTGTAGAAATAAAGTCTAGGTACGGATTTGCGAATGTAACGTGGTGTTTCCTATAATTGAGTTGCATAACGTAGTAAAATATACTATCTGGCCGACTTCTCGTTTCGCGGCGCGGATATTGGAGGCAGCCGAGGGCAAGAAACGAGTGGTACCCGGACTCACCCCTTTCTTTTCGAGTGAGCCAGCCACCCAAAGCTGCCGCCCTCGTCCTCGGACAAGTAGGAGAGGGTCGACGACTGACGGTCGAGGTATAACGGTAGCACATTCTAAATCACTTCGTGTAGTTTTGATTAACTTGACACATTCTAGTAGTGTAGTGTCAACCGCATATAAGTTAGATAAGTGTATGATTTTGTGTATTCACAATACTTCCCTGCCAGCGTTTTACGCATTATCGCGAGGCGGAGGAGAGTGGCACTTTTGTGTTTCGCCCAGCTAGAGAGACGTACGGAGCGCCGGAAATTTTCCTCGCTGGTCTCTTTTCGGGAGCAGTTGAAGTTTCTGATGTTTGTTTTTTCGTGGAGGGTGTGTCGACAAGTTCCGTAGAGGATGACATGTAATGCCGCGTTTACACTCTCGCCATGGAATGGCAAATGTTTACGAGGTGAGTGTGTAAATGGTCTCCTTGTCTATTCTCGGCTGATTTTTTCATGGCAAGCACGCGTGTGTAAATGGCTTGCTCGTCGGCTCTGGTTTGTTTTATGAAAAGATAATGATCCTTTAATTGCTGTGCCTGAGTGTTTATGACGTCTCGTCCTAGCTCGAAGAAAAGTCGGTTTTATGCATCGAGTCGAAGGGTTTCGAGAAGTTAGCGAATGCTCATTTACATTTTCGAATTTTTCTCCGGGTCTTCAAACATGTCCTTGCGTGGCCCAGATTGAAATAACTCAACGCAAACCAGGCATGTGCAATAGCCACAACCTGTACCTCAGCCATCGTTCACTGAGCTGAACAAAACAACTCACAACTGTCGAAAGGTGCATGGTGCGTGTTGCATGGTGCAATATCCTAAGTAAACAATTCACCCTATGTCTTGCTGAGTCTTGCCGAATATTTTGCCAACTGCCCTCAGGAGACATTCGTACCTATGTATAAACGCGGCATAACAGGGCTTGAGCCTGTTAATAGAAACATTGACGGATTTGTTTCGTATGTCAAGTGTGAAATAATTTGTATGTCTGGCTAAGACTTTGAAAGGACCATCGTACGGTGGAATGAGTGGTGGACGAACAGAAGCGACTCTAAGGAAGACGTGTGAGCAAGAGTCGAGTTGCTTGAAGATGAATACCTTCGGTGTTGTGTGATGTTTAGCATCAACCGGCCGAAGTTTTGCCATGGCTAATCTTCCTAGAATTTTCTTGCAGAAAATCACTAGAAAGACGCAGATTTTCTCCGTATAGGAGTTGTGCCGGAGATGCTGAGATCGTAATCCAAGAAGAAATAGGAGTAGTGTTCTAGTCCAAGACACATCGTTGCGAGCCATGATAGCTGATTTAAAAGTACATTGCCATCTTCCCGAGAAACCGTTGGCCTGATGGTTGTACGCTGTGGTACGATCGCGTTCGAAGCCCAAGAGTTAACCAAGCCCAGCAAGGAGTGCTGACTCGAATTGTCTGTCCTGGTCGATGACAATGTATTGGGGAACTCCAAATCTAGCGATCCAGGTGCTTAGTAGAGCAGTAGCACAGTCATTGGTAGTAATGCTGGCTAAAGGAATTGCTTCAGGCCAGCGTGTGAAACGGTCGATTAGGGTGAGGCAGTATGTGTATCCCTGTGAATGGGTTAGGGGACCAACTATGTCGATGTGAATGACCTTAAAACGTCCGGAGATCATAGGAAAGGTCGATACAGGTTTGCTCGCATGTCTGGTTATCTTGCATTTTTGACAAGGTAGACATTCTTGGGCCCAAGTGGCAATGTCCGTGTTCATCGAAGGCCAGAAGAATTTGGTTGAAATGTGCTTTCGTGTAGGACGAATACCAGAGTGAGTGATATTGTGTTCGGAGTGGAACACCTGTTTCCTGAACGTTTGAGGAATATAAGGTCGAATGGTTGGGCCAAACACTTCACAAAAAATGTCGACGTTGGTGCCAAAGATTGGTTGTTTCTTTAAAACAAATTTAGAGTCCTTTAGAATCACTTGAAACTCTACGTCCGATGCTTGGGACGAGGCGATTGCGGAAAAATCGAGAGTACTGGAAAGACCAGAGAAATGCCGAATGTCAGAAATGAGCTAACTTATGTAACTTAGATGCCTAAGTTGACGTGCATTTTCTGGCTTTTATTTGAAAGCAAAAGTCAGTGGTTTGTGGTCGATGTATAGTTTGAACCTTTAGGCCTCCAAAAAGTATCGGAAGTAACGAATGTCCTGATAAGCCGCTAGGAGTTCACGTTCGTACGCACTATACTTTCTTTGAGCGTCGCTTAGTTTGGTCGAGTAAAACCAAGGGGTTGCCAAAAGCCATGACATTTTTGCTGCATAGCAGCCCCGATGGTGAAATCAGAAGCGTGTACGAATAGACCAAGCTCTGAGTTTGAGTCCGGAAAAGACAATATAGTTGCTTCTGTTAAATCAGTCTTGTCTTGGTCAAAATCTCTGCTAGCTTCTATTGACCAGTCGATTATTTTAACACCATCTTTCTTGGAGCCACAAAAATAGGCGTTGAGTAGTTGCTGCATCTCAGCTGTGTGAGGAAGAAAGCGACGATATAAGTTGACCATCCCCGAAAATTTCTTTAGGCCTTTAACCGTCTTGCGGAATTGAGCTGTTGTGAGTACTTCAACCCAATCTGGGGAGGGCTTAATGCCTTTCGACGAAACCTCATGACCTTAGAATTTTACAAATGGTCGAATGAAATGGCATTTTTCCAAGTTAATTATAAGACCATGGTCCGCAAATCGTTTGAAAATATGTTCTAAGTGAACAAGATGCTTTTCTTCAGAAGTCGAAGCTACCAAAATGTCATCGAGGTAAATAAAACAGAATTTCAATCCATGTAGGACTTCATGGGCAAAACGTTGGAACGATTGTGTCGCAGTGCAAAGTCCGAAAGTCATTCGGGTGAACTCAAAAAGTCCGAAAGGTGTGCGGATGGCGGTCTTTGGAATATCGTTCCGCTCGACTGGAATTCGAAGGTAGGCCTTAGTCAGGTCTATAGTGGAAGTTCATGACAGAAGTCTTGCATAATGGGGATCGGATATTTGTCCGGGACGTTAATGGCGTTAAGCGTCTGTGATTGCCGCAAGGACGCCATTTCCCATTGGCCTTGTGAACCATGTGTAGTGGAGAGCATATTCCCTGCAGTGGCAGGAAATCGAATTCTTTTTTGGCCGCCGCGAGCTTATCTTATTTCGACACTATTGTAGGGCCTGTGGTCAAAATGTGGTGTGTCACCTTATGTTTACAGGGTTGTGAGAACCCTGTGTTGACCGTGATGGCATGGTATTTGGTAAGAAGGGCATGTATCCGTGGATCATTGGATTTCTCAATCAAAACACTGAGTTTTGGACATTTTTATGAAGTGAACGTGCCTTTCGATAAAAGTGAAGTACGACGACTAGCCCATAGTGGCAGAAGAAGTCTGCGCTTCAAATGGGTCTAGAGACATCGGCAATGATGAAGTCACTCACGACGGAGTCCCAGTTCTAGTTTGATCACCTTTCGTCCATAAGTGTTAATGGTTGACTGGTTTGCCGCGGCAAGCCGCATACCAGAAGGTGGAAGTTTTGCGGTTGCAGGTTCTAGAAGCACCGAAATATCTGCGCCTGTATCAATTAAATAGTGTCGTTTGGACAAGCTGTCGTGAATTATTAGACAACGGCTAGGTGATAAGTCGCGTTTTCTTACCGTCTGAAGAGAACGGCGACTTAGTTTTTGGTTCAGATGAATTAGCCTTGTAGGCGCATGGAGAGACGCATTTAATAGCGTTTGGGCCATATTTGTTGTGATACCAACAAACTCCAGTTCCTCGTGACTGGCTTTAGCGACGCGGCTGCGTGCGAGATCTTCTATGGGACCTCGAACGCGATCGTAGTTGTTGATGAACGAGTTTTGATAGAGCAGCGACCTGTTTTGTTAAAGCCGCCACCTCTGAGTTCACTTGTGGCTGAACAAAAATTCAGCTATTTTGTCTGCCGTTTCTGCCAACTTGTTCAGGCTGGCTTCCGGAGATCAGGCTTAAATAGACTCAGTCTGCTCCAGAAGCCGCTGCAGCCAGAGGGTTCTCAACTGGTCGTCTCCAACGGCGAAGCCTCCCAACTGCTTCATATCACCAAGCAATTGGGAAGGCTGTCTGTCACCTAACGAGAGATTCCCCAAGAAGTGCTAAAGTTTTGCCGAATCGCTGGCTGAAAGTCGCGATATAAGCGCCCTCTTGAGGTTCTCGTATGGTGTTTCAAGGTCCGAGCTTGTAACAAAGTCCCTGACCGCCTTAAGCTGCTCAGGACCCAGCGAGGAAATCACATAGTGGTACTTTGTTATTGAACACTTAATGTGTGCATTCGCAAATCGGCTCTCCAATTGAGAGAACCACAAAGTTGGCTCAGCTTGCCAGGACGCGGGTAGTTCAACGGACCTGGCGTTAAATTTGGGACTGGATGACGCGCCTGAGGGAACCGCATCCTCTTTGTTTAACAGCATTCTAATCGTAATACGCGATGAACGAACGGAATCGAAACGCGGCAGAAGAGTAGGCTGGCTGAAAAATGTATATGTATATATATGTGAGAGGTGGTGTGTATTTATAAATAAATTTTAATGTTTAAATTTAAAATAATGGGATTAAATTGAAGGCAGAAGCTCCGATATAGTTCACAAATCTATAGTTTGTGATTTTTGCTGATGTGATTAACCACTCACAAGCTAGTTCACTTAATTACTGCCGGTGTTTAATTTAATTTATTCTCATTTATGCAATCGAATCGAACTTTTCACAAAGCTTCCATGCAATGAACTCCGACGATCACCACAAGGCTGGATTACGTGAAGAAGTTCAGAGGACTGCCCCGAGCATACTAAGACGATAAGGTTCTGTGATGCATAAGTGTGACACAACTTCTCATCATCAGTTCGTTTGTTTTAATCACTTTTTTAATTTTTTGTTGTTGTATTCGTAATTAAATATAATTAAATCGTTTAACTTGCCTGGAGCACCACTTTTTTTCTTTTTGCAACTGGTGGATGTGTTCTCTTGATGGGTTTGAGGCTGTGGTTGTTGGTTGACGGGCGTAATGCTTTTTGTTGTAATTGTTGCTGCTTGAATTGTGGTCGCTGGTGTCGGACGTGACGGTATTGTCGTATTTCTTGTATTTCCACGATGTAAGCTGCTGTCGTTGTTCCAGATTATTTCACTACGAATTTCGCTTCGTTCGAATTTTCGATAACCTATTCGGCTGTCAGATGCTCCGCAACAATTCGGTGTTGCACTTTTTTTTGGCACCAGATTTCTCACCGAACACGAAGATAAACCTTGTTGTTTGGATGCTGCATTTGCTGTTGAGCTAATTGCTGCTGTTGAAGACCTTCAATATGGGAAGCGTATTTCGCTTCGATACGTTGCGAAAAGCCGTTGGAGTCTCTTCACTTAACGCGACAGATTTTGAAAAGTATATTTCAACAATTAGATATCCGCTTCGAAATCGAATAGTCGCGTTGCGTTAACATATAGTAAAACAAGTCGATTGGCTCAAGCACATATGAGCAATATCAGGCAGCCTGTATGTTCATCCAACCTCGCTCTCTTCGTTTTAGGATCCTGCTTGTTCTGCTCGCAAACCAGAAGACGTGTTAATCGGGGTAATTGTTAATTGCTACCTGATTCCAGGCATCTTTGAATAAAAAGAATCTTTGTAGATCTTTGAATAAAAAGAATCTTTGTAAATTAAAAACAATCTTTTTATTTCAATTTAGAACCCAGTTTTTAAATATTCAGCAACATTTTTTTACGTTTCACAATCATCTCTCAATTGACAATTCAAAAATTATTTTTCACAAACTTCATTTTGTAACTTAGCCTAGTTGTTGTTAAAATTTACCCGAGATGTACCGCAAGGAGGCGGCGCAACACTACACACTACACTTCGGCTGGTACTGAAAGCGAAAACCTTCAAATCATCAAGTCTCTTGAAAAATGTTCGCTTTTTATAAAAAAAAAATACTTCATAAGCAAATCCTATGCTTTGTCCACACAGCCAAAAAAGGACATTTGAAATTTCATATCGGACAAGAACGGTAACCCTTCGCCAATTGACCTATATTTTTCGCATCAGAAACTTCTGTTCACGAGAACTGACGACCCGATAATCAAATACAACTGAAATTCACAGAATGTATTGGTTTTGAGTAAGACCACGTCTGATAGAAGAAATTTTGAAATGTAGGTAGCCCTGTGCCAGTGGTGCAATCCTGAAAAATCACTTGAAGAAAAACCCCTTTTTGCCCTATTAATTCTGATTCAGATACCAAATTTTGACGACGAAATTCACACAGTAGTCGGACCTCACAGTAAGACCAATTTGGTAAATATTTAGTTTAAAAATTTGATTGGAGCTGCCAGCTACGGTAATTTTGGTGTCTTGAATTTTGAATATTTGCTCAGCAAAATAAAGTTATTCGCACTAGCTGCCACTCATGAAATCTAAATAAAATTCATATGAAAATGAACATTATTGTAGCCAATATTCAGTAGAAATTTGATTGAAAAATGAGGATAGGGCTGCCAGTTGTGGTTTTTTCTTGCCATATCTTGAGTAGGCAATTTATCATAAAATGTTCAAATGGTAATGATCTTGCAGTGACAATAAACAACAAATATTAATATTTCGAAAACTGGAGCACTTTTGAGAGACTGATAGTGTTGTGAATACTAAAATGTAAGCACAAAAATGTCAAAACATTTTCAAAATATTCACTTTGCAATTTTAACGATATTCCACGAAAGTGATGAGCACTAAAATTTGACTTGACCTAGAGAAGACTCGAACGTTAATATTCAAAATAGCATCGAAAACCAAATCCATACATTTTAGTACATATAATTTTCATTTACTATTTTAAGACCGGAACATGACACAATAAAATCGGTATGTTTCGCCAGCTAGTTCGGTGACTGAACAGACAAATCTGATATCAAAAGTTTTATTTTTTTTTATTTTTCAAACGGTCACTAATGTAATGTTATCTTGCTACGCGGCGATTATTTTCGCCAAGCAAGAATCACATACATAGTGAACAGTTAGGAAACAAGACATTTCCATTATAGTAGCCTTAAATTTCTTTGTACCCATATAACTTCTAACGCCGTCATCGGATCGAAAATAAATTTGCAGGGTAGGTTGACTTAAACGCGAAGCAAATTTGTGTGTATTTTTGGCTCTTTTGCCAGCAAAAAGTCACCAGCACGAAGCGTTTTTGTTATTTCCGCAACAATAAATGCCAACGCTAATTATTCATATGACGAAAATCTACAATGAAAATAAGCAATGAATGTTTTAATTATCCAAGCTCTGGAAATTTTTCGAATAGCAACCCCAAACATCATTCTTTCGATGAAGTTACCGGATGAAAACAAGATTTATAGGGCTGGTAGATTTTCACGGCAAGCAGTTATGATAGACTTTTAGTTGCAGTGTTGGTAAATCTATTACGAAACTTGAAGACAGCCGAGCTGCCGTCAGTGCAACATTTTAATTGAGTTTGAGGTCGGTTCTGCCTCGCGTGCCACACCTGCCATCTAGCTCAGTCCGGAGTGGGTTTTTGGGACGAACCCGACCTCTGTGCTACGGCACCTAGACAATACAACATCTAACATAAGGAAAGGGAACAAGATCCGTAGGAATCATTATAACATTAACACATTATGCAAAATTCATTGTGTTTATTTTAATCATCAAAATTAACAGAAGAAATAAAGAGAAAATTATGACTAACAAAATTCCAACAAAATCAAAACATAAAAAAAAACAGATTATTTATAACAAAATTCCAACAAAATCAAAACATAAAAAAAAAACAGATTATTTCATATACCAACAAAAGAATAAACTCATAGTGGTAAATAGTAATAAATATGTGATAATTTGGGTAAGTTCAGTTTAGACTCAACCCCGGCCGGAATTAGTGTACACCAATCATACGGTCTTTTTGAAAAATAAGAAGAATATAAATATATATTAGCAAAGAAAAAATGATTAAACTTAACGTTAGTTCAGAATTCCCACAGCAAATTCACAGAGAAAAAGAAAATATTAAAGAAGACTTGAATTTCAACGGAATAGAAGAAATAAGCATTTTTTCAAAGCAATCAGATAGAAGAAATTCAAAATATATAAAAACCAGTTAAATTCCTTAAAACACTGAATTTAATGAGATTGACGATTTCATTCAAAAGAAACAAAAAATATCAACCTTAATTGAATGTATTCTTTTGCTGCTTCTTTTTTTGTGTTGTTTCTCGTCTTTGTCGTTAGTATTAAATTTTTAACGGCAACACACGTTACGTTTGTAAAAATTGATAATCTTGAACGCCCCAAAGATTCGAAGATTCTCCGACCTCGCCAACATCAATTCAGCCTTGGAAGATTGTTCCTCTCTTCGAGAGCCTTTTTTTTCTAGAGTTTGCGACCAGCTACTCCACCACTTCGACTGCTCTAATCACGCAAGTTTTCCTTTTGTTTCCTTTCAACAAACTCAAATGGAAGAACGTGTCAAATCCGAAAAAAGTTTCGTCAACCTACTTGCACTATCCTTATACTTCAAAAATGGAAAATAAGAATTAATGCAAAATATCTCCCAGAAACCTCCCACAGAGAAACATTAGACTTCAAAATCAAGAGATACAATGGTGCCCTGTTTTAAATTATCTAGGTTTGATTAGGTTTGATTCGACACATCCCTAACTTATAAAAACGACATTCAAAATAAAATATTTAAACGCAAAAATCTTGTCCAGATGTTATACCCAATCATTAATCGAACATCTTTCCTTTGCCTCGAAAACAAATAACTTATTTACAAAACTCTATTCCTGCCGTTCTTTACTTACGGAGCTCCAGTCTGGTCTATGGCCACCACTTGTCACATAAAAGAGTTGCAAATACAGCAAAACAGAGTGCTCAAAATGATTTCTGATCTCCTCAAATACAACTCTACCGTTAGGTTGCGTAAAAATCTGAACATGCTTATGTTCGCAGATTATCAAACAATAAATTTGAAGAAAAGTCTAGAGCTTCTGAAAACCCGCTAATATCGGCACTTTATTTTGCTTTTTAGCAGTAAGAAATCAAAGTAGCCTATAAGTTGATGCTTTGAATTACTTAGTTGGGCAGTTAGCTATAACTTAGTTTTTTTTTAAGTTTCTAGTTTTTAATCTTTCTTCTGTTAGTAGGTTTTTGAAGTTCTTACCCTACAGTAACTATATTAATATTACTCATACTTTATACTAGACTTATAGATGAAAAACAGGTTATTTTTGAGTTGTGGAGCGTTACTGATCATATAAGTAAGGGTGTACATTGTACTACTATTGTTATATATTATATTTAGTGCAGATTAAATAAATAAATATATAAAAATTCGCCAGTCAAACTCCACAGTGCAAAACCCGCAACTTACTATTGATCCCTTTTATTTCTTTCGAACACAAGTTGAATATCAAATGTGTTGGACGAGCAGTCAGCATACGCACGAATTGCATAAATTGTCACCAGGTACCGGTTCAACTACAAACCATTGCCGGCATTAACCGCTCAGTGATGCTCCAATGCAGCAAACTTTCAACACATTACTTTTTGCTAGCCTGATAACTGATGTAAGTATTGTTGCGATTAAACTTGCAACAATTAAAACAATGACTAGCCTATAAGTCAGCATATGCATTATAATACATTCGACTGTTGCATGCCGCATTGCATTGACTATATATCGTCGCTGTTAAATCAGTTTTTGAGTTTTTGGTATCAAAAAATTCCTTATTTTCCAGTCTATTTTTATGTCGCACCGACATATCGTATAGTTGAATAAAAACCCGTCTAATGGTGTTGTATCGCTTTGCATTCACGTGGAAATAGCCCACATGCGAAAACTTTAAAGCGCTCTGGTGAAAAATATGCATTTTGCAGATATGCCGGTTTGATTTCACAGCGACGATATGCGTGTATGTGTGGTTCGATCTGCCGGCGAGTCTGTTTCACAACAAGACTTCTGGTAACGGGACAGAGGGCTAATTTGACCGATCATATCGTTGGTCGCAACCTCCCTCAGAAATGATTCTAGCATAGCCGAGTTTCGTCCTGCTTGGTGCTGAAATACAATGCAGTCACACAGCAGCAAGATTACCCTGCTGTAAGGATAGTGTTGGCAACCATTTAAGCAACACGAAAAGTACCTTATTAGGAGTGGTGCGGAGGGCTCCTGTCACCAGGAGTGCAGCTAGACTTATTTTTTTTAAAGCAAGCGTTGGTAAGCAGCCTTAAGAGTAGCCTGGAACTCCAAACAAAAGAATGGCTCAACCGTTGCGGTACAAAGCCAAGCGACATACCGAAGACAAAGTTGGTTTTTTACAAAGTTGCGTTCGAATTCGTAGGTTGAAAGCATTATCCAGTAATCTTTTAGCATAATGATGGAAGAATTACCTAAATTACTTATGTAAACTATGTGGTAACAATAAAGCAATAATGCTATCTTTATTATAAAGCTCTACATATGATTCAAGTTGATAATGTTGTTAAGTAAAAAAACGAAACATAATTTTGCCTACCCCTAGACCTGACAAAGGGTTGTTGAGGGATTACTTTACTTTATAATTTTGCCTGATTCTGTGTCTGATATTGAGTTTTATAGCAGTTGCTGCATTATTTACTATCTGTATTATTTGTTTTATAGCAAAAAAGCGCCGTTCAAGTTGCATTTCAATGGCAAAAGCACTATTACTACACTTATGCCTCTAAAGATATAATTTAGGCGAACAAACTTACTGAACAGAAAGTTGGCAAATATGTATATTAACTGAAAATTTGAAACCAGTTGCCTTGTGATATTACTGTTGCAAAACTTTCCACAATCAATCAAATTTTCAAAGTACTTCGACGTTTCGTTTGCCTGCAACAAGTAAAAAACTCAATAGCTCGCGAATTCATTCTGATTCAATTTATTTCTTTTAACTACACATCAACCAAATATTTCGAATTTCATTCTGAAACAAATTGTTGAACCACAAAGAAAAATTTCTTCTGAAACTTTACACGTACGTGCTCCAGCACACATATATATTTTTACATGCATGCTTTAAATGATGTTTTTGTTGCGATTTGAGGGGACACTGAATTTCAAAACGAATGAGTAAATTTCAATTTTCTGCATGATCGAGAAAAAGAACCAAACTCGGAGCTGCCATTACAGCTCCATATACCGATATTAAAGATATATTTTGCCTACTATTCATATGAACATGAATGTATCATCGTCGCCGTTATTGTCGTGGTCTGAGATATATAAATATATACTTTCCCACCGTGAAGTTGTCCTTAGTCTTTTCACATGGTTCCCTATGAACTTTCTTCGCATATTAGATGAACCAACCGATACGACGAGCAATTTTTCTATGATGAAACTTTTTTCGGATTTGACACGCTCTTCCATTTGAGTTTGTTGGCGTAACATTTGGCTTTTTTTTTCTTAATAAAAACATGAAAGAAGCTACGAAAAATGGTAAATTTAAAGAACGTGTGTGTTGCTTTTCAAATGTAAGAAAATATTGAAAGAGGTAGGTGTGCCAATTTCAGATGAATGTTAGTTAAGGGGGTAACGTGAGTGATATTCTGTTTGTTTTGGGGTTTTACTATTTTTTTTTTTTGAAGTAATAAGGTAATCTTTCCAGAAATCCGATGCCATCCACTTATACACTTGGCTTTCAACGTTCCTGCAGTCGCATTAAGCTGAAGAAAATTATGTGAAAATTCATATCAATAATTGAAGATTTTGATCCTTTTCCTAAAATACTTGTCTTTTTTATATCAGCAACTATTACAATGCCGGATAGATCGTCATAATAAATATATAGCACAGAGAGCAATAGCAGATAAAAGGATGAAAAATCTGGATTTTTAGAATATGTTAAAATAATGCACGTGAAAGAACAGCAACACCCAGAGCGGAAATTCTTGTAGAATGGGTGGAATTCATAATCTGCACTTTTTGGAATGTATTTTGGTAAGTCATATCAACTTAAACAGTTGGCTGCAGTGATGAATTCTCTAAAATTTCCCTGACAACCTGACAACTAGGAAATATTAACGCTGTGTTTAATGACTCTGGAAAAGAGCAGAGCATCTCAAGGCAAATTAGAATAGAGCAGCTGTTAAAAAAAGTTGAGCAAGCTAGAGTAATTGAGATGAAAAAAACTTTAGCGCACCTGAACCGCTAGAAAACTAATTTTCGAAGAAATTGTCTTTGAGTGACAAAAAAGTGTGGAAAGACGTAATACACTGTTTTGTAGAATCATATCAACCATTCTTTATCCAAAGCAGCAAAACTCATTTCTAACACAAATGATGAAAATGTTCAGTGCTGGTAACACTTTCCGAACGAAGCAGCAATAAGTTTACCATAACAAGCTCATACTTAAATCAACTTATCCTTTGAATTTCGTTCTCATCGCAGGATTTCATCGAAAGTGTCAGCGGTTAAACGTTGTTTGAGGCTTCCATCCGAAAAATGTTCAAAACTCGGAAAATTTAAAAATTGATTCCTTATTTTTATTGCAAATGCTTTGCATATGAGAACGTAATTTGAAGCATCTGTTGGTGCAATATTGTCGGAAATGGCACATTGCTGGTTAGCCTGTGTCAGCAGCAAAGCAAAATACATACCAAATCTGCTTCACGATAAGTTAAACCCAACCAGTAAATTTCGTTTCGATTGAATCACTGCGCTGGAAGGTATACGGGTGAAAAAAATTTTAGGGTTACCACCCTCAAAACTTTTCAAATTTTTAAAACGTTAATATTTGTTGTTAATTTTCATTACAGGATCATTCTCAATTGGAAATTTTACGACATAATCGGTCAGTAAAGAAATTCCACAAAA
Organism: Nemotelus nigrinus; assembly: GCA_947369275.1. Taxonomy (NCBI): domain Eukaryota; kingdom Metazoa; phylum Arthropoda; class Insecta; order Diptera; family Stratiomyidae; genus Nemotelus; species Nemotelus nigrinus. The sequence goes on along the minus strand of OX376373.1, from coordinate 101,078,743 downwards.
TTACAAAAATGGTCATAGCTGGCAGCCCTTTCATGGTTTTTGTACGAAATTCCTACGACATTTACTTCACATTATGGTCCATTTACTGCATGAACTTTGTTTTGATTTATACACTGGACCGGAAGTTATAGGGAAAAAAGCTTGATTTTGCTGAGCAAATTTGCAAGATTTATGAGACAAAAATCACCACAGCTGCCAGCCCTATACTAATTTTTCAACCAAATTTTCACCAAATGTTACATAGAGTAACATCCAAGTATTGTGTAAATTTTGTTCAAATCTGATGGCTGAATCGGAAGTTATAGGCCAAAAAGATGTTTTTTTTCTCAGTAGTTTTTCAAGATGGTACCACTGCCACAGGGTTGCCCGCATTTCAAAATCACTTCTATCAGATCTGGTTCTAGCTAATACCAACATATCCTGTAAATTTCGTTATGATCGGATTATTCGGTCGTCAGTTCTCGTGAACAGAACTTTCGAGTGCTGAAAATAGAGGTAATTTGGTGATGGGTTGCCGTTCTTATACAAATCGGAATTTTGAAAATTTTATCTTGAGATGAAGGACAAAAGATAAAATTTATCAAAGATTTGAAATGTTTGTCAAAAATCAAAAATTTTTCAGGAAGGTCAATGATTTGAAGGATTTTTTTTCAGCAGCCTGCCACAGCTACAGGGTTACCCGGTTTACGCTGAAAATCTATATGTGCCATATTTTAGTCAACATCAATACGCTCTGTAATTTTTACGATGATCCATTGTTTTTCTTACAAGTAATGACCAGTGTTGGCATTGATCAATTAATTTTTTAATCAATTAATTAATTTGATTAATTTTAATCAGATTAAATTAATCATGATTAAAATAATCGTGATTAAAAAAGTAATCTTAATCATGATTATTGGCGTAAATCATTAATCAGTAATCATTAATTGATTAACTTGATTAACGTAATTGTAAACAAATACATCCATCAATGTTGCCAAATCTACGTGAAAGAAATAATGAAAAATAATAACACAGTTTTCTTAAAGCACTTGTATTAATTAATCAAAAACTCATAAAACTAATTTCTTATGTTCAAGAATACAGTTTTTCTTATTTTAAAAAAATATGTTCATTCAATTAACATTTGATCTTAACATTTCTGATTTTTTGAGGTTCAAGTTACATTTCATAACTACTCTTTTTTCGAATAAGTCGTCAGATAATTTGTGTGACCTAGGTTTATTTAGCATAGTTGCGTAAGAAAACATTCTTTCAACTGAGCCAGAGGACGGCATTGGTGTATTGTATTTAATAAACACTTTGCCTATAACAGGATAACTGCGTAGAAGCTCTCTTTCTTGACTTCGCTCAGCAAAAAAAATTTGTTGTGATCATATCCGCTCTCTTTTTAGCATCATCAACTGATTCCGCTTCACTGCCAGAGTCGGTATTGAAATCAAAAAACTCGTCTTCTTGGTGGCATGTATTATTTACCGCAGTGTTGACTGTTAGAGGATCTGGGATTTCTGGCATTTCCTTCCTTACGACTGATTTAAAAACGTTTAAACACTTCTTTTGATCAGCGGCAGTTAGACATACTAGCCACTTTTTCTTGAATCTTGGATAACACAGAGCTGCAACGGCTGCATGTGTACTACTTTCATGCGAAAGAGTGTAAAACTCTTCAAATCTTTTCTCGACGCTTTGTAGATATTTTGCAGCAAGTGGTTCACAGAACTTAAGATTTGGAGTCGTCGTGATCTTGTGTAATTTTTTTTTAGTGCATGTAGACAAGGTAATAATACTCCATAAAATGAGTCATCACCTTGCAATATGTCCAAAGCGGTTGTAACTAGGGTTGCCAACTCAGTGGATCGGAAATCCGGGAGGAAAATAAAAAAATAAGTGAAAAACAATTTTATTTATTTAAAATGATATTTCTTTACTCAACGAGTTGCATGTAATGTCTTTTGATTTGCAAGGATAAAGCTATAGAATTCTTTACATGTGTAATTAAAATTTGTGCATACCTGCATTTCTGATTTTACATGTGTTTCATTAAGGGGTTACATGGGTTTCAGAGAAAAAAAAACGCAATTTTTAAATGTTTCAAAAATAAAAAATAATGTATTAAATTATTCGAAATTATTGTTAACAACTAAAGTAACTCTTGAACTATATGTAAAAAAAATTTACACAAAAATATTGATAATGCGCCCTCTGGCAGCTATTTTACGAAAAGACTCTAAAAAAATGCGGTGCCAATGATAACTCAAAAACTAATGCACCAATCTTAACCAAATTTCGCATACTTCTTTTAAATAGTATTTTCTTGTACTTGAACGAAGGAAATTGTGTTTCGTTCATTAGAATTTAATTCACATGGAATTATTTATTGAATTTTTGGGTCAAAAATTAAATTTTTTACTCGCAACGTTGCCAAAAGTTCAGATTTCAATATTTTTACAAATCCTTCGTTCAAGTACAAGTCAAACTTATATTCTAACAGAAACAATTTGATTTTTTTGTTTCGGATGAATCCAGCTCAAGATATCGTTGGCACCGCATTTTTCGAGCCTTCTCGTAAAATAACTGCCAGAGGGCGTATTATCAATATTTTTGTCTAAAAATTTTTTTACATATAGTTCAAGAGTTACTTTAGTTGTTAAGAATAATTTATAATAATTTAATACATTATTTTTTATTTTTGAAACATTTAAAAATGGCGTTTTTTTTTTCTCTGAAACCCATGTAACCCCTTAAGCCGATTACGATTTTTTCACCACAGTAGATATATAATAACAGCTCTGACGCACTTAAGAGGAGCAAAAGAGGAGCAAAGAGGAGCAATAAGAACATGGTTCCTGCCATTATCGACACGCGCATCGCACCCATGACATAAGCGATGATCTCGAACTGATGAACAGCCCAGTAGAGCTGATAAATTAGTTGAACTGATTAACAACCCTGTTAAGCTAAAAGCCCAGTTGAGCTGTTTATTAGTTCAAAGATCATCGCTTACGTCATGCGCGGGCCGATAATCGAAGGCACCATGTCCTTATTGCTCCTCTTATTTGCACCCCTTTTGCTTTTCTTAAGTGCGCCATAACTGGTATTATATATCTACTGACCACAGTTCGTTTACTACGCTGAAAACACGATCAGCGTCAACATTTTCGATAGGGATCGATAGAGCGAATGTAACAAGTTTTTTTATTTGCCCGATTCTTCTTTACATTTTTCCAACGCAAATCTTCCCTCTTTGTTTTACTTGCGACAAGGTTATGCACTTCTCCCAGCATACAGTAATCGTCGTACAATTTATCCTCATTTATTGGCTCATATAGAGAACCACTCAGATCTTTTATTTAATCAACTGTACAAATCTAGTGCAATTTACGATTTTTAATCATTAATATTGGATTATTTACAAGCATATAAAAGCTAGCATAAAATATAAATAAAAGTATGAAAATTCCGTGAAAGCAATTTTTGTTAAATTTCCGGGAGAAATTAACTGCATTCCGGGAGCCGGGAGATTTTTTAAGTGAACTGTATTTTTCCGGGAGAATCCCGGAATTCCGGGAGAGTTGGCAACCCTAGTTGCAACTGGAGCAGCGCATTGGCAATATTCCTCAATATATTGAAATTCAGAGTCTCGTAATGGATTTCTTGTACCAAGTGCTCTGGCTAGTTGAGAGTAACTAGTTTTTATTTTCAATATATTTTTTAAAGCGTCATAATAACTATTCCATCTAGTTATTCCAGGTCGTGTTAACGTATGTCCGAGAATGTTGTGTATCACCTCAGCTGATTTTGGACGAGCAGCAGCATTCCACAAATCGTTGCATTTTTCCATTACTGTGGAATGCATTTTTCCAAGACATGTCGATTTATCAGTCAATAAGGCTTGGACGTCCTTACTGGCAATCAAGTTTAAAGTGTGCGCATTACACCTGAAGTGAAATGGTAACGAACTGTTTTTTGAAGGGTCGCATGTTATATTTTCTTCTAACAGAAGATCATCATGTTCGTGTTCCTGTCTTGTACTGAGCTCTCCTTCAGCCTCTTCAAGTTCTTCTCCACTCAACTCATTCTCGCTGCCACTTGGAGTTGAAGATTCATTATCTTCATCATATTCGATTAACGATGTTGTATTTACTCCGAATATTTTGAACGCTTTCACAAAGTTAGACCCATTGTCAGTAACACAGCATACTATTTTCGTGGGATCAATGTCAAAATCTGAAAATATTTCCAGAAGCAAATCCTTTATGCGGTCAAAGGTGTGTGCTCCTTTAAGGGGACGCTCCCCTGAATTTGAGCAAAAAAAGACAAATTTTTTTTTTTTTTTTGTAGGAGAATGAAAAGGCGTACGAACTTCTAATTTAGCAATTGGATTGGTTTATTATTGCAGATTATGAAAATGTAAATTAATTGTAGAAATTCAAAATGGCGGCTACAAAATGGAGATTTCCGTCGGCCTCTGCGCGCGAAACATGGCCCCACAGTTTCAATCCTGCAGCCTCTTGTAGTGGACTGAAATCAAAAATCGTTATAAGTACTTGAAGATAATCACATTTTTTACGTTTTGAACTAGGGTCAGCAATTTTGACGAAAAATTAATTCCGTAATGATCATTTGAATCATAAAGTCCAATTTTTCCCTACTTTTTTTCACTTCAACAACTTTAAAAAAATATAAATAATTATAGTTGATAGGAATGGCTAGTTCAGAACATATAAAAAATGATATACTTTTAAATGCTTTTTAGTTTTAGTAAATCGGATTGATAGAACCATTCCGTGAATTGAAACTAGATTGGAAAACATGGTTTCGAGAAAAATGCGTTTAAAGTTTTTTTAATCTTTGCGGTGGAATAACATTTTTTTTTGATGAGTTTTCGCTACTTCTAAGGAATATGTGAATTTGGAGACTAAGTTGTTTGAAAATAGAAAAGCGCTGATGAACATATTTATATTATAAATAATATTATGGTGTTACAGATAATAATTACAATTTTTATCATCATAAAAATTAAAAGTCCAGACAAGTTTGTTGCTACTAGCAAATATGGGATAAATAAACAAACGCTAATTTCTTTACTGATCACTTATAAATAAATAAACATCTCAAAACCCAACTGAACTTTACGGAAGTACTAAAGTATTACAAATAATTTGAATTAAAAATAAAATTTCCACCAAAACTGACATTTGGAAGTCTTTTTTCGGCTATCGTTATAAAAAAATATCTCACTCTACACGGACAGAATGTATTCATAGGCAAAACGGGCATATCGCGTACAATTATTTTAATTTCCTCATGCCACAATACCATACCCTATTCGTGTATCGCTACATACAAAGAATAGAAAGACGTTAGACGTGACACAGATGTGTTTGAGGCGCTACCATTCGAAAAATATTCATCGTATCAAAAATTCCTTATACACACATATTCTACGGATATGTAGCTTTCGAGTTCTTGCACAAAAAAAAAATCGATTTTTTGGTCAAAAATCAGGGGAGCGTCCCCTTAAGGGGGGAGATACATGTAACAGCTAAAACAAAAACGATTTTTTTTTATTGCATCAAAGTGTTCGAAATACTCTTAAAATATACCAAAAGAAGTTTTGAAGCGATATTCGTATTGGTTCTCGAGTTATAGCCAGTTATAGACAGCGCGGCGTTCCCCAGGTCGGTGGAGCTTTAGAACTTTAAACGCGTTTTTCTCAAAGTAGTACTTTTTCAATTTCCGTACAAGATATCTCAAAAAATATTGAACCTATTCGGCTCAAATTTATATCACATGTACAAAAGAGTATTATTTCATCGTTGAACCTACATTTTCTTGTAATATCGGAAAAATAATTAGTTTACCAATGTTTAAAACGTGATTTTTTTGAAAAAAAATCGATTTTTTTTTTGTAATCTAATATTAATGTAAAAATTTGATTTTTTTTTCTAAATTTTATTGGTTCACCTATGAATTATAGATCTTATTAGCATATTTTTTTTTCTCTGAACGCTGCAAGTTTCTCGGAAAAGGCGTTAAGTTGTACGAGGCTGTTTTTGATGTGTTTTTTTTCATTTGCTCGCATCGCCTCCATTTTGTGTTAAAAAGTTATTAGAAAAATATTTTCATTTACTATAAGATATGTACTTTGAGGATTTAATATTAAAAATTTTCTGAATAAACAATATATATATTTTAAGTCAATCTGAAATTAGCAATTTCTTTTCCATTTTACATGTATTTCCCCCCTTAAACCGGCGACAAGCTAAAGCTGCGGAACGCCTCTTATAGTGACTATCAATCCAGTGCACTGTAGCCCCTAAAAAACTTCTTCTTTTTCCTGACCATATATCAGCGGTGATGCACTAATATTTCACTCCAGTTAGTGTTTCTTTCAGCTCGCAAACCTGATCGAATGATTGTTTAGCAATTTTTTTTCGGAGAGAACGTCGCCCGGATATCTTGATTCCATTATTTGTCACATTTAAATCCTCCATCATCTGAATGAAGTACGGGTCTTCCACGGCTCGAAAAGCAATCATTGAGTTAACGAAAAAATTAACTAAGTTGCGATCAAAATTTTCTTGCGTTACAGGTGTTTTTAGAGTTTGCCTTGAAGTCTGAACAGCATTATTTTTGTTCTTATTTTGCTTATGGTCTTTCATGTATTTTCTACATTCCTGTTCTGTGTCAGCGCCATGTTTTCGTTTTAAGTGTCCCAAAAAGTTAGAGGTCGTTTTGCCATAGCCTTTAACTTCTTTACTTTCTTGGTCCGAACACTTCATACAAATTGCTACCGTATTCTTGTCGGTGCATTTGTCTTGTAAAAGCTTGTAATAGGTGCCGTCAAATAAAGCAGAAGAAGAAAGATCCGAATCCGACTGCAATATTACTGTTGAATAATCGGAATTGTTTGACGACACCGACGGATCATTTGACACACTACTACTATTATTGTCATTAAAATCACCACTAGAATTCATATTTGTTTTTTAAGTTAACCACTGACTAAAACAATACCACAAAACTTTGCAAAATACGGAAAATTGTTAGCCAACCGAGCACGAGGCGAGTATGTGCCTGCCAGATACTTTTAAAACGTGACTGACTCCCGCGCACGTGCAACGCACCAGTAGCTTCTCTATCTCTCTCGCTCTCTCTCTAATGTAGTGCCAGAGCGTGTATACTATAGATAACGTGGAAAGATCGGCTTTGTGCTATATTTACTTGATGTCAAAGAAAGGTAGGGAGTGAAGGATTTACCATCAGCTGGCACCTAAGAAGAACCCAAACCAAAATAAGTTCACTTTATCATATCCAAAAGTGAGAGAAGCATTATCTCATCTGTAATTTGAGATAATTATTCTCTTTCTTTTGCATATGACAAAGTGAACTTATTTGGTTTTGGCTCTTTTTAGGTGCCAGCTGATGGTAAACCGTTCACTCCCTACTCTTCTCTGTCATCAGGCAAATATCGCACAATGCCGTTCTTTTCGCGCTATCTATGGTATATACGCTCTGGTAGTGCTAAAAAGAGCGAGAGAGAAAGAGAGAGAGATAGAGAGAGAAAGAGAGAGAGAGAGAGAGAGCTAAGCTAACGCGAAGTGATTTAGTTGTTTTACTATGCATTTTATTTGGACATAGTTCATAGTTAATCAAATAATCAAATTAACGATTAATGATTATGATTAATAATCATAATCATTTTAAATTTGATTATGATTAATTAATCTTAATCAAATGTTTCGATTATGATTTTAATCATTAATTTTTAATCGTTAATCAGATTAATTTTGGGCCAACAGTGGTAATGACAAATCAAAATTTGAAAAAAATTCCTTGCCTACTTTTAGGCACCCTGCACCCACACACGGCTCAAAATTTCCAATTTTTTATCATAGACAAGCTTAGAACATAATTAGTTTTCATTCCCAATACTTTTTTTTAACAAAAAATTACACTGCTTGAAAATATAGGAGTACCTCAAAATTCACTAAAACGCTCGCCGCCGCCAAAATGTTTAGGATATCTGAATTTGAGAAAGTCATGGACCTACCTACTATATACATCTACGTTCTCCGAAAATTTCAGCTCAATCGGATCGGCCACTCCAGAGATTATCTCCCTTAATCATTTTGCTGATATATATATATATATATATATATATATATATATATATATATATATATATATATATATATATATATATATATATATATATATATATACATATATATATAAAGAAATATGAATTTTCAGTGAAACGAGTTTAATACTATTGTTCTTCGAATATTAGTAAAAATCAAGCAGTCTCATGAAACATATATCAAAGCAACTTCGGGCAAGTTAGAGCAACCGAAATGCTCGTGAAACAAATTTTACTGAGGTATCTAGCTCAAGCAAAAGCAGCCCATTAAGCACAGCTTAGATCGGATGAGTATACTTAAAAAACCAATGCTGTCAACGGATTTACCACTTATATCTAGCTCAAGCTAGGGCAGCTCATTAAACACAGTTTAAATAGGATGAGTATAATTAAAAAACCAATGCTGTCAACAGATTTCCCAGTTTATAAATCGAATATACTATCTGTAACCATGTAAATATAACCTTCGATCATATTACTAAGCAAATAATCTGATTCTAATTTTTATTATAAAATTTGAACTCGCAAATATCTAATAAACACACTGCTATCAGCCGAGTTGGAATGAAATAAACTCTCATGCTACTCCGGATTTTTTTTTATGCACGCCGATTACCCACTTCACTCTGGATGGAAAAAAACGCAGCTAACATATGCTATGATTACATTCCAAATAGTCTGGGCTTGTTTTATATAGATACTATTTTAAAAACATTACGTCAATTTTAACATAATTTCGTCTCTGTTTATGTTACTTTTTAACAAAATTTTGTCTCTTTTTATGTTGCTTTTATAAATACTTTGGAAGATGCAATGTATATTCTTTCTTTTCCAGCTATACAATTTTTTTAATGCACTTTTAATCCACATTCCTGATACTGCGTGTAGAACATCGGAGTCTTTAGCTACATCAAGAGCATCATCAAATGGTAAGCGCTTTTTAAAGGAACCAGCTGTGAAGCTTTTTTATTGTTTATTAAAAATTAACTATCGAAGGCTCGCGAAATACTTCTAGGAAAAATCCAAAAAGAGAATTAGAATAATAGTAAATAATAAGCAAAATATGTGGAAAATTTGTTAAATTTTAATAATTATTTAATATTACTTCTCTCACTTTAGATTTTTCCAAGAAGTAGTTTGTGAATCTTCGATAGTTTATGTTTAACAAATAATATAAAAATTAATTGAATTTAGATTTAAAAATATTCCAGTTCATTAGCATGATAATTAAGATTGAATGGCTAACAACGAACAAAATGTTAATTGCTACACTTTTCAGATAAAAATGTAAAAACGTTTCCTATAAGATTTAAGTTCAATGTTATGCCTAGTACTATACTCTTCGCGAAACGAATTCAATGGTCGAATCCCATACAAAAAGAGCTTTTCAATTCGTCGGTAAAGCTCTTTTTGTATGGGATTTGACCGTTGAATTCGTTTCGCAAAGAGTATAGTACTAGGCATTAGGAAGAGATCACAAATATCCCAACACCTAATTTTTATCCATTTAATTATTTCCAGACCAATTAGATTCAAGATTTTCAGATGAATCTGATGATTTATCTGAAGAAGGTATTTGCGGTCCGGAACGGTCATATCGTGGTCCACATTTAAGTTTTCCATTACAAAAGAAAGATATAGATACATTAATAGATTTATTTCGTAAGAAAAAGGTAAGCTTCAATCAGTAAAACTAAATTAATTTCAGATAAATTATTCTTACAATTACAAAAAAATTAATTGCAAGCAGATAAAAGTTATAATTTTTTTCATTTAAATATGTTATATTTTTAGAATTCTGCATTTGAAGTATTTAGAAATAAAATCTATCTCAAACATCAAACAAAATTTATCTGATCATTTGTTTCCTCCCCGCCTAACTCCATCCATTTGTAAAAACTTAAACTGAAATATGAAATCAACATAGGAAAAAATTTTTACAAATTGGTAATAAATTTATTCGTTCATAATTTGTTTTTTCACAGTATAATCGATTGCATGCCAAATATGTGGCGGGTATTTTGAAAGAATCATCGACACGTTTGAAACGATTACCGAATTTAAATCAAGCATCAACAGCGATCTCAAAGCAAGTAACAATTTGTGGTGATTTACATGGAAAATTAGATGACTTATTAGTTGTATTTCATAAGGTATGTGATTTAGATTTCTTTATAATTCATTAGAATTGTAATGAAAATTATAAAATTATGATAAAACTTTTATATTATGTATCAAGCATTTTAAATGTTTTATTTGTTACCCTCAGGCTTAGACTACCAACTAAAATGCTCTCTAGCACTTGCAGCCTAGCCCAACACGTTTTACATCTTTTTTCTGGCTAGGTGTTTTTATTATGCTCTAAGAATTTTCTTTTTCATTAAGGTTTCAGTCAGTTCAGTTTAACGTTTCTTAACATGTATTATAACTAGCACAAAGGCTGATATCCGGCTGTAATTACTCTCTCCTTGCACCATCGCTTCCACTACTGCAAAAAAAATCGATTTGGCTCAAGTACCTACTTTAGAGCAAAACTCAGTGCGCGGTCCCGCGTCCATGCCCGAATTCTAATTAAGGACCTCATATACTAGGAAACAGAATTTTACAGATTAGGCTACGCAAGCTCCCACTAGTTTACCAGGAGCGAATTGAAGATGTCAGGAGAAAATTGCGGTCCACGTCGAGCTCTGAAAAGCATAAGCACTCGTAGAATATGGTTTTGCCAATGTGCTTTCAAAATAATCCGTAATATTTATTTATTTATTTTTTATTTTCAAAGAATTTCGTCTAATACAGACTAGTAGTATTTACAGATTTAAGACTTACAATAAATCAGTCAAAATGGACTGTTTTTGGCTAAGCTCTTTTTCAAAGATGATACAGATAAATTAAAATCAAATTGATGATAACCATCGTTGAAATTTCTTTTGATGCACGAAACGGGCTCATTAAAGGCGTAGTTGGTCCGATAGGCAGGGACAGATAAAATGTTGACTTGTCTCATTCTGTGACCCTTGGTATTGAGGCCAAATAAACCTAAAAGGTTTTCACATGAAATGTTACCCATGAGGATCTTAGCAGCAAAGATAGTTTTGAAATTTACTCGTCTCTTATTAAGTGTATTCATGGCCAGTAAGTTAAGTCGATTAATGTAAGGAGGCAAGCGAAGAGGATCTGACCAAGCAAATTCACGCAAACAAAACCGAAGAAATTTTTTCTGAATGGACTCGATACGGTCCACATAAACCTGCTGATAAGGCGCCCAAACTATACACGCATATTCAAGTATTGGTCTTACTAACGCACAAAAAAGAATCTTAGTAAGATGTATGTCATGAAACTCTTTGGATCGCCTCCTCACAAAACCCAAAGTAGATGAAGCTTTTGATAAGATGGCGTTAATATGATCGTCAAAAGTAAAAGAATTGTTTAGAAGTACTCCTAAATCGAGTACTTTGTCAGAATACCTTAAGGCAATACTATTCAAAGAGTATTCAAAGCTCAACGGATTAATTTTACGCGTGTACGAAACAACGGTACACTTGTCAATATTAATTACTAATTTATTAAGGTCACACCAGGTCGTGAGGTTATTAAGGTCAGCTTGAAGTTCCAAGCAGTCGTGAATATTAGATACCTTTTTAAAGATTTTGGCGTCATCAGCATATAGTAAAATTGATGAATGTTTCAGGACAGATGGTAGGTCATTTATGTATAAAAGAAAAAGTAGAGGTCCTAAGTGACTACCTTGAGGAACACCAGATAAGACAGCAATTTCAGACGATAGGGCGCCACGGAAGGATACGCATTGGGTACGACATTCCAAATAAGATGCTATCCAGGAAATAAATAGCTGCGGAAAGTTAAACGAGGACAATTTACACAATAAAATGGAATGATCCAGCTTATCAAAAGCTTTCGTGAAGTCAGTGTAAATACAGTCTACCTGAAATCCTGCCTCGATTGATGGGATAACAATGTTGGAAAACTCAAGCAGGTTGGTAGTTGTGGATTTGCCTTTCATGAAACCATGTTGGAAAGGAGATAATATGGATTTACTATGAAACGCCACCACATTGCTGATTATCGCTTCAAATAGTTTAGCAACACATGGAAGTTTTGTGATGGGACGATAATTGCCTACAACATTTCTATCGCCTTTTTTATGAATAGGTGTAACAATTGCGTATTTCCAACTACTTGGAAAAATACGGAGCGACAGAGAAAGGTTAAATAGGTAGGCAAGGATAGGAGACAGAGAGGAGATACAATATTTTAAGATAGCGCTAGGAATGCCGTCAGGGCCTGGTGTCAAATTATTGTCCAACTTCCTAGAAAACGTTAAAATGGTATCTTCGTCTATAAACAAGTCTTTCATTCCCAAAGAAGAAGTTGGGATCATTGTCAAGTTGTCATTATAATTATTACTATTAGTAGAAGGTTCCGTATTATATGCGGTACGGAAATGATTAGCGAAAATATTGCTAATAGTTAATGGATCGGAAATGGCCATGTCGTCTGAGTTAAACGTGGTGGGATACCCATCATGGTATCTCTTGGAATTAATAAAATTCCAAAACCTTCTAGGCTGCTGTTGAAAAGTAGAATTAAGATTTCTAAGGTGAATTTGGTAAGAACTTTCGACCTCGGAGTGATAAATATTTTTCAACTCTTCAAAAACCAAAAAGTCAGAAAAAGAACGAGACGAGCAATATCTTTTCCAAGCTTTAGATTTTAAATTTTTTATATGGCGTATTGCCTTCGATTTCCCTGGAACTTGATTGCAATTGTTAGGGAAAGAGACTGGTACAAACTGGGTAAAGCATCCAAAAAAGATTGAATGAAAATTGTACACTGCCTTATTAATGTCTTTTTCTAAGAACACAGTGGACCAATCACACCTTGCGATGAGATCATTTAGTACATCCAAGTCGACTTTCTTAAAGTTAAATTGACACGGTGAGTTATGTAAAGGAGTGCTTAGAGATGTATTGATTTCGTAGATGATTAGAACTGGTTCATGATGTGTTGAATCGCAGAGAGATGATGGACAGTGCTTGACCTCGGACGGGTAGGCGTTTGAAGTAAAAACTAGATCCAATAATCTTCCATGACTGTTCAAAATGCTGTTTACTTGGTTTAAGCCGCACGCAAGCATTGCGTTTATAAACTCCTCGGCGTATGGGCGATTACCAGGAGAAAAGGTTGGGGCTAATGTGAAGCCATCGTCAGATAAGTTCCAAGTAATTCTGGGTAGGTTGAAGTCGCCCATGAGGATGAGTTCATCTTTTCCATCTAATAGGTCACATAAATGATGAGTGGCGTTAAGTACTTGCTCATAACAAATCGATGCTGAATTAGGAGGGATATATAGAACTGCTAAATAGAGTTGCGCCATTCCCAGGTTCACACGAGCACAGACAAGTTCCAAGCTATCGGTGTTAGGTATGATTACTTCTGATACGCGATTCGAACTGCGCACGGCAAGCAATACGCCTCCAGCTACCGGGGCGTCGAGTAAAAGTCCATGACGATCTTTACGGAAGACAGAAAACCGCGAGTCAAATAGTTCTGTATTCAATATCTTCGCGCAGAGCCAAGTTTCAGTTAAAGCTACGACATGAAAGTCTGAAGAAAGATTGTACGTGTAAAATTCGTTAGCTTTAGATCGCATGCCGCTCATGTTGGCGTAGAAGATTGACATGTTTTCGAGTCGTTTTTTGACAGAGATTTACCAGCCGTAGCACGATTTCTTGGTGTAAATTCACGGACGATTGCGTTCAAAGGCCAGAAACTGGAGTGTGTGATGGTATTAAAGGGGCAATCCGGAACGATGACCTTAAACGATGACAATCGAGGATGCTGACCAATTTTCGCAACCGAAATGGAGTCAGAAGGTAAAAATTGTTTAGTGTGGTGTAGGATGTCAATGATGTTGTTTTTCACATCGTCGGGGGTAGTAGTTGGAGCAAGCCTTGATAAGAATAACACCCGAGGCTTCACCACACCATTGAGCTTGCAACTAAAAGTTTCAGCTCCGGATCTAGCAGGAACTGGGCGAGCGCTGTCTGTTTCGTGTGTGAGGAAGTTCGCGTTTCCTTCTTTATCTGATTTCTCAGATCCTTCTGTAACAATGATTTTCGTTGTTTGTACCTCTTTGTCACCTGCCGGGGAGTTGTCGATTGATTTAGACTGCTTGCGTCTTATCCCCCTTTCTTTATTCGATGCTTTCCTGGCACCTGTGATTGGGCTGCTATGGTCTAAGCTATCAGCCTGACAAGAGGAAGAATTCCTGGGTTTAGTATTTTTACGAGCGCCGTGAGGATTTTCTAAAACGTCAGTCTGGCAACTAGAAGTGCGGCGAGCAATGTTTAAAGATGACGTAGCGCAGCCACTCAGAGTCGAAAAGATCCTATCAACTTTCTCATTAAGTGACTGTAGGTGATTATCAGATGTAGGTGGCAAAAACTGTACATTCGCTTGTTCCAGCGGTTGCAAATCTATTATTGATTCATTCAACAGTCCAGTTTTGCATTCTAGATTCTTAATTTTACCAAGAATAGCATCGTACTTATCATTCAAACTAGAGATGCTGTCTTTAATGTATCTTATGTCATCCAGATGCGACCTGATGTCAATCAAAGTCTCGAAAAACGGTGAGAGAGCTGAAGATATGCCGTGCACTAGGCCAGCGATGGTGGAGCTATCATCCTTTAGAGCTTCGCTGGTAGTACATACTTGTTGGATGTTAGCGTTGGTTAAATTAAGCAACCTCAAGAAGTGACACGGCTTTATTTCGCTGCACTCCTGACAGGTAAATGTCGAAGATGCCTGCGGTCTCCGTGCTGATTTGACGCAAGCAAAATGAAACGACCTCCCGCAGATTCCATCGCATGCGAACGACTTGCTTTCTATTGGCTTATCGCAATACCCACAGGCCACGGGGCATTGAGAGGCGGAGCTGCCTGCTTCCATTTTCGTTTATCAAGCCGAATAGTATGCTTGACGGTGCTATAAAAGCTTATAAAAGCAGAAAATAATTGAGCAGCCAAAAGCTCGTAAAAAGTCGGTGCGCCAAGAGATATGCAAATTTATCAAGCTCGGTGAGTAATTAAAGCGCAAAACGGAGCTGGACACATTCACTACTAAGATTTATGTTTTTCGGGTGAATAGCGCCAAGAGATATGCAAAATCGTCAAGCTCGGTACATTATCAAAGCACACAACGGAACTGGAAACATTCACTGCTAAGTTTTAAGTTTTTCGGCTGAAGAAAAATTTCAAACAAAGGGACACAAGTGTTTGATGATTCCCGATGACACCGGACGAAGATCACAAAAGATGCAAATGAAATGAGGACACAATCAATGAGCACGCACTTGACTATGAAAATTTTCAGTTAAACACAGA
Organism: Nemotelus nigrinus; assembly: GCA_947369275.1. NCBI lineage: Eukaryota > Metazoa > Arthropoda > Insecta > Diptera > Stratiomyidae > Nemotelus > Nemotelus nigrinus. Next base: position 101,063,185 of record OX376373.1, on the reverse strand, counting down.
TAAATCAGTCGAAAAAATAGAAATATACGAGACCAATCGAGGAACACAGCTATGACGCGCACGAGCTTTCTTTGATTTTACCAAAGTAATTATATAAGATAGTACTGGTCGTGTTTTCTCTTCAACCAACGTCTTAGATTTCTGGTGAGATGCGCTGACCATCTGCTATCGCTTTGAGAGAGCTTTGCTAAGCCAAGACGAAACAGACTCTTTCTTTCAGGTTCATGGTTACGCTTCTAAGCTGTTAGGTATACGATAACGAAAACAAGCTATCTAGAGACAACACGCTAACAGGATACCATTCTAAGTGTTTCTCATCTTTACACATGCGCTAATTTATGGCGCTAAATTTGCCTGTTTGCTAAATTTGCCTGAGCCCATTTCTCTTTTCCGAGCAATAGAGCAAATGGCCTACAGTTATCAACAGACTGCACAGACTCAAGCTTTGACTACCCACATTAGCCCACAGCCTACTCAGTGCCTCAATACTAGTGAATCCAATCCCGGGATTCGGATCCCGGGATCCCAAACAGTTTTTAGCCACTAAAATCCCGGATCTCAATTAGGATTGATGGTTTATAGTCCCGGGATTATAAGTCATCAATCCCAGGGTTATAAAACATCGATCCCGGGATTTTAGGGACTAAAAACTGTTCGGGATCCTGGGATCCCTTTTTTTTTATTCGGGAAACAATCTTTGTTATATTAAGAGCTTATGACACTCCATTCTCTTTCATCTACTTGCTAACCGTCTGTATTACTAGGTTCAGCTTGAATTGCGCTTGATGTAAGCAACATACAGAATGGCATCGTAAGGATATGCAACCACTTTCTTGCATAGCAAAATGTCATAAAAGACGTTTCACAGGTTCAAACTAGTGATGGGCGATTGCGAGATATTTTAACAATCGAGATAATCGCAATCGGCGCCACAAAACAATCGAGATAATCGCAATCGAGATAATCGAGACAATCGCGCGATTCGAAATAATCGAGACAATCGAGCGATTCGAGATAATCGAGACAATCGGGATAATCGAGACAATCGAGCGATTCGAGATAATCGAGACAATCGAGCGATTCGAGATAATCGAGCGATTCGAGATAATCGAGACAATCGAGCGATTCGAGATAATCGGCCAATTCGGGATAATCGAGCGATTCGAGACAATCGAGGCAATCGAGACAATCGAGACAACCGAACATCTGGCAATCGATCATTCGGTCGGTCAAGTCATCGACAACCGGTTGACGGCAATTGAGTGAGCCATAAAGCACGTTTCGTTGGCACAGCCAATAAAAAAATGTTCAAATATTTCAGCAAAAATATTAAGTGTTATTATTTGATCAAACTGCAATTTTTTGGGAAATATTAATGTATAAAAGGATATGTTTATCTTAAGTTAAAATTAAGATATCTTTAACTCTTTGGTGGCGGTGGGCATGTTAGTGTTTAAGCACACCAGTATACACAGTACGCTTGTAGAACCGCTTGTGAAGAATATATTTGAATGGATTGGATATACTATTTAGTAGATTTTTTTACGTGTGCATACATATGGAATGTAATGATCAGATATGCATGGAAATTTGTATGGCTAGCATTTATCATGTATAAATGGCTGGTAGTTTTGCTAAAACTATTAAGTCTGATCAAAGTGTATGATCAAATATTATATGAAGTTGAGTTTTGTCATGCTGTTAAGTATGTTAAAATAAAATCTGCTTTTAGATAGTGCAGTTTGAAAGCATATCATTTATCCAGTATTTTCGTACTTGCGAGTATTTTATTCAAATATTCAAAAAGTTTTTAGGGTAAAAGTACCTGAAATCGGCCAATTTTGGGTTAGAGTGGTTTCGGACATAACGGGCCAAGACCTATTGCTGTGATACAAAGATTTCGGTTTTGTAGGGGAGTAAGGGGTTTTTTGGCCATAGTTTGGCAAAAACTGCCTTTACCGCGCTTTCAATGATTGAAAGTGGTCGGGGAGTACAATATTGATATTTTAAGGATGAAAAAAATTTTTATGGGGAAAATTGGACAAAAACGTCGAATTTTTCCAAAATTTTTTTTTGCGTAGCTTGAATTCCGGGACATTTCTGAGCTGTTTCGGGCGAAATGCCCATACAAGTCTGTGAAAAAGTGGCCTAGTTTGGAAGATACGGCATAATGCACAGCCGGAGAAGCCAATCATCGAACCAAAAAGGATCTCAACCTTTTCTTATTTAGCACTTTTAGTGCTACTTTCAGTTTTTCCGGTCGGTTTTCCGGCGGATTTCATTTTGCCATATCTTCGAAACTAGGCCACTTTTTCACAGACTTGTATGGGCAATTCAAGCTACGCAAAAAAAAAAAAATTTGGAAAATTTCGACGTTTTTGCCCAATTTTCCCCACAAAAAAATTTTTCATCCTTAAAATATCAATATTGTACTCCCCGACCACTTTCAATCATTGAAAGTGCGGTAAATGCAGTTTTTGCCAAACTATGGCCAAAAAACCCCTTACTCCCTGACAAAACCGAAATCTTTGTATCACAGCAATAGGTCTTGGCCCGTTATGTCCGAAACCACTCTAACCCAAAATTGGCCGATTTCAGGTACTTTTGCCCTAAAAACTTTTTGAATATTTGAATAAAATACTCGCAAGTACGAAAATACTGGATAAATGATATGCTTTCAAACTGCACTATCTAAAAGCAGATTTTATTTTAACATACTTAACAGCATGACAAAACTCAACTTCATATAATATTTGATCATACACTTTGATCAGACTTAATAGTTTTAGCAAAACTACCAGCCATTTATACATGATAAATGCTAGCCATACAAATTTCCATGCATATCTGATCATTACATTCCATATGTATGCACACGTAAAAAAATCTACTAAATAGTATATCCAATCCATTCAAATATATTCTTCACAAGCGGTTCTACAAGCGTACTGTGTATACTGGTGTGCTTAAACACTAACATGCCCACCGCCACCAAAGAGTTAAAGATATCTTAATTTTAACTTAAGATAAACATATCCTTTTATACATTAATATTTCCCAAAAAATTGCAGTTTGATCAAATAATAACACTTAATATTTTTGCTGAAATATTTGAACATTTTTTTATTGGCTGCGCCAACGAAACGTGCTTTATGGCTCACTCAATTGCCGTCAACCAATTGTCGATGACTTGACCGACCGAATGATCGATTGCGAGATGTTCGATTGTCTCGATTGTCTCGATTGTCTCGATTGCCTCGATTGTCTCGAATCGGCCGATTATCTCGAATCGGCCGATTATCTCGAATCGCTCGATTGTCTCGATTATCTCGAATCGCTCGATTATCTCGAATCGCTCGATTGTCTCGATTATCCCGATTGTCTCGATTATCTCGAATCGCTCGATTGTCTCGATTATTTCGAATCGCGCGATTATGTCGATTATCTCGATTGCAACAATCGAGTCCAACTTAAATAATCGAGATGTTTCGAGATATTTGAACAATCGAAACAATCGATTTTAATATCTCGTAATCGCGCATCACTAGTTCAAACATAAGGACAATCTTTCAGCCATTTTTTATTTGCCATCAACTAATTAATCCTTTTTTTGGTCTCGTAGAAGACAGGACAAAATCTGACGTAGTCGTCCATCGTCCACAAGAAAAGGTCTGACACCTGAAACAAATATAGTGCTCAAAATATTTCTAAATAATTTCGCAAGATTTTTGCAGAGGCTGCTCTTCTCGCGCTAAGCGTTACCACAAAACATTCGGCGTGAGAAATTGATTTTAATCTAACACCTTTTTGACAACTTCCGTAGATAATAGCTGTGTTTAATGAGCTACTCTAGGCTCAGCTAGGTTGATATATCCAAATGATTTGATGAGCAATTCGGTTGCTCTAACTTGCGCGAAGTTGCTCTGATTTGTATTTCGTAACTCTGTTCTAAGTAGAATTCGAGCAGTTTAGAGCACGATCTCTGCTCTACTTTTTTGGTAGATAAAACTCGGACAACCGACTTTCAACAAAGAATTTTGACTGAAATAGAGTAGTTTTATTAGTGAAAAAAACTCTAACTCGCTCGATTGTTTTTTGCTTCTCGATTCCTCTAACTTGCTTGAGTTTTTCTAACAGCTGCTTTATTCTAACTTGCCGTGAGATGATCTGCTCTTTTTTCAGAGTCATTAAATACAGCTAATCTTGACCCTTGTAGATAATCCTGACCCTTGTAGAAAATGCTGACTGAAAGCAGTATTGTATCGATGAGAAATTTTCATTGTCTCTGACTCCTGAAATGAGTCTCAACTTGATGTGGTTTTTGAGTACTTTTCCTGCATTACTTAAGCAAACAAATAACTTCAGCAATTTACTTCCAATGCCATCGAAACCAAGAGGGTCTTCTATTTTCGAGGACACTACGCACGAAAAAGATGTACAAGCGTACGCACCAGGAAACATCAGTGAAAAGTCTGGGCGCTCTAAGAATGAAGCCACACAAACGCGAGGCCTGGATCATGGACTGGACTGGATCATGAAGTTATAGGGAAAAAAGCATTAATTTGCTGAGGAAATTTACAAGATTTGGATGACAAAAATTTCCATAGCTGACAATTTTTTTCTTGAACCAAATTTCTACCAAATGTGGCTTAGAGTAAGATTCAAGTACTGTGTGAATTTCGTTAAAATGTGTTGGCTGAATCGGGATATAGGCTAAAAAGCTGTTTTTTTTTTGAGTAAATTTTCAAGATTGCACCGCCCTCACAGGGTTGCCTGCATTCTTAAATCGCTTCTATCAAATTTGGTCCTAGTTAATAACAACATATCCTATAAACTTCATAATGATTGGATTATCCGGTCATCAATTCTCGTGAGCAGAAGTTTCAATACTGAAAATGATGGGATACAGTTCTTGTGCAACACATAATTTTGAAAATTTTGAATTGACATGGTGGAAAAAGGTTGAAATTTATCAATAGCTTGAATTTTTTAAAAAGCAAAAAGTTTTCAGGAGGGTTGATGATTTAAAGGATTTTTTCACGTGCTTGCCGTAGCTCTAGGGTTGTCCCCACATTCTTAAAAGTACATGTGTGTATAGTTTTAGTCAATATCAATACGCTCTGCAAATTTCATGATGATTCAATGTTTGCCTCAGAAGTTATGACAAATCGAAAATTGAAAAAGAAATCGTTGCCGGCTCAGCACTCAAAATTTACAATTCTTTATGATGAGCAAGCATAGAACCTAATAAGTTTTCATTCTCAATACTTACTTTTAACATAAATGCACTCTGCATAGAAATAAAGAAGTACCTGAAAATTCGCTGAAATATCCGCCGCTGCAAAGGGTTAAAGGTATATTAGTTTGAACAAATCATGGACATACTCCTTACATACATGTATGTCCTCCGAAAGCTTCAGCTCAATCGGATCGTCCACTCCTGAGATTATCTCCCCTAATCGTTTTGTTGATATATATATATATATATATATATATATATATATATATATATATATATATATATATATATATATATATATATATATATATATATATATATATATATATATATATATATATATACATATATATATATATATATATATATATATATATATATATATATATATATATATATATATATATATATTTATATATATATACATATATTTATATATATATATATAATATATATATATATATATATATATTTATATATATATATATATATATATATATATATATATATATATATATATATATATATATATATATATATATATATATATATATATATATATATATATATATATATATATATATATATATATATATATATATATATATATATATATATAAAGAAAAATAATTTCGCGATGAAACGAGTCTAATATTAGGTTGCTGCAGATGAAATGGCCGATTTAGCAATGACATAAAGTTGTCTGCAATTTTAGTGTATTATGTTGGGAGAAGGCGGCGCAAACGATATGTCATATTGAAGTATAAATACTGCTTCTTTGGTTTATGGAGTCATTTCGGTTTTGCACTTCATAGTGATCGTAAAAACAAAAAGAAAAAGTGAACATGGAAGTGAATCAAAAACGGCTAATTTTACTATACGAATTTAACTTAGAGCACAACGCAACGGAAGCAACGTGGAATATCAAGATCGCATTTGGGCTTAATACAGTTAGCAAACGAACCACTCGGCGGTGGTTCGAAAAATTTCAATCCGGAGATATAGACCTTGAAAGTGAGCCACGTGGACACCCAGGACCATCGATCGATAACGACGAGCTGCGTGCATTAGTGAAATCTGACCCCCGCCAAATCATAAGGGATCTTGCCGAGAAATTAGGCGTTCACAATTCGACAGTTTGCCGCCACTTGCAACAACTTGGAAAAGTGAAAAAGCTTGACAAATGGGTTCCGCATGATCTTACCGAGCAAAACATGACGTGTCGAATGGAGATTTCAAGTTCTCTACTCTCCCGCAACAAAAAGGAACCGTTCTTGCATCGAATAGTAACCTACGGTGAAAGTAGATTTTATACGATAATCGTCGCCTGTCGGCCCAATGGCTAGATGCCGATGAAGCGCCAAAAACATGCCGAAACCAAGCCTTCATCCAAAGAAAATAATGGTAACTCTTTGGTGGTCTGTAGCTGGAGCTATCCACTATTCGTTCCGGCAACCTGGCAAAACCATCAATAATGAGAAATACTGTGCTCAACTGGATGAAATGCATCAGAAATTGATAGTCCAACGAGCTAGGCTTGTCAACAGGGATGGAGTGATACTGCTTTATGATAACGCACAACCTCATGTATCGAGAACAATGGTCCAAAAATTAAACGAGGTGTGCTATGAGACTCTTCCTCACCCTCCTTTATTACCAGACCTCTCACCAACAGATTACCATTTCTTTAAACATTTGGATCACTTTTTGACAGGAAAAAGATTTAATAATTAAGCTGCTGACAAAAATGCCTTCGAGGAGTTTGTTCGAACCAGAAAGTCGGACTTCTACAAAACTGGAATAAATGTACTTGTATCTCGTTGAGAAAAGTATGTTGCATCTATTGGTACCTATTTTGATTAAATAAATTGTCTTTATAAAATGTTACAGCTGTTTAAACATTTATTACTAAATCGGCCATTTCATCTGCAGCAACCTAATACTAATTTTCGTCGAAAATCAGTAAAAAGTTATATATCTCAAATGGTAAGAAAATTTCGTAAGAGTTTCTCACAAAATATATTAGGTGTCTCTGATAACTTTTGGTAACTGTCTCCGATAAATTATAGTGCGTATCACCGGTAAATTATTGAAAGCACCCTTATCTGGGATATTGTCACGCCACTAGACAGTGCTTCGGAGTTATATCAGTATTCGCGCACTCACAGAGAAAATAGATCAGAGCATAAAAAAAGAAAAAAAGTCAATCAGCCAAAGAAAAAAGAAACATTAAGCACTTGCAATTTGCAAAGAGAACCGACTATGTTTACTATGCTTAAGACAAAACTAAAGGGTAACAGCAAATAAGTGAGAAATATAAAAAATCAGTGAGGAGTACTAGGTTGACGTTTAAGTCGCGAGTTAAGTCGATGGACCGAATGAAGTAGAAAAAAAAGAGATTTTAATTCAAAACGATTTTATTGTATGACTTTCAATGATTGACAACAACAGACTGACTGACTTCTAATTAATCGAACTTACATATATTAATTTACATTTCTGCTGATATGCAACATGCGTTTTAATTTAGAATTCTGCTGATATGCAGACATGGGTGTTAATTTATGTTGCACCTTTACAAGTGATTGCCTCCGGCATGGGCGGAAATGCTGACTCCGGTTCAATTGATCAGAACGATACGCATGTGTGATCAGAACGATAGAGCATGTGTGAGGATTTACTGACTGTAGGTTGTAGTTGGGGCTAGTTGGACGTAATTCGGGCGAAATGTTGATGTGCATATAAAGAGGAATCCCGTAGTCGCATGGTAGGAACTGTGAAAGGAACGCCTTGGTGTGCCTGTCCACATCAGATGGCATACACCTCTCTTAGTGGGCATCAATTATCTACTTCCAAAAATGGTATATGCACATACGGACGGCACACCAAAAGCGGGCTCTGGGCCTTATAGTCAAAATCGCGAACTTTGATTCGCGGCGATGGTGCAAGCAATGTCATTTTCTTCAACAGCACAGTGCCCCGGCACCAAAAGCAGAAGCGGCTTATTGAATGTGGCGACAGATTTCAATCATGTGCAGTACTCTTGGGCGATTTTCGAAATAATTGCTAGTTAGCGCCAGCACCGCAGCTTGATTGTCACTGAAAATAACGATACGTGTTCCCCTCCAATTTTCTTCAATCGCATAGCAAGTACATAGCTCTCCAAAAAGTGAATATTTCTACTTGAAGAACAAACACGTGCTCTTCAAGAGCTTAAGTCCACCTGTCTTTCCATGAATGCAGATATGCACCAGCTCTAGATCTAACATCTGTCTTCGAGCCGTCCGTGAGGAAGATCTTCGAGTCAGTGAGATAGTAGAAATGGAGTGGACATGCCCATAAGATTTACATTGAAGGGGATGGTAGTAATTTTTTAGCTACTCATTGTCAAATCGAGTCAAATCCAAGTAGTTCCCCTCCAATTTGACAATGAGGTCGCAATGGCGTAAAGGCAGCTTTAACATGCTTTGTTCGCGTGAGGATTGAAGGGGCTAATGGTGGAAAGTTATACCGTCCGTGCCCAGGGGCTGCTTCGAGTATTCCCTCGTACAGACATACGAGTGCTCCCAGTCACTTCTGCTCAAGATTATTACTTCTCCCGAAGCTGGAGAAGCGAACTTGAACAGCCAAAGGCATTGCGAGAATCGCAGAAATCTTACGTATTGAATCTCTAACATATCAGTTACCCACATTGTAGTTTTGTAACCATAGACCAAGCTGTTATCTACGGGCAAAGCTCATCGTCACACTCTGAATTCGAGATTCGAGTGTAAGTAGATTGAAAGGCGGTTCAAGGGCCGTACCCAGAGTAGGGATGACCCGATACTCATGTCATCGTTACTGTGAACCTAGTATTTGCCTGTCAGTTACTACCTGTTCCTGAAAATTCATAATAACAGTTTCATCAATACTTAATATCCCATTTCAAATGCCCCTTATGTGTAAAAGCAATACAAATATTTAAAACAGTGCATGGGCAAATGAACATGTTTTTTGTAGGGTGGTTAACTTCTGGCGAACATACAATAGGCTCAAGAGAACCCACCACACAACGGATGCATCTAGCTAATAATTGTTACGTAGATCCACAAAGCTCCATAGATTAGATCCCAAGTGGTGGCAAAAGCTGTCTTGCAGGGCCTGAAAATATTTAAAGCTCAAGTAAGCTTCACTTCCTCACGCTTCTTCCAGGTAAGCATTTGCCCAAAAAACTCTTAAGCCCTTTTTAGACATGACTCCATGCGTCCACGCGTCCATGCGATCTAGCGTGTTTTGTTTACACAAGTCAATTCGATTTTGTTTATATAGGCGGCTCTAAAGCGAAAGAAGTGGAGTATGCTGATTCATGTACAATAGATTTTATAATGATTTCTTTCGCTCAGTGGCATGTGTGGATGATTCGTTGATGATCATTTGAATATACGTTGATGACCATTTGAATATTTGAATATGTATGTTTTGTGGATGATTATTTCATTATATGATGATGTGGATATTAATTTTTTTGCATCCTCATGACTATTACGAAAAAATTTGGATGCATATGAATATCTAGACACAAACATATGTAGGTATGTATAGTCATATGGATAAATATATACAATTTTCTGTTACTAATATATTTGCACGGAGCCAAAAAAAAAAAACATCATTATAAGCGTGTAAAATCCATCCACTTATCGCCTAAAAAACTGGATTTGAGTTGACTTGACTCGTGAAATCTAAAAAGGGCTTTAAGGGGTATTTAGACAAGCTTCCATGCGTCCGTGCGATCTAGCGTGTTTTGTTTTCACGAGCCAACTCAATTTTGGTCAAATAGGCGGGTCTAAAGCGATAGAGATGGAGTATACTGATTCATGTACCATAGATTTTATAATGCTTTCTTTCGCTTACTTTCATTTGTGGGTGATTGGTGGCTGATCATACAAATATGTTTTGTGGATGATCATTTTATTATATGATGATGTGGATGATATTTGTTTTTGCATTATGACGTGAAACACGATTAAAAAAAATTGAATACATACCAATATCTATACACAAACAAATATATGTCAGTGGCGTGGCGTGATTATTTTCCGAAGGGAACCAATTGGTTGATGTCCATGGTTGATTACGCTTTCCGCAAATTCGTTACGTGTAATAGAACCCCTCTATAAAAGCACCTAGTAATTACTAACGGAGACGTGAGAGTACAAATTCTGTATTCTTATGAAAGTAAAAGTTCTTCACACAATAAGAAACCATATCAATATTTATCAATAAAATAATAACATTCCCAGAACTAGAAATATTATATTTTTGAAAGTGGCCAAACTTCGAAGAATTGAAAAGGTTTAAAATTCTGAAACTTTGAGTTTTCTTTAACGACTATGCTATCACTCATTTTGACATAAGCACTTGTAAAGAATAGTACTACATTCTCATTGTTGTTGTGGTTGTGGTGTTTTGCAAATCGACCATAATTCGTTCGTTCGTGAAACTGTTTCTTAAAGATTGAATTAGATCTGAATATGATACAGTATATTACTTTGTTAGAACTGATATATATCGAATAGTATATATTTTTTTTTGTTTTTTCTTTAGAAAAAACATTAAACAGAAAAATAAACTCAAAATCTTTAAGTAAAACAAAAAGCCCAGTCTCACTATCTACGATCTCTCCGTCTCAATTAGAACTATCATTTTCAGTAATCCCCTTGAGATATTTGACTTCATCTGAAAGTTGAGAAATGTCACCTTGATATTTGGAAGCACTATTCTTTCCAATTTTTTTCACTCTGTTAAACAAAATAAGTTTACTTTTACCGGGATCCACTGCAAGGCCGTCCATCGAGCATCAAATGTCAATTTAATCCACAGGGCGTTGTGCATTTGGACACCTTTCATTCGGAGCCTCACTTACTGCTAGTGTGACCACGTCATCAGCATAAGTCTGCGCGTGCAGCCGTTTTTGTTGCAGTTCAATTAGCAGAGAGTCAACTATCACACTCTACAAGAGCAGTGATAGGTCACCGTCTGTCAGCCTTCATTTGTCGCCTCCGTTCTCACGTAGCAGTCGGCTCCAGCTTCCAACAGCAACAATATCTGCTACAGCATGGCATATATATTTAACTAGGACGTTTTAGATAGCTCTCTAAAAGATGCGCAGTCAAAGACCTCTTCACAGTCCACAAATACCTCCATCTCATCCATCTCATCCATCTCGTACTGACCATTTGAGAATGAAGGTACGGGTATTTCAAACTTCTAGTACGTTTCAATATCTCTAGGCATTTCAGTGGTTGATCCGCCTAAAGTTCCTGACATATGAATATTCATCTCCTCGGTTAAGAAATATAAAAAATTATAGAAAACCTTAACCTATCATCAAGATGGCAGGGCTAGCCATGCCAGAAAGATTTCCTTAAAGTCGGCCTCCGAGTGTCTCCTTCTCTTCTTATAACTGGATAGATGCTTTTGAGGCCTGGCAGTTTGAAGTTTTCAAAAGGCATGAATGCATTCCTGGCCATTTCGCTGTTGACCATAGCTCTAGCTGAGTACAAGCATTTCCTACTGCTTCGAAAAATAAAACATTTGGTCAGAGGTACAGATGCTGCCTGCGTTTCAACCTTCTGTAGGAATTCTCAATTTTGCTTTTAGATTCTATATGAGGAGTTTTCTGGTTTCGTTCCTAAGCTTCTGCAGTTCCCAATTAAAGCAGGGAATTCTGAACGGGAAGCCGCTTCATAGTTACTTATGATGTCTCTATTCAGAGTGCTCAATCGAGATTTTATTAGCTTTGACGACTTTATCCTACCACAAGGACACGTTTTGCCAATAAATCGATTGAACTTAGCCCAAACTGTGTTTCATGAGTTTACTTTCTCCACCACGGGTATTGAATCCGTAGTTTAAGAGAACGCTAAGTAGCAGGGGTCAGAGAATGAGACCACACCCGATATGCACCATTCAGTTATTGATCTAGCTCTTTCAGATGAACATAGTGATAACTCAATAATTACCCTTCTATTAGAGTTGGCAAAGTTGCGAGTCCAATGTTCAAAGACATTAGGCATTTCTTTAAAAATTCCTACTAATAGTAAAAGAATTATCAACAAATATAAACAATATATTATACTAATAAATTTTTATTATAATAATGAAGATTTCTGTACATCTTTTTAGAATGGACTTCCTTCTACCGAAAATCCGTACATTTTCAACGGTGACTTTGTCGATCGTGGCAAGAAAGGTCTCGAAGTATTTCTGCTTCTACTGTCATGCTTTCTCGTCTTTCCAGGCGGCGTATTCTTGAATCGTGGAAATCACGAAGACTCCGTAATGAACGCTCGTTACGGTTTCATTCGAGAAGTTCATTTAAAATACAAAGTAAGTAACCGTATCATCACACGTTCATCGTAATGACACAGTAGCATTTTCTATGCGGTTTTTTCTTCCAACCTACAGCGTAATGCCGAACGAATATTGAAATTAATCGAAGAAGTCTACCGATGGCTGCCGCTCGGAACTGTCATCAATAATCGAATATTGGTCGTGCACGGCGGTATATCCGATTCGACCGACTTAGATTTAATTAAGAGTCTCGATCGTGGAAAGGTAATTTACGAAATTTACTACTCTTGCTTCGACATTCTTAATTCTGTTCGTAAAACAAATTTCCGTCAACAATGCTGGTGACCTAAATGCTAATCGTTCATTTCTTATACATTTTTTTCCGTTCCATGCACACAATTCACAGTATGTCTCCATACTTCGGCCACCGATAACGGAGAGTAGTGCTCCTGGTGCGGAAATAATCGACAAAGTTGAATGGAAACAGGTAAATCCTTCTACACTCTCGTTCCCGCTTCGACAACAACATAAACTATGTGAATTATTTTCCACTTGGCCGCCTTAATTAACTTGAATCTCAGTAGGACGGAAGAAAACACAACAACTACCCACTTTCATCCACTGCCATTCGTCCTGCCATCCGTCCTGCCATCCATCATTGTTTACGATGGACGTAAGGCTGCTTTTCAGCCGGTGAGGTGTTCTGTTTGCTTTAAATGACATCAATGCTGGGAAGCCTGAAGAGTGCCACTGTTTTCACACGCTTACGACGTTCCTTGAACCGTATGGCATTTTTCAATCATCCTTCATCCATGACGAGTGCAAAGAGGCCGTAAGCACGAAGAATGAGGAAGTATGGTTTTTGCCTGCCCACACCACGAGCAATCTTCAACAGTCATACACAACGTCTGCTCATTGTCCTTGCGTGCATTCAATGTAGCAGTCCGATTATGGTATTGTACTGTTTCGTTTGGTGTGGTGACAGTGTCCTTTTCATGAACTATTTTTTATGTTCAGCTCAACTCTCTCCCTTTCCTGAAGATTTCATCGTTTGCTTGGGGAATGCAGTAGTATTAAGCAATGGTGAATGCTCATTTTATCTTCAGCAATGCTTGTCATGTCTTGTTTTGTTTTGTCGCAATTGCAAACGACTAGTACACATTTCAAGAGTACAAATAGAGGACAAGGGAACGGAAAACACAACCAAGTGTTTTTTCAAATCCTTCGCGACAAATATCACTGCAGCACAATGCATTCAAGTCATTTGCTTCTTGTTTGGATGAAAGATGGAGATATTTCATTAAAGCACTGTCCTTTTTTATTTTTTGCACGTTCCAAGTGGTTTTCACTTAAAGGCTGGTACTGAGTTAACCGTGAAGCTAAATTTTGACTAGTCTCCATTATCTCGTCATTCTTTCGAGCGAAAATTTTGACAACGCCGAAAACCGAAGACAATGCTCATTTCCGACGGATAAAATAGGCATGTTTTTTTGCTCCTCTATCCAGCAGAACAGAGTATACGCATTGGAAACAACAACACTCCTGTACCAATGAATTCACTTGTACAGGAATCCTGTTCCTCACTGGTAGTTCACGTGCTGAACTATAGAATGTGCTGATAGAAAAAAGAAAAGCTCATGAAAAGCTGTCTTTTTTTCTGTGAGGTGGCTTTGGGTTTTTCAAGGTTATGTTGAAGGTTTCGGTAGTTAAAAAATTAGAAAAACCCTCATAATGTATAGAAAGTTTAAAGAGGTAATCTTCTGTTAGTTCTTTTTCTTTTTTCTATCGTTCTATTTGTACTCGTTATTTGCTCCCTTTATTTTCAGCTGTTTTGTGCTACCACAGCGAATACAACAACCTATGTCAGTCTTAGCGAATGCACTGCTGTTTTATACTAGATCGTTGTGTTTGCGGCATAGTTCTATTCTGTTCTGTATCGGAGCAAAAAAAAAACGCAGCTAATGTCGATTTTCTTATTGGAAAAACATTTGCACAATTCAATTTTCAACTTCAAACACCAAATGTCACTTTTTAGCTCAAAAGAATGAACTGCACATACTTAATTGGCGTGAAATGATTGGAGACATGTTTCAGTGCCATCTACGTTTTCAAAGCGAAAGCAACTTCAAAGCAATTTTTCATGTTAAGAACTGCATACAACTCTTGCTTATTTTCAAGCTAAATTTTCCCCGGAACAAATTCCACGTGAAGTTTCGTATCGAAATTTCACGTGAAATCAAGCATAGTACTATTCTTATTACTTTAAGTAACAGAAAACTGATTTCAAGAAATCTAGGCTATAGCATAGTACTGAGTTCGATTTCACGTGAAATTTTCATACAAAATTTCACGTGAAATCTGTTTCGGCGAAAATTTAGCTTGAAAATAAGCAAGAGTGGTACTAAGTTCTTAGCATGAAAAGTTGCTTTGAAGTTGCTTTCGCGTTGAAAACGTAGATGGCACTGAAACATGTCTCCAATCATTTCACGCCAATTTAGTTTGTGCAGTTCATTCTTTCGAGCGAAAAAGTGACATTTGGTGTTTCAATTTGAAAATGGAGCAGTGCAAATGTCTTTCCAATAAGAAAATCGATCGAAAAGTGAAATTCTTGACATTTTATCCGTCAGAAATGAGCATTGTCTCTGCTTTTCTCCATTGCCAAAATTTTTGCTCGAAAGAATGACCAGATAATGGAGACATGTCAAAATTTCACGTGAAATCGAACTCAGTACTATGCTTATGAAGCTGATTTTTCAACATTCATAGACCATTGCACACCAATCAAAACTACACCAAAAACATCCAACTTATTCAACTAATTTACTAGTTTTTCAACCAAATTTGGAAAATAAATTAATTTGCTAAGTGTCCTTATTAACATTTTCCACTTTTTTAATAGGTTTTCGATATAATGTGGAGTGACCCGCGACATACAGACGGCTGTGAACCAAACAGCTTACGTGGTGCTGGTACCTATTTCGGGCCGGACGTTACACAAACCTTCCTAAAAAAATATAAACTTCTGTATTTAGTTCGTTCTCATGAATGCAAACCAGAAGGACATGAACTCGCGCATAATGGAAATGTAAGCTTGCTCGCTAAGCATTAAATGTCCATTCAGACTTTATACTGAGCATTAAATATCGATTTTCCAAAACATATTCAATAATAAATTTTCATTTGTAGCTCGCAATGAAATGTTCATATATCTTTCATCCATTTCAATTTACTTCAAGGTCATAACGATATTTTCGGCCTCAAATTATTACGCAATCGGTTCGAATAAAGGTGCATATTTGAAATTCAATCCACAACTCGATCCACATTTCGTGCAATATACGGCAGCAGCATCGAAAACTCGAAAATTAACATTCCGACAGCGTGTCGGCCTCGTTGAAAGTTCAGCGTTACGAGAGCTAGGAGCTAGATTGCGCGAGAAACGGCAGGAGCTGGAGAAAGAGTTCGAGAAGCGAGATCCTTCGAATCAAGGTAAAACATTTTTACAGGATGTGCGATTTCGAACAAACAATTTAAAATAAATCGCTGGTATGATGCATCAAAGGTAAGCACTGGTTTCAAAGTGGGAAATGGTTTGTAGCTTGTGTTATAGGCAAAATATATGTGATGCATATTTTATAAGGCGTCGATTATAAAGTAAATAGGTTCAAGACAATTTAAATAGCGTACAATTAAATAATAGTGCTGACGATCTTATAGCTCAAAAAGGCGAAAAAAAGACATTATCGTAAAACAAGATTTAAAAAAAATCACTTCTTTAGAGCTAAACTGCACGAAAAGAGCTATCGCCGCGTTATCCAACAACATTTTGAGCTTGAAAATGGAACACATGGGTTTATACGAGTATGAAGCAACCTATGTAGCTGCATTTTTCGCGTTGCGTTCAGCTGCGTTGAGAGCTTTTCCGCCCTACGGATTTGAATTTTCCTGCATGAAATATGTGAGTGCTACAGTACCACGAACATTTTCAATAGCAGAAAAGTTTAAATTCAAATATGTAACAAATGCATACACTTTATTATTCACATATTTTGGTTCTAAGCAATGCTGTTGCTATGCAGCGCTGTTGTAACAAAGTACTGCTGTTATGTATAGCAAAGTGTTTGATCTGGAAAAATTATATATTAATAAAGAAATTATGTTTCCAAAATTAAACATTTTACATATAT
>OX376373.1:100997247-101046224 GCA_947369275.1 Nemotelus nigrinus | reverse complement strand
ATGCTGGCTATCTTCAAGCAAGCAGAAAACTATTTAGATGAAGTCTATCATAAATATTCCAGTCTATTGTCCAGCATATCATCACGCTCAAGCATCTGGGACTGCATCAATATAAATAACGCTCTACAAGACATCAACCACACTCAAACGCTACTTCCAGATCATTTGCAGATTGCATATCAGCCAATGGAGCCAACACAAGTTGACTCTGATGACAACCATCTGAAGTTACTGGCATTTCTTCCTATCATAGATACGCGCCCTTACGATCTGATTAAACCTACACCAGTCCCATTCAGCGTCGGAAACAACACTTTTCAAACCTATGACATCCCATCGACAATATTGGGCGTAAACTACAACCTTCAGCAATATTTCGAAGCTTCATCGCATG
Organism: Nemotelus nigrinus; assembly: GCA_947369275.1. Lineage (NCBI taxonomy): Eukaryota > Metazoa > Arthropoda > Insecta > Diptera > Stratiomyidae > Nemotelus > Nemotelus nigrinus. The sequence continues at coordinate 101,045,830 of OX376373.1, read as the reverse complement.
ACCTTACCAAAATCAAAACTAATCAATATCTTGTGGACATCAGTGTGCTATACGACGTCAATTCAAAACCCAACTGCATCATCAACGAAATGCATAAGGTATTTGGTAGAAAACCATGTCCAATACATGTTTTCAAATCACACATCATCATATGGAAACAGCTATACAATGCCAACTCTTGGATGTTTGCAACACCAACGGTGACCCCTGGCCAGGCTGTTTGTCACGGTAACCGCGAAAATATTATTCTCAACGGTACAGGAGTCGTTAGCCTTTCACAAGATTGCAGTCTTAGAGTCGAAAACTCACTGTTCACTGCTACCTGGGTTGCATCCACGAGAAACTTCGCTATTTATATTCTTCCACATTCACCTGCCCTCAACCAGAGTTTAAAACTAAAATCTATTCCTCAGCTCACAGCACCAGCAATCATCAAAGCTGATGAATCCTTCGGAGCATATGTTGAACACGAACAAACAATGGTGGAAGAATATCAAGCAATCTCTTGGTCAACTATCCGACAACACGGAACGAGTATCAGCCTTTCGGTCATCATCACTCTGATAATTATCACAACGGGCCTCATCTTAATTCAACGTCACCGAATGAAGATAAATATTACCCCAAAACAACAACAAACAACATGGTATGACCGGCCTACGTCGTCTACTAATTAAGAACCTCGTAAGGTTCATGGCGGGCGGTAATGTTCATTAACTAAATCTACTAAACTCAACTAGTCATCAGCAAAATAATCAAAATAATCATCGGCCAACAACCACTGACCAGCACAACATATTCACTCATCAACGCATCAGCGAATAAACCAATAAGTTCATCGATCGACAACCGGTAACTGGAGCAACGTACATACGCATCGACCCATCAGCGAATTCCACACGGTCAACCGTTTATTGCATTCAACAAATCCGTTGATCAGCAAAATTGTTGACCGAGTTGTGGAAACTTACATCAGCGAGTCGATTTCTAGAATGCGACAACAGCTTGAAGTCAGCAACTTCAATAAAAATAGATGATGCATCATGATAGCAGAATGATATAAATAATGTACGAATATCGGAAATAAATTGTGTTCTGTTTTGATTGCAAACTAAAACAAGTCGTTTCATTTTTTCGTTTTCTTCCAGAACAATATATATATATATATATATATATATATATATATATATATATATATATATATATATATATATATATATATATATATATATATATATATATATATATATATATATATATATATATATATATATTTAAAAAAATTCAATGAATATTTCTTCTCAGAACTGCGCCATCCGATTCAGCTGAAACTTTCAGGACACGTTGGTGCATACGCAGAATAGGTCTAGGTCTCACTAAATCTCAATTATCTTTAACCCTTTGGCGCCAGCTACCATTTTAGTGATATTTTTAATATACCTATTGCTCCGCCCACAAATAATTTTTGCAAAAATTAAGGTAACGGAATTAATTTCAAACGTGTTCTAAATGTGAATCGGATAGTGTTTTGGAATTTTTTAACCTCATGTGTGCGCTAGTTGCCTACCTTTATTAAATTATTATTATTAAATTAAATTTTTAAATTGCGATAACTTTTGACGGAACTTTTCAATCATTATGAAACTTTCAGAGCATATTGATATTATTTAATGGTAAATTTGTGGAGCTTCTAATGAGCATATTCGCAACCCTGTAGCTAGGGCAGGCGCTGAAAGTGAAAACCTTCAAATCATCGACTCTGCGGAAAAAATATCGTTTCTTGGAAAACAGCCACTCATATATAAATCTTATGCTTTGTCTACACAGCCAAAGTAAAAAATTTGAAATTTTACAACGGGCACGCCTACTAACCCTTTCCCAATTAACCTATATTTTTAGAAAAATAACTGCTTTTGGCCCTATAAATTCTTAATCTGTAATTCGATTTTGAAATTGACACAGTAGCTGAACTTTACTTTGAACCACGTTTGGTAGAAATTTGGTTGAAAAACTCGGTTGGAGCTGCCAGCTATGGTAATTTTGGTGTCTTAAATTTGGAAAATTCCTGAGGAAAATAAAGCTCTTTGCCCTATAGCTTCCAGTACAGTCATTGAATAATAACGATATTCAAATGGCAAATAAAACTTAATATTCAGTAGAAATTTAATTTCAAAGCAATGATAGGGTTGCCAGCAATCGTCGTTGTTGTTTTTTTTTGGCATACCTTAAGTAGGTGATTTATCATAGAATTTTCAAATCGTAATTATCTTATAGTGAAAATAAACACCAAATATTAAGATCTAGAAAATTTGAAAATTTTTGCGAATGAATTTCTTTGCATCCCTATAACTTCCAATGCAGTCATTGGGTCAATACGAAATTCGCACTGCAGGTTGACTTCAACGTAAGGCAGATGCGACATATTTTTTGCTACGGTCTTAGCCAAGGGCTGCCAGCACTAGGCCTTTTTGTTATTTTCGTTAGATCTCTTAATTTGCTCGACCACGTTATTTAGTAGCACTGCACCGCACAACTCTAATCTAGGAATAGATTGCACCTTTAATGGAGCGACCTTGGATTTAGCAGTTAGCAAAGAAACTCGAACTTCTCTGAAAACAGATACCACACGCAAATATACAACAGCTGCGTAAGCAATGCCCATAGATTTCTAGCTGATCTGATGCGGTTTTCCCAGATACCGTGGGATTTTCAGTGATTCCAGCGCTTGTCATTGACTTGTAAATTGAATCTAGTCTGCCATTATATTGTCTGCCATTATATTGTTTATTGTTTATATTGTTTGGAATGTTTTCTTCCCAATCTACTTCTTGTATCCATAATTTCTGTAATTTTTTTTTGCCTCGCTTAAGTCATCCAAGTGGGTCATACAGTCTTGCGATTGTAGATGCAACGTTCCTTTTAGTCGTAAGACCTGCATTGATGTGGGACATACCTACTTTGAGAGAGAAAATATCGTCTTTGGGATGCTACAGTAAACTCAAAGTTTTCAAAGTTTTCCTACTGTAGCTCGGTCTTCTGGTGCCACACTTTCAACTACTTCATCTCAATTGGAAACCCACTTTTGAATATTCATCTTGCCGAGTGCTAGGGTGGATTCCCTTAGTAGAGGTATGGCACTTCTTGCACCTGATGTACCGGTCATCAAGTCATCGCCATAAAAGTTTTTTTGTATCACTTGAATCTTTCGTCACCGGCCAACTGATAAAGCACTCGGACGTCTTGGAATGGAGAACTTGCCGTCCCATATGCTACCGTTTTCAAACGGTAGTGTTTGATTGGACCAGGCTTGATGGGTTTCCACACGATATATTGGAAATCGGTGTCTGCCGTGTTAACTGCAATCTGGCGAAATATTTTTTCAATGTCTTCAGTGATCACTACTGCATGTGTTCGCCATCGTAGAAGGATGTCGAATATACTATCTTGTAAGGTAGAGCCCACCATCAGCAGATCAGTTTGCGACTTTCCCGACGTAGTCTTAAAAGACGCCTTAAACACCACTCTTACCTTTGTTGTTGTAGTTAAAGGTTTGACTACGGCATGATGAGGAAGGTAGTCAGAAAGTTTTGTATACACTAACTTAGCTGGGACCTCTTGCATATGCCCTGATTCCGAATATCGTTGCACGAAGTTATTATACTCTGCTCTTAAACAGTCATCATTTAACAGACGAGCTTCCATCCTTATATAACTCTTGATAGCTGCTGTCATTGAAGAGTATAGTTTGATTGATGGAGGCGCACTATGCATCTTTCTGATGCTTCGTCACGTTTTGTAGTCAGCGTTAAATATCGTGGCACTTTCTGTTCTTCTTTTGATGTAAATTTTGTAGGCGTTAATTTTTCCTGTTCCCAAAACCGCTTTAAGGTTGAATCTAATTCTTCCAAAGTAACCATAATCAATTCGCCATCACTCTTAAGTGTTTCGTTTGTAAGTCTGGATGTTATCCAGCCTAGGCACGTTTATTTGAAGTAGCAACTGTCCATTGTTAACCTTTTTGATATCTTTTAAAATAATTCCGCTATATACATCTGCACCAAGCAATATTTCAATTTTCGCCGGTTTGTTGTAATTGGGGTCTGCCAGTGTTTTATCTTCAAACCCTAGGTTCAAGTCTTGGAGTTTACTCTGCGGTAAACATGCAGTTATTCTGGGCAAAACATGCAAGTTGAACCTTATGTCTTAAGGTGACCATTTTCGATTCCATATATTTTAATATCACTCTGCATTCTTCGAATTCCCAGAGCTTGAGATGCAGACCCTGTTATAAACGATTTCTGTGAACCTTGATCAACTAATGCCTGAGTGGCAGTTGCCCATGCTATCCTTTGTCTATACTATGGCGGTTGCGAAAAGTACAACTTTCCTTGTGCTCGGCGACAAAATCTTGAAAGATGACGCATGCTGAATTTGCTGATGTACTACTTCTGTATTTTCCGTAGGCTCGTTGTCTAGATGAAGTGCAGTATATTGCTTTCCATTACATTTTTTGCATCGAGAGGTCGATGGTCAGGTTGCAGCTACATGCTGACTGCTCAAGCAGTTAAAGCATACACGTGCTTGTTTGACCAATTCACGTCTTGGAGAAACGCTGGCTCTCGTAAATTTGGTGCACAGAAACGGCTTATGCTCTCCTTTGCATATTGAATACTTTGCGAAAGCCTTGACCTTTGGTGCGGATGTGGCTGTAAGTGCACTGACTTTGGCAGGCTTCTTAATCTCTTTACTTTGTCTCGCTTCTAGTACTGTAAGATGCCTGGACGAGAATTCAAAAGACTGCTCAACCATTAGCACTTCAATGGAAGCGCTAATAGAATTTCGCCACTTTATGCTAGTTTCCTTTTTCACATTTTGTCTCTGCTGTAGCATGTAATCAAGCACTGTATCTGCCATATTCTTTCTGCTCGTCTTGATACTGCGCAAAACCTCATCCGTTTTATTAAGTATTTCCTTGATTGATGTTGCATTGGCTTGTCTACATGATTTGATGGACTATGGACCATGAGGCTATTAACTATGGCTCTAGGATTATTAAAGCGTTTATTAATAAATCACCATGCTTCGTCGTAGTTTGCTTCGGTGATATTCAGGTGTTTGATCACCTGCTTCGCATCACCAATCGGCGATGCTTTTAAATATTGCATTTTCTGGACCGGGCTGAAATTTCCGTAACGATGGACCATAACATTAAAAATATCCTGGAACGAAGTCCAATTCTTCAGATCCGCATTGAATTTTGGGATTTTAATCCGCGCTGGAGGTACACTCTGCTCTAGATTAATCGGCTGTTGCGATGCTGTCTGCTCAGTCTGTGTGCACAAATCGTCATACTCCACCAAATGCTCATGGAACATCACGATGTGTTCCTCGACAAGGCGCTCTGCATCTTTGTAAGCCCTGATGTAATCTTCCAAAAGAATCGAATTGTTCGCCTTAATCGCCATGACTTCATGATGCAGCTCTTCGCACTTTGTCCACTTTGCTTCCAATGACTGGATCTTCCATTGGAAATGTTTCTTTGAATATCGTCCAGAAGAATCCTTGTTAAAATTCCACACGAATCGAAGAACTTCGTCGATCTTAAACTTCTGCCTCTCCACCGCTGTCGGGCTCAATTTCTGCGCTGAATTCATCGACACCTTCTTCCAAATCGTTTTTTACCTTGACTCCAATCGAAAATTTAAATAGAATCAAAAATCCGGTTTAAAAGACCAAATGTTCAATTCAATATACACACATAAAACAAAGTCGGGTTAGTTACACCATTTGTGCAGATGTGTACCGCGATTTTCAGGTATTATTTACAATTCCGCGAGCCAGAAGATCTAACCTTTCACCGCAAAGCCGTAATACAATTAGACTTAGGAATGTTGCGAATCAATCCACTGCAGATGAACAAGAAAGGGCACGAAAAGGGCGCTGCGTTTGTTTCCAGCAGGAAAGGTAATCCGTTAACATACCCGGTTCATTTCTTTTTCACATTGGATGTCCTAGGCTGGTAAAGTATACACTAAACGAACTTTAAGCTTTCCGATTTATAGCTTTATAAAAATAACTTTTTGGAAAACCTTGCATTCCCATCAACTATCTGGAATGCGTATTTAAGCTTGGACCGGCGGCCGATCATATCTTTGTATGACCCAGAATATGTAGATAATGCTTGCTGAGTGGTTGTCCCTTGCATTGGAAATTCGATCAGCCTATTATCGTTTTAAGGCCAGTGCTGAGCTAATGGTGAAGCTCATTTTTGACAAGCCTCCACTATTTGGTCATTCTTTCGAGCGACAATTTTGACCATGGAGAAATACGGATACGATGCTCATTTTTGACGGATAAAATGCCAAGAATTTCAATTTTCGATCGATATTGTTATTGAAAAACTTTTACACAACTCAATTTTAAAATTCAAATACCACATGTCATATTTTAGCTCAACAGAATGAAAAATTGGCGTAAAATGATTGGAGGCATCTGCATTTTCAAAGAGAAATCAACTTCCAAGCAATTTTTCTCGCTAAGAAGTGAGTGAAATTCTTGGTTATTTTCAAGTTAAATTTTCACCGAAACAAAATTCACGTGAAATTTTGTATGAAAATTGCACGTGATATCGAAGACAATACACGTTACTGGGATGAATTCGTGCTGCTGCTTAAACCGGTGGCCGAGCTTGCCTCTCCGTGACTCTTAATGAATATTATCCTATACATTTTAGTTACCTGTGATGATATGAAATGCTTCGAAATTTTCATCTTTCCGTTTTGTATATCAAACATCACCCAAGCCGATGCATGCTCGAAAGCTTTTTCCCCTTATATTTGCAAGCATTGTTCATAGGTAAATGATGGAAAACGGCTTTCAAACGTTTCATCTGCATTACAGAGAATGTTTGTTTCATGCTTGCTGCTACAATGCATTACAGCGATTCGCGCTGGGTATGGCCTAAGTTTACGCATCCCAAACGCAAGAGCAAAGAGAGGCAGTATGTCTTACGGCTAAATTGGCAATGAGCTTATCGTACAGGTCAACAACGTGATAATCTTCGTCCCGCAAGACGAAATGCTTATACATATCACAAGGTGCTTCAATGAAGCTAATCAACCCAAGTGCAACCCATCCAGCAAATATTTTAACAGAAAGTAGTGCAACAATGCTGCGCAAATCATTTCAAATGCCTGGCTGCCACATGAATTACATTCATTTCAATGTAATTAAAATACTTTTCATATTGATTTTCGTATATTTTTGAACTTTATTCAACATTAAACTTATTTCATTTTGATCTTAATAAAAAATGCATTTCGCCAATAAGTTAAAACAACTTTTATTGATCTGAAGCGGTACGAAGTTCGCCGGGTCAGCTATTTAATCCAAAAATAATTGACTTAAATTACTATAATCCTTAAATTATAGTAAAATCAATAAAAAAATCAGATTTCGTGGTTAATCATAGTTTTATTGATTGAATAGAAAAGAGCGAGCGTTAAACAATTCTTGGCTTAAGTACTAATTTTGCTAGCAATAACTGCTTACTTTGCAAGTCGAACTACACGCAAGAGTACTCGCTTCAGATTGCTAACTCTGCAATATGCATATTTCCAATTTTATTTCAATTCGTGTGAATACACTTGCGCGTCAATATTTCCTATCGTCATCATTTTATGAATTTATAATGATTATGATTGAATTAATTTATGATTATTATGCATATTTAGGGTTGAATGTAATAAAAATCGATACAATATTTAATTGTTTGTAATATATTGCAAATGATTTGTAATCTACATGCTAACATATTATTGTCGTTTAATCTAATTTAATATATTTTGTGAACTATGTGTGAACGCTATGCAGATGTTGAGCAAAAGTTAAGGCCTAAGACGCGTTATTTGAAACGGGCACGCCATCTACTTTAATTGGATAAAATTGAAAATTGAAAAAGAATTGAAAAGCATTACGCAAATGATTATTCTTTTACTACCTTTCTCTAGTGATTTTAGTTTGCTGCTCGACTCTTTGTTCCGAAGCACAAAAATGGCTTCCTTGATATACTTCTATACTATATTTACTACTAGGGTCTTTTCAATAGATCGGTTGTAAGAATTATTCATCACCAACTCGCATTCAGCAAGATGTCTATCCCATTTGTTGTCGTCTTCACATAATTTCAAAATAATAGTTTTAACAGCACGATTCATTAATTCAAATTACCCGTTAAACGTGGCTATGCAGTAGCGTTTAATATTTGTTTAATTGAATTTTCGAAAAGGAATTCAGAAAATGACAAGGACGTAAATCCTGATCCACGATCAAATATCATGCGAAAAGGAGCGCTATAATTTCAAATATACAAGCGCAAATGATTATTACTTTCTATGAGTTCGTAGTTTTAGTTGGGCAAAGTCTAATGAATTTCGAAATTGAATCAACAGTTAACAAAATATATTTATTATTTCTGCGAGTTGTCTTTAATGGACCAAAATGGTAAACGTGTAATGTTTCCAATGGAACATTTCCACCTTCGGGTGATTATAAATATCCTTGACATTTCCCAGTCAACGGAGAATACTTAATGCATGCTAGAAAATTTCGAATAAAGGCTCGAACTTTATCACGGGCGTTAAGAATAAAAGAAGATTTTTGCAAATGATGCAGTGTGCGTGTTAGTCCTCCATGTCCAGTTCTAACATGGCTTGATTTTTTAGAAAATCGCGTAATTGATTTCTATTCTTGAGTATTGATTCTGAATACTTCGTATTTTCGACTTAGCGCATCTTGTCACCGTTACGATGGAATATCCGAAAATTGTACGATTGCAGGAATAACACCCATCTCGCGATACGTGAATTGATATATTTTTTGCTGAACGTTTGCTGTAACGCTTGACAATCAGTGTATATGTATATCAAAAGATTTTCCCTGCAAGTAAACATGGAATCTCTGAACAGCATATAGTTCGACACATATAAGGCGAAAACTTCGGAAAAATTAAGGGAAAGCTGGATTTTGATGTGAACCTTGATATTGACGTGCCGAACAAAATGGCAAAAGTTCCCATCGCTCCGACCGCTGCGTTACATTTTACACGGGGTCGAAGGTCACCAAAATATCTAAATCGTAAATATCTCAGTGATGAATACCTCTACAGAAAAATAATGTATGACGAATTTGTAGCTTAGAAAATCTCGTACAAAGAGGATTTTATCCTGCAACGATAAGTATTTTGAGATATTTTGATTCATAAACTGGTAACTTTTCTGATTCTGATGAAACGTGCTCTCATTTGGGCACTACCTTCAAAGTAGAGTACAAGATTCGTTTTCTAAATGTAGTATCGCCAGTAGGCCTAATCTGCGTTTGTTTTTGCTTAGAATATGGTCATTTTTTAAAGTAAATTATTATAAATCTGTTAGTTATTTCCTTTTTGGTTTATTTCAAACTGGAGCTATGAATTTCAACAATCATTCTTCTTCGGAATCTATTTCTATGTTAATATTTTTCTTTTCATCATCATCTTCTTCTTCTTCTGTTGTCTCCTGTATTTCCAAGGATTCAGTCAAGAAGCAAGGTGGATCTCAATCATCAGTAGGGTCACAATCATTGGTGTTGCTCATCTCGGGTGGTACATTTAAGCACGCCTGACCATCACAGTTATAGCAAACTAGTGAACAATATAGCCCACCCAGCCGCAGTTTAACCTATAAAAACTGTATTTAGTCAAATTACTGGTGCAAGTGGAAGCAGAGTTTGAATTGACTCCAAAGTGGTATCGCTGAACATCTTCAATCTCTAGGAATGAGCTCGTTGCCTAGCCATATTTGAACTTGGTAATACACCCTGAGTGTGTTCAATATTCTTGCTATAGCAGCTATTAGCTGCTATTTTAGCAGCTTTGGCTGTCCAATGTCACGAAATAGCTACTTCCTTATGCTTGCTATTTGAGAGTCGGGCTGTCCAACACTCCGAAATAGCTGCTATAGTAGCAGCTATTTGCTGCTCGCAGTCTGGAGGATAGCAAGAAAGTAGCTAAGGCAAAATGGACGTGCGTGCACAGCTGACATTCTGTTTAAACGTCACTTTGGATTAGAAATGGAAATGAAAAGCAGTTTTCGCACTTTGGTGGCAAAGGAGATGAGTAATAAACTTGAGTATAGTGCTATTACAAACTAAATACGGGCATTTGAACACCTTAACTCAACTCGAGTTTTGAGTAGGCTTTGAGTTTTTAGAAGGCGGATGTGAAGCGCAATAGGCCGGGTACGCTGATTCGTGTAGCATGACATTTTCAACGTTTCTTTCTCGCTCTTTTTCACAGATATGGTGTCAAAAGCCGGGAAGAAGTGAACGTTTTGAATATGTTAGGAAAACTTCAATATTCTTTCTGCAGCTGTATGCTGAAAGCTTTCGGTAAAAAGACGGATATTTATATTGACCAAACTGCGCCTTTTATTGATCAAAGCGTCGCACAATTTGTTCAAAAGTGTACAGTAATAAGCACCAATGATGATATGATTCTTCTCTGCATAGTCTATTAAGGCCACATACTTACATAGCTTAAATACTATATAAAGCTCGGAAAGTACGTGAATTGCGTGAGTTACCCGTAATTAATCACAAAAATATTTGCAATTGCTGCAATATCTATAAAAATATGTATATTAAATACAACATATTAACATGCATTACATACTTTATTGTGCGTGCATACAAAATTACAAAGCAAGCGCCTTTCATGCGATCTTGCCCTACGATCAGAAAAGCTACATGTGAATTTGACTCTACTTTTCTAACGACGCGAAAATTTGCCGTTCCTTTTTGTCTTGCGTCGCCAGCATTTCTGCTCCAATCTGCACATCATGACCACTGCTGTCGTTTTGAAAATTTTCAGGAGAGTATATTTCCTAAATCCAAAGGGAGTACAATAGTTTTTTTTATGTATTGCCAGTCAAACGGAGACTATGAGTTTAGACTTGCTGGTTTCACGTAAGTTGGATGAGTAAAGGTCCAACCAGTCATGAGTCTGGTTACGCACCCAAACACAAATTTCGGAACTGCCAGAAAAGTGGCATGCATATATAATTATTATTAAGAGCTGTCCGTATGTAAAGTGATGGTGGGATAAAATTTTGGAAACAACGTTTTCCAACGAAAGCCACCTCGTCACAGATGTTTTTAGTGTTTCATGGATTTGCGGGTGCAGGTCATATGCAGGTCATAGCAAACACATTTAGAAAATCTATTTTAAGGAAGGATTTGACACGTTGCTTATTACCCATCATAACCGAAGCTTCGTCTAAAGCTAATTTTACTAAGTTTTTTAAAGAAATATTCAAATCGTTTAAATACTTCGGTAAATTGTAATATATTGACTTTGCATCACATTGAGAGTGTCGGCGATCCTACATGCGTCATACAAACTGCAGAGAACAAGTAGCAGTACAAATTATGCTATTTTTCGTAATATTAAAAGGTTTAGAACAATTTACGGTTTCTCGCACGTATTCAAAACTTGAATGTGTTAGTCCATAGATGGCATTCATCATGGAAAATTATTATTGATCGTATTTGACAGCTCAAGTTAAAATTCCGTTTATTGGTAATCTTTACTTAACAGTTATAACTGAAATATATCCAAAGTCGAGCATTTTTAGTTCTGCAGAGTTTTAACGTTCAGATTTTAACGAATTAATACGAATTGATAAAGGCAATACAGAAACATACAGAGTCTAACGAATTAAAACGAATTAATAAAGACGATACAAAAACAAAGATAGTTCCAGGAGACTTAAGAACCTATCGTGGACTTCTCCCCGGTTAAAGTCGAAATATCGAACTAAGGCCAAACGTTTGATTGTACTTATATCTGTCGTTTTGTCAATGAAAAGGGATATATTTCAATTTTTTGCAAAATTTTGGCTATTTGCTCACACGATTTATTCTTTAAAATTAAATTAGTGACATTATTCAACTTCGTTTTCCCACACTTCAACAATTTTGCAATTTCAGAATCTTGGGCAATTAATTTTTTAATAAATTTTTGAATCAACCAATTCAAGTGTAATTAACGTGAATGGTAAATTGTGTTCTAAAAAATATATAATTATTCTAAGCTTGACCACTTTAATATTTTTTGGATTTCTCAGTGTATGATTCAATTGTCTCTGACTCCAAATTTTGGCTTCCCAGTACGTTAGTCAAAATTTTTGAAAACCGGCGAAATTTTCGATCATCAAACAACCGGAGAGCTCGAACTTAGTTCTTAAGCGTAAACGAATTTTTCTGTATTACAAAAATGGTCGTGGCATGAGGACCAAACTTGAGGACTTTAAAACTGCAGCTTATCTTGAAAATGATCACCTGATTTGCTAGTCGGAAACTTGGCTGAATGATGACATTTTTAGCTCCGAGTTCTTCCCTGCATACAATGTTTACCGCTGTGATCGCAATCGTTTGGTATCTAATAAAGCTGATGGTGGTGGCGTGCTTATTGCTGTGCTTGAGGCTCTCAACAGTAAACTTTGCGCTGATTTTATCCCTAGTCCACCTGTTGAATGTCTTTCTGTTTCCATCTCTTTGTCGCCTACATCCTCTTTGTTTGTTGCTTCCTTATATATTCCCTGTAACTTGTCCTTCTCGACTTATGATAAGTTTTTTTTCTGAACTTTCCACTTACCTTAATACCAACTATCCCTCGTCCTCAATCATTATCTGTGGCGACTTTAATATACCTTCTGTTCAATGAGACTCTTCTTTTCTTTGCATAATGTCCACCAACAACCTTTCTATTGCCTTATCTTCTTTTCTTTCTTCCTGTTCTCTTTCTCAATTTAACTGTTTCCCTAATGCTAACAACAAGATCCTTGACCTCATCCTTTCTAATGTTGAGTCCTCTTCGATTTCTCTATCCTCTGTTCCAATACCCTACACGCACCCTGACCCCCATCATCCTCCCCTTCCAATAAATTTGTCTGTTAGCTTTTCGAATCGTTTCAAATCATATACTGCGCGTCGGTTTAACTTTAAAAAAACTAATTTTGACTGCTTGTCTAATGATTTGAATTCAATTAATTGGTTTGATTGCTTCCGTGGTCTCGATATTGACTCTGCTGTATCCAAATTTTATGGTATTCTTACTGGGTTGATCTCGTCATATACTCCTGTCTTCAGTTCTCGTAGCCCCCGTGACCCTCCTTGGTTTACCGCGAGGGTAAAGTGTGCCCTTAGAGATAACAACTCAGCGCGTTTAAAATGTTTGATTTCTTGGTCTGGTGCAGATTATGCTATCTTCTCCCGTTTACGCTCCTCTGCCAAGAAAGAAATTAGATTAGCACTACTCAACTATTCCTCGTCTGTTGAATCTTCTTTAAACTCGAACAACCCTAAATGTTTCTGGTCTTTTGTCCGCTCCTTAAAACCTCCCTCCTCTCTTCCTGACTCCTTAGTGTTTAATGCCTTTACTGCTTCCAACCCTCTTGACATTTGCAATCTCTTTGCTTTATTTTTTTCTTCTGTTTACACTATTCCATCGATTTCTGCTACTGGCTGCTTTTCCTTTGATTTTCCTGCTAGCCTCTCCTCAGTCGTAACTAGCCCCGTAGAGGTTGAATTGCTTTTGTCCTCACTTGACTCAAACTGTTCCCCGGGCCCGGATGTAATTCCCATTTTTTTTTTGTAAAAAATTGCTTCTTCGCTTTATGTCCCTTTAGCCATCTTATTCAATGTCAGTCTCTGTGCTGGTAAATTTCCATCCTTTTGGAAGCTCTCTAACATTCTTCCCGTTTTGAAATCAGGTGATTGGAACCTTGCCTCTAACTATTGCCCTATCTCCATTCTTCCTTGCCTTTCCAAAATTTTGGAACGCCTTGTTTACAATCGTATCTATGATTCCCTCTTTTGTGTCTTTGCAGCGCAACAACATGGTTTTGTGAAAGGCCGGAACATCTCTACGAACCTTCTTGAGTTTATTCATGTAGTTGCTTCTGCAATTGGCAGCAATAATCAAGTTGATGTCATTTATACTGATTTTGCCAAAGCTTTTGACACTGTTAATCATAAGCTGCATCTTATCAAACTGAAGCATTCTGGTATTCGTGAGCCTTTGCTTTCCTGGATCTCTTCGTTTTTAACTGATCGCACTTGTGTTGTCTCCCTCTTTGGCTTCTCGTTCTCACCTTTCTCCCCTTCTTCTGGTGTTCCTCAAAGTTCCATCTTAGGACCACTTTTGTTCAATCTATTTATCAATGACCTTCCCACGGTTTTTAAGTCTTCTATATGCAGATGATTTAAAAATCTTCCGAGTGATCAAAAATACTGCTGACTCTCTGCTTCTTCAGGATGATTTGTGTGCTCTCTCTGGTTGGTGTAACATTAACTGTTTGTCCCTTAATGTTTTAACATTAAAACATTAACTGTTTGTCCCTTAATGTTTTAACATTAAAACATTAACTTTTTGTCCCTTCTATATCTTTTTCCCATAAGCTTCACACTCACGTCTTTCCTTATGCTATTGATGGTATTATCCTTTCTTGTGTCGATCATTTCTCAGATCTTGGGGTCACATTTGATCGCAAACTGAAATTCGACGTTCATGTCCTTACTATCACTAGAAAAGCTTCTCGAATTGCTGGCTTCGTGGTTCGTTCCTGCCACAATTCATTTAGTATTTCTACTTGTGTCCACCTGTTTATTAACCTAGTCCGTTCTGTACTTGAATACTGCAGTCAAGTGTGGTGTCTTCGTTTCAAATACCTGGCTGACGCTGTTGAATCAGTTCAGCGCAGGTTTACACGTACTTTACTTTTTAAATATAGTCTACCGTATTTACAATATATTGAACGTCTATCTCTTCTTAACATTCCTCTCCTTGAGCAGCGCAGAGTTTACTTGGATGAATGTTTCCTGTTCAAAGTCTGTCGCGGCTACCTATCTTCCTCATTAGCATTTTTGCTCATTGAGTGGGACTCCGTAAGGCCAAGCATGTCCTCCATTTTATTTGAAGTACCGAATGCTCGTACTGACACTTTCTTCTACTCTCCCGTTTTGCGACTCCTACGCACGCACAATAGTCTTCAACTTGGTCCTCTTCCACACTCTATTTCCATTTTCAAAAATATGGTCCGTAGTAAAATTTTCGATTCTAATTAATTAGTTTTATTTTCTATTCTTGTTTATAATGGATTCTTTCTTTTCTTTTTTGCTCTACTTAATTTTACTTTCTTATTTATTACTTGAATTTGATGTAAATTTTTATTTCTATTTATAGTTATATATTTTGCTAATTAGTTTTATTTTCTATTTTCTTAATTTTCTTGTTTTTTTCTACTTAATTTTACTTTATTTGATTTACCTCTTTAATTATTTTACATACTTATATTTATATTTACTCATTTACTTCTTACTATTTTTTATTAGGCCAATTTATTGTAGAATTGGACATTCGTTATTGTAATGGATTTTTTTTTCGTTTTTACTTTACTCTATATTTATTTTTTATTACTTTATTTTATTTTAACTTTAATTATTTTATATACTTATATTTATATTTTATATACTACCTGGCTCCCACTCTGTGCTTTGAGCGGGGATATCGAGCGACTGTGGGAGATGAGCAAGAATGGAATCGACAAATGTGTCCTGCAGCTCTTAGCATCTACACTGACGGCTCGAAGACAGCTGCAGGAGTGGGTGCTGCAGTATATTCTGCAGATGCAGCTATGGAAGCGGCTTTCAGGCTTCCGAATCACAGTAGTATTTTCCAGGCAGAGGTGTTTGCGATACGTAAAGCCGCAGACCTCATATACGCCAAAGATACTACTAGCAAAGTACTAAACATCTTTAACAGTCAAGCGGCGGTAAAAGCACTGGTGTCTCACACATACAAATCGAAGTGTTTATTCGATTGCATTCAGGCCCTGAACAGACTGGGTAACAGCAGAAGAGTCAGAATCTTCTGGGTTCCCGGTCATAAGGGTATTGATGAAAATGAAAAGGCGGACGCGTTAGCCAAGTTTGGGGCTAGTCTTCCCCTTTTGGAAGCGGTTAACATTTTTACTCCTATCCAGGCGATTAAGTACTCAATCGACTCCAAAATGATGCAGGGAGCGACGCGCAGATGGGGTGCAACTCAGACCTGCAAAGTAACCAAAATCATGTGGGGGTCATACAATCTCGCATCGACCAAGTACCTCCTCGAGTTAGCGCGGATTGACTGGAAACGACTCG
Source organism: Nemotelus nigrinus (assembly GCA_947369275.1). Taxonomy (NCBI): domain Eukaryota; kingdom Metazoa; phylum Arthropoda; class Insecta; order Diptera; family Stratiomyidae; genus Nemotelus; species Nemotelus nigrinus. The sequence continues at coordinate 101,029,591 of OX376373.1, read as the reverse complement.
TTGGTATCGTTACTGGTCACTGTTACTGGTCACTGTCACTGTTACTGGTCACTATGAAAATGGGACTCCTAACAAGCGACACCTGTAGAAGGTGTCAAGAGCCGGGGGTGTCAGAAACTATCCAGCATCTCCTGTGTCACTGCCCGGCACTGGGGAAAACCAGACTGCGATACTTCGGTGAGCCCTGGCTGGTAGATCTCTCGCACGTAGCAGAGCAAAAGCTGAAGGACATCCTTCAGTTCGCGAAAAAGTCCGGGGCCTTTGATGGCCGCTTGGACTGAATTCCTTTCTCGAGGTCCATTTATCTGGTATCACTACGGACCGGTAGGTCTATGTGTGGCCATGTGCCAGCCAGTACAACCTAACCTAACCTATATTTATATATTCTTATTTAGTTCTTGTTATTTTATTTTGTTTATGGTATCCAATCTGTAATTAGGGAGTTTTGCCTGTCATATTGAATACGAACCAAATAAATAAATAAATAAAATAAAAATAAATAAATTCCTGCTCGACTGTGAATTTCTGGTTGATTTTTACGGCTTACTCCAATTTGGTGTGATTTACTTTTTCATTTCGCACTAAATGTGATACATTTTAGCTTACCAGTTTTTGACAATGTTTACAAAAGGATATTTTCTCATATCTACCTTTTGAAGGAGAAGGTATACCCTTTGCTTGAATCCAATCAAACTGCCCCAACTAAATTTTCCGAAACTTTTGATATTGTCTTTGATTTTCAATATAAATTTGTGTGGTTTCGCAATTGGATCCTAAACTAGAGTCGTCAGTATCCAACTCTATACTAACCATCGTATCATTAGTCGCACTGCCTTTCAAATTTATCACAGGTGTGAGCCCTTGAGTTCTATTCTTATCCAATTTAATTAAAAAAACTGTAACTAAACTTCTGACTAAATAAACTTATCTGATAAACCAACCGTACCATCGCTTTGTTATCGCAAGAATATATAATTACCAGCGTGTTTGTTGATGAAAAAAATGACTTGTGTCATGAAACTGAAAATTAAAGCATTTTATCTCAAGCCTATGATAATAATCTTTTCAAATTACGGTTTTTCATTTTTACAAGTATATTGAAAAAATTTATATTATATAAAATTTATATTGAAAAAATTCGGAGACGAAATTGTAAACGTGAGGTACATTTATAGATAAATTTCTGCCTGTGAAACAAAAAGTGGAAGCCAAACTGAAAATTCGAGCATTTCATTGCAAGTTTGTGCCCAATAATCTTCTCAACTTACCGTTGATTTCATCATTTACTTCAAACAGGCAGTTGAAATATTCTTCACAGAATTTTCCGAAATGCAATGGTACAAAAACTTGATCAGGACGTAAATCAACTATATCTGAAAGGGACAAACCCCAGATATTTTCAAAGGCAACGCAGTTACACCTTACAGCTGCACATATTAAAGCTGAATTGAAGGGGCCAGTGATTACCAGACGCATTAGGCAAATCCTGCATAAAACTAAAAATGCGGTCTGGACAAAACGTGTTAAAAAACCAAGGCTGAATGAAGGATACAAAGTGGAAGAAAATTGTGTTTAGCGACGAAAAGAAATTTAATATGAAAGTCCCAAATCGTTGCCATTTTTTTTGCATGATTTACGAAAGGCTCCGGAAATAAGAATGAGCCGAAATTTTGGGGGTGACTCTGCTATGGTATGGGGAGCGTTTTTCCATCGTGGTAAGCTTCAATTGGCATGGGTTCCCACTCGTATGAATTCGGCAATGTATACAGAGTTATTAGAAGATATGCTAATCGACACCGCCGACCAGATTATAGGACCGGATGTTATCTTCCAACAAGACAGCGCGGCTATCCATGTTTCGAAATACACCAAACGTTGGTTTAGAGAAAAGGATATATCTGTGCTTGATTGGCCTGCTTGCAGCCTATGTGGCATTTTGGCTCATCGAGTTTACAGAGATGGCAAGCAATACAATACTGTCCAGGAGCTGAAGACAGCAATTAAAACAGAATGGAATGGAATTGAAGAAAATATAATAAAACAATTAACTTCATCAATAAAACAATTAACTTCACAAATAGATTAATTGAGGTCCTCTAAAAGAAAGGAGGATACACCAAATATTAATTAATAATAAAGAACTCTATTTTAGTCGATGTATCGGCAATACGTATATGGATTTATATTTATTTCCTCCGAAATTATTTTTTTTTCATTTTTTTCCCATATATGAATTATGTTCATTTTGTTATTTTTTATTTGCTTTTGTTATTGTGATTAATTTAATAGAATTAAAGTTAAAAAAAATATTTCTGTAGATAAAATATTTTAAATAAATAGAGTGAGTTTATAATTATTTTCTCCGCTGTATGAGTATTAAAAGTGTTCCCAGTGAAAAGGGAGTACTTCGCAAGTGAAGGGAGTACAGTAGTACGGTAACTAAAAACGGAGTACAAATACTCCGATCGGAGTACAACGACAGTTGATCTGATCATGACAATTTTCGTAAATAAAGCGAGAATTTGGGCTTTTCGGTGCTCAGTCATAGCTTAAGAACTATATATAGCTCGGAAAGTACGTGAATTGCGATACAATTTGCAATATTTCCCCACTGACTGCGAGAAGTAGATAGCAATATCCAAGTCCAAGTTGAAACAAGACAGAAAGTACTCCGCTAAGCAACGCCGCTTAGCAACACGTTTCTCATTCCCACTAGGCAATATGCATGTGCTTTTCCAAATAGACTATTTCAACGAATGACAATTTATGCAATAGTGATTTTCTGAAAACCTATTCTGAGTATAAAAATAATTTGGCGAGTAAAAGAAATATCTCCGACGCTTTTATGCAATCCATTACAGAGAATTTCGTTTGTCGCCAACAAATGTTCGCTGCGCTTACTGTTTTTGGATGGGATTATACGCACGTCAACACATTCTCACCTATCAGCTAACACAGATATATATATATATATATATATATATATATATATATATATATATATATATATATATATATATATATATATATATATATATCTACATATATATATATATATATATATATATATATATATATATATATATATATATATATATATATATATATATATAGGTATATATATATATATATATATATATATATAGATATATATATATATATATATATATATATATATATATATATATATATATATATATATATATATATATATATATATATATATATATATGTATATATAAGACTTATCCATGTTTGTTTTTCAGCTTGGCATCTGCTCATCGTTTAATTAAATACAGATTAATTCAATTAATTTATTGTTTACAATAAGGCAAGCAATAAAATTGAATATATATCGTTAGTCACATTTTAACTACTCTTCGATTGTGTTGTAAATATTTCCTCTCAGCCAATACTCACACCCTTTCATATTCAAGCAGTTGTAAAAGTAACCATTGCGTGGGCACACTCAATTACTTGAAAACACCTTCCTCCCCTTCGTCTAAGTCATTTAATGTGATTGACGGGTGCACGGGAAAATGTAACACCAGTCCAACCCTTCAGTTATTGTCAATAGACAAAGTAGGACAGGTGGAACTATGTAGACTAAAGCACGACTACTACTGTTGTTTTGGACACAAGAAAGAGGATAACTAATGACATTATTTTCGATGTCGTTTTTTGTTTATTCAAAAAGAAATACCTAAGAAACGATATCGATTTTGATGTTTGTTTCGATAAATGATTAGTCAATTAGAATAAGAAGGTGTATGTAGTTTGATAAATGGATAAGAACGTAAGTAAGAGCTGCAATGTATTAACTTTGAGAAAAAGTCGACCGTGGTCATTGTAGTACGAAACGGAGCCGCGATAGCAGTTGAGAAAGTAAATTATATTTATCGCACCACTAATTTATGCAGTTTATTGATTTCGTCTTGTTGAGTTTGCTAATTCTAATAATTGCTAATTTTAATAAGTAAATTGTATTTATCGCATCTCTAATTTATGCAGTTTATTGATTTCGTCTTGTTGAGTTTGCTAATTCTAATAATTCATACAAACCATTTTAATGTTTTTTTTTCGAATTGATTAAATCGATGCAAAATGTGAAAAATATACACTCGACGCAATCACGGTTGTTTTGAATAGCTTTTCATTCACCCATTTGTCAGCCGGACAATTTGACAGATATAAGTAGGTTCAGTTCATGTCAAAACTATATAATTCTTTTTGAACAAAAAGAAAAACAGTTCGAAACATGTCTTAAATTAGTGTATTTAGTGTTTGATTTTTTGGTTTAGTTGTTAAGCGTAAATATTTTATTTATGGTTTATTTTCAGTGAGAATCTTTAAAGCATTAAGGAAATTATTTCGTAGGAAACGAAAGAAAGTTACTGTGGATGTAGGTATGTACCCATACATAAAGTTTCGAAAACCTATTTTTCGATGAAACGAAATTTTTTACATTAAATCGTTTGTTTTTTTAGTATTTCCTCAAATATTTGGTAGTGTGGTCTGTTGAAAAGTGGTTTATCATTCGATGTGTTCGTTTTGTAGTTACTAGTGGATATTTATGATAAATTAGTATTTATATGACTATCGCATGTTAAATATTGTAGAAAAGAACAACGTCTGCAACCACATTTCGATTTATTTCAAAACTTTGACATATCTTTTCATATGTGTATGCACACCATCGACATGAAATAATTTCTCACTTCCCACTTCACTATTAAAGTACTTGTCATAATCGATTTTGCCAACACATTCCATTGCCAATTTCTCAGCAATGACTGCACTGTATGCACTTGAACAATCCATGAAAACCAGTTGATATTTTCTCGAACGTGCAGTTGCTATCGCTTCTTGACACAATGTTAAACCAACAGATTTTCCACGACACTCGGGCACAACACTTAAGACACACAGCGAAATTATCTCGTGAACATTGTACATCTTATAAAGATCATAATTTTGATTCATATCACGCAACAAACGCAAAACTTCATATCCAGCACGATCTGATTCGAAATCAGCTGATTCTTGATCGAACGGTGTATGAGGTTCCTTGAGAATTTCGCACATGAGGAATCCAGCAAATTTGACAGTTTTATCGGATGTATTGATTATTTCCGCAACTAATGTTAATCCGTGATCTGGTAGACTATCGTAGGCGCTGGTCGTTTTTGTTTTGTAGTCATCCAAGTACATATTGAGTGGCTCATCGCATAGGAAATGTCTGTTGAAAGATTCATTTATTGTATCTTTGTCAATATCTGAGGCGAGACGAATATGAAGTTTAGTAGAGTCCGTCATTATGAAGCTTTGAGATGCTACTGAAATCTAATGATAGATAATTGCGATGAGATGGGTGAGCTAGTGTATAAACTGGATTCTAATATTATCTCATGTGTGCTAAATATGTGTCTTAGTGGTTTTGTTATCTCTGCAGAAGTGCTATTTCATTAACTATAAATTACGTTGAATGTGAGATTTATGATCTGAGAATAGGTTTAGTGGAATGGAATGTAAAAGTCGGAAGATAAATATGAGCGGTAATTATAATTTCAGATACAAAGAAAAATTATTTAAAACATTATTTGTTGAATATTTATTTGTCAAGTCGTGTGCACAAAACGTTGTTTTTGGGCGTAACTAGGGGTTTTGTTGACTTTAAAAATGTGGAAAAAATTTTCATGAAGATAACTTAAGTGGAATTAATAGTTTTCAAGATATGAACCTAAGAACATTTTCATGTTTTGATCAATGCCTCCTAGAAGAACGGGCCGTCAGGCTACGTAATCGTTTTAGTTATGACGTCAATTTGGGCAGGCATTTTGACATTTCCATCTGGCAGTGCCGATATACACCGAGATTTTACGTGCGGATTTTTAGCTATAATATAAATAAAACGTTAGTTTTTTGTGGGTGGACGCGTTATAATAATAATATTTAGTCATAACTTGCATTTTGTGTCAATCAATTGTATCGACACTGAATCGACACAAAACGTCACATAACCTAACACCAACCGATAAACATTTCGTAGCGATTTTTTCCAATTATACCGCACGCACAGCATTAATTTGTGCTTTAGCTGTTCACTATCACTGTTCCGCGGATCTCACTTTGTTTTCACTTCACTCACTTCAACACAACCTGACAATTTACGATTTCCCGCGGACGTCCCATAAGACTTGTGTTTTTCGCGACATTTCGACAGTCCGTTTTGTTTTGGTCAAGGCTAAAAAACGGCAGAAAAAATTGGGTTTTAATGATCAGACGGACAGGCACTTACTGCAATTATTGCAATTACTTATTAACTAATGATCATTTATACCTAAATTAGTAATTTAAAAGTTGCATACAGCCCTTGCGTTAATGATGAATACTGCCATTGTCTGTCTGTTTTGTGTGTATGATGCCTCTTTTATGTTCTTATTAATGTATTTGGAATAAAAATCGCGCAGGAACTACATTAAAATTCTGTAAATACATATTTTGAATTTAAATTTGACACCTCAAAAAAGTGGTTTTCTTCTTCTTTTTCAATGCGAAAGCGACTTTGTGCAAGGGGATTATGTATCATATCAGGTAACTCTACAGTGGCGAAGCGTCCATACAACCCGATTCCTTCCGGCTTCCCTTTCGAAAATATCAACCTACTTCAGATTTTACAAAACACGCATGCATCTTAAACATGTACATGAAATTTCAAATGACTTAAGATCATATACCATCTTCTGTACAATACGATAATGTAAAAATTCCCATTCATAAGCCGAAATTTTCCGGCTTGCAAATTCTTATTTGGGAGCCACTAGAGGCTTTGGCCAAATGTGTATTGCCTTGTGTCTGTCTCTTTTCGTTCCTTGCTGAAATGCTAGCATCGTCTCGCTTTAACAGCTGAAAAATAAGCCGTGATCGATCGGCTTACGAATGGTTGTAGAGTTGAAGAAAATTTCGATCAGTTCATTCAATATTGCCGTTGTGCTATTTTTATGTGAACGTTACTTTCGATAGTTGTATTGCTCACATAAAAAACAGCACGTAAAGATCTTATATTTGAGATATGAGTATGAAGATTCAATTTTACTGGCTATCTAAAAACTAAAATTTGTCAAATGTTAGTTTCTAGAAATGAACTTTGCCGTGCTAAGAAAAATGTCATAAGCACCAGAATGCAGTTTTTGGGATAATTTCATGATGTAATAGAGAGCATTGAACTCTGCCTTTGTAACCTGCCAACAGTTTGTTTCTGAAGCATGTTTATAAACAAATCGTCTAACATTATCTTCACATCTCCAAAGTTTTAGCTCCATTTCCTTTACGCCAAAAAGGGAAATCTCATGCTTGCAGAACTGTAAATGATAAATGTAAATAACACGCAAGGTCCGATAATATTTGCGTGTAGTGATTGAAAGATTCTTTGCTATGAACTAAAAGCTCATAAGGTAGTTCAAGTACAAGAAAAAAGAGACAAACAATTTATACTGTGAGTGATTTAAGGTTTTAATTTTTGTTGATTAATTTAGGCATTACAAGAACTATCATAATTTACAATTTAATATGTTTTAAAATGTTGTTTCAAGTGAATCTGTTTCATATTTTTAGTAAATTATATCAAAGAAATGTCTTTTAGTATTAACAACTTTGTTTTTGCTTTCGGACGTTGTCCTAAGCAAAAAAAGCACTAAACATCAAATATTTCTTGACATTCTTTGCACTTATGAAAAGAACAAAAGTTCCAATTTCCTGGAAATAACAAAAATGGAGCTAAGAATTTTCAACTAATTCGTCTTGCGTTAAACTCTTTTATGATACATATTCTGTGTAAAATTGTTTTCATCTTTCTAATTTCATAATATTTCATGAATTGCAGAAATCAGGAAATAAAAGAAAAATATATAAACTATTTGTCGTAAGAAATCTAAAGCTTGATATTTTTAATATGTATTTTTGATATATAAATATTGAAAGTAAAAGTCGCAAAACAGTTTGAAAGTATATTATATGAAAAATTGTCTATACATCCTCATGTTAAAGATTGACATTTTTTGCAACTTTTTCATTTCAACCGCTTAATTTCCAAAATATTTATAAATTTAATGGATGAAAAATAGCAGCTTTTAACTTTTTTTTTATTTAGCGCTCTGCAGGCTCAGAAAAACTTTTTTTCAATGCTTCTTTTTTAGAAACATTATTTAAATTAAAACAAGTGGTTTCATGTATATTGAAGGTGACCCTATAAAACTGCTCACTAATTTATTGATATACATACATGTGCTTATCATTTTTTTGAATTACGAGTTTTTATACTGTCTGTAAGTGTGACGAGAATTAAATAGAAATTAGTAAGTCTGACAAACATCAGCATGCTAAACATCATTATTATTATAAATATATAAAATGGTGGATAATTATTCGGCTTCCCTCCATCGATATTTCACCCCTCGCCACTGCAACTCTACGTCATTTAAGTGGTCATTTGGTAGTAATTAGTCCAAAATACCATATGACACATACCGCCCTGCTTAGCATAAATGTTCTAGCTACATTTTAGCACTCTCTGTTTTTCTAAATGCTGCGGACATCTTCAAACGGGATGAAGGTTTAAACATGGATACAAATACGTTTTCTTGAGATACATCTCAAGTAAAAGCTTTCACGTTGAAATAGTTGGGGAAGATAAGTTTTAAGCGGATAGGAATTTTTTGTGATAACATGCAACAAAAAACATTCTACCTACATATTGTTCAGCATAAACGTTCTATCTACAGTAGATAAAACGTTTATGCCAACCAATCCGACGTAATAGGTTTTAAGCAGATACATATGATTTTTTCGGGATAGCATGCAATGAAAAACTGGTCGCATTGCTCAGCATAAACGTTCTATCATCGCATTGTTCAGCATAAACGTTCTATCTTTAGTAGCTAAAACGTTTTGTGCTAACCAATGCGACGTAATAGGTTTTTAAGCAGATAGGACTTATTTGTGATAGCGTGCAATAAGAAACTGGTCGCATTGCTCAGCATAAACGTTCTATCTAGGCATTACTTAGCATAAACGTTATATCTACTATTTATGCTGAGCAGTGCGACGTTTTTTGTAGATGGGGTGATTATTCGTTATTAATTTTAACATACTTCCAATAAAGATAGGTTTTTCATATTTTGCAGAATTATGTAATAGAGTATGTAGTTTTTGAGTCCGGTGTTAACTCAAAAATGACGAAAATGTAGATAGAACGTTTATACTAAGCAGGGCAGCATAGCGCTTAAATGATCATTTACCACAAGTAATCATTTAGGATTTTGCATACATATGTACAAAGTACGAACGCTCATGGCGAAATTCGAGCGCAGCAAAAAATCCGAGTTTCTCTCATATGATCGATAATTAGCTAAATTCTTCGATTCAGTCAACATTTGACTCTGCTGAAATCGAAATCGGTCTTGCTCCGGGAGTTTGAATAGATATCGGACGTGTTTCAGAAGTCGGAATGGGTCTTTGACGTCTTCCGAGGGCTGAAATAGTTATTTTTCCGACTACCGTAGCGGGATCGACTTTTGTCGTTTATTGCCTTTCAAGCGAATAATCCGCTGGCCAATGTCCACAGGCTACTTGCTCCATCTGTTGGATTTTATACACCATTTAGATCTTGATATCTATATATATAAAACAAAGTCGGGTTAGTTACACCATTTATAGCTCACGAACGGCTGGACTGATTTTCAAGATCTTTCATTTGTTGGATTTCTCTCTGCCCCGCTATAGCAGAATAGCTATTAAAACATCAGGAAATTTGATAAAAAATAAAGTTGTGAAGAAAATTCATTTTCTCATATACTTTGTATGAGAAAAAAATTTAAATCCGTGTGCAACGCCGTTGAGCAAGCTGTGCAGATGTGTGCCGCGATTTTCAGGTGTTATATACAATTCTGCGGGCCAGAAAATCTAATCTTTCACCACGAAGCCGTAATGCTATTAGACTTAGGAATGTTGCGAATCAATCCACTGCAGATGGACAAGAAATCGCACGAGAAGAGCGCTGTATTTGTACCCAGTAGGAAAAGTAATTCGGTAACATACTTTCGGTAGGCATTCCGTATAATGCATGGAAGCATTACAGACCCATACCTGGTCCATTTCTTTTTCTTATTGGATGTCCTAGGCTGGCAAGGTATACACTAGAGGAACTTTCAACTTTAGAGATTTATGAAAATAACTTTTTGTAATAACTTATACCTAGAATGCATATTTAAGCTTGAACCGACGGCCGATCATGTCTCTGCATGACACAAAATGTGTAGATAATGCTTGTTGATTGATTGTCCCCCGCATTGGAAATTCAATCAGCCTATTATCGCATTAAAGCCAGTGCTGAGCTAATGGTGAAGCTCAATTTTGACAAGCCTCCATTATCTGGTCATTCTTTCGAGCGACAATTTTGACCATGGAGAAGTACGGATACGCTGCTCATTTCTGACGGATAAAATGCCAAGAATTTCAATTTTCAATCGATTTTTTTATTGAAAAGACATTTACACAACTCAATTTTAAAATTCAAATACCAGATGTCATATTTTAGCTCAAAAGAATGAAAAATTGGCGTAAAATGATTGGAGGCATCTGCATTTTCAAAGAGAAATCAACTTCCAAGCAATTTTTCTCGCTAAGAAGTGATAAAAATTCTTACTTATTTTCAAGTCAAATTTTCGCAGAAACAAAATTTACGTGAAATTTTGTATGAAAATTGCACGTGAAATCGAAGACAATACACGTTACTGGGATGAATTCGTACTGCTGCTTAAACCGGCAGCCAAGCTTGCCCCTGCATGACTCTTAATGAATATTATCCTATACATTTTAGTTACCCGTGATGATTTGAAATGTTCCGAAGTTTTCATCTTTCCGTTTTGTATATCAAACATCATCCAAGCTTATGTATGCCCGAAAGTTTTTTCCCCTTATATTTGCAAGCAATGTTCCTAGGTAAAGGATGGACTTTTTAGAAATCAGCTTTCAAGCGTTACATCTGCATTACAGAGAATACTTGCATTACAGAGATTGCTTGCATTACAGCGATTCCCGCTGGGTATGGCCCGACTTCGTGCTTCACAAACGCAAGAGCAAAGAGAGACAATGAGGTTTTTTACAGCACTTCCAAATTCGGGATTGGGAATATACCGTAATTCGTGAGCTTTCGCCCGATTTCCATGTATGTGTGCGCAGACTGTGTACGTGCACGGAAGCTCCTCATGAGCTTGATTTCCGAATACCGGTTTTGTACGAAGCGTTCATATGTTTGGGTGCCGGATCAAATTGTATGGCTACACGAAGATCGAATTAAAACCGGTTTGAAATCCCGATCTCGTGTAACCATAGAAATTTGAGCGGCGATCTGGTTTACAAACACATAGATTGTGATTTGTTTTCAATAGGTCGTGTCCAAAAGGGAAATTTCTAAAATCGTGGCTTCTAGCGGCCGCTGTTCACTTCATCGAACAGTTTGGTGGCCATCCACCAAACAGCATGCATGGGAATGCAATATCATTCCGAAAATGCATCTAAGCGGAAAGGACGCGCGCTGTATCTAAGCGTTAAATGCTCTTGAGAAGTTATTTTAGGTGCAGAGTGAAGAAATTCTGCTGCTGATGAATACTTCACATACAGGATAAATCACTTTTTGGATAAGCGGGTGAAATTTAAAAAGAAAATGTGACTATTATGTAATTTGCTAGGGTACAAAGGGGAATGCTATAGAAGTCATTCTCTTTTAAATAAAATAAGTACATAATTTCACTATTCCGCATCAAAATTCGACTTTTTCGTTATTTCCTACAATTTCATATTCTGTAGACTATTTGTATTGCTCAACGAGATCTTAAAATCCCTATGAATTCAGAATCCCTACATTTTCTTATAGGAAACGGGGCATGAAAATCAAGAACTGTAAAAATATTGCCAGGCAGATGGCCAAACAAATGGCATACCATATTGCCTACCATTTACGGTATGCCATCAAATAAGGCATACCATAGGCCGCCTCCATTAGTAATTCAAAATGCTATGCCATGGGAAATTGCTAATGGAGGCGGCCTGTAACGATTCATTAATGAGTTGAAGAAGATGCGGTTTTAGCGAGTAAATATGACCTATATACTCGTTAAAAGTGACACTTTTATGAATTATTAGCGATAGTTTTAACGATTTTAAATAAATTTGCTTTTGCGATTTGAAAATAAGTTAAAATTATTTGCGCATAGTAGAGTGAATTTGAAAGACTGGAAGAATAAAGCAATAAAGGCTGCCAAAGTTGAACATAAAACATCGTAACATTATAAACAATCTAGGGAAAATATCTAGGTAATGTTGCCTTTTAATGAGTTGCATGGGCCATAGGGTACATACATATGGCATGCATTATTATTATTTGTCGCAAATCGTAAGGAAAATTATTGTTTGCTGATATATGCGAACAAGCTCGGTTTCGTATGAGGGATATGTCTGTTGATTGTCGATCAACTATCGTTTGTAGGAAACGCTTTCTAAATTGCTTCCTGGGTACTTTATGCTGCCGTAAGCAGGGCTCACACTTCGTGAACAACATTTGAAGTAGAAGCTGAAAATAAATTGAAGTAGATTTTAAGTAGAAAGAAATTAAGTAGATGAACGATTGGGGTCACTTAATGTAAAGCATTATTTTTTTTTCATATAAAGTAGGTGGATATTATCATTTTTACTATAACGGAAAGCAACGTCAAAAACTCAAATTAGAAGTTATTAAAAAAATCAATTAAAGCATAATATCAGTTTTATACACAAAACATAATTATATTTGCAATCTTCAGCATTTCTTTGCGAAACAGCATTATTTTTGAGTTACATTTAGCGTTAGTGATTTGCAGTAAGTTGTTCTTTGCATTGAAACAGAATTAGACTAGAAAAGTGTTGCTGTCGAATCTCGATGCAGGAAAAAAAAATATGAAAAAGAAAAACTCTCTTTGATTCAATTCGAAGCGAAAATGGTGTAGAATCCGAAGAAACTGAAGCTGGGAAGTAGCTATCATTTTCAAAATAAAAATTAATTAAATCTACTTCAAATTGAGTAAAGTGTGAGCCCTGGCCGTTAGTACATGGACCATTTGCGATTATGGTTGTGTAAATTTATGAAAATGATTAGACTTTTGTTGTCGCTTGACAATAAAAACCGGAGGAAGGCATGGACGCCGTATATGTTTCTATATAGGGTAAATGCACCAGTCCCCGGAAAAATAGTGATTTTTTTAATTTTAGTTCGGTATTCTTTTAGTTCGGTATTCGGTATAATTAAGAGCTTAATATTTAGTTTACAAACACGCTTTTTCATACATTACGATGAGTTGCGAGTCTTTTGTATAAATTTTGAGTTCAGTAAAATAAATAAGTATGCTGATATTCCAAGTAAATAAACTTGAGCCAAATTGTGCTAGTCTCCTAACACCATGAGCCAGTGCGATCCAAAACAGAATATAACTATGCCGCGAAACAACGATCAAGTATAAAACAGCAATACATTCGCTAAGACTGACATAGGTTTCTGTATTAGCTGTGGTAACGCACAGCAGCTCAAAGAAAGGGGAAAAAATAACCAATATACACTACCACAATCGATTGCAAATAGAAAAAGAACTAACAGAAAATTACTTCTTTTAACTTTCTAAATATTATGAGGGCTTTTTTTAATTTCCAAAACATTCAACATAACCATGAAAAACCCAAAGCCACCTCACAGCAAAAAAAAACAACTTCTCATGAGCTTTTCTTTTTTCTATCAGCACATTCTATAGTTCAGCACGTGAACTACAAATGAGGAATATAATTTCTGTACTAGTGTTTCCAATCCGTATACTCTATTCTCTGCTGGATAGAGGAGCAAAAAAACATGCCTATTGTTTATTTGTTTAACCTGATGACTCTTTCAAATCAAAGTGTTATATGCTATACATTCTAAAATTACTTAAAAGGGAAGGATTAAAAATTACCCTAGTTTTAACCTGGTTTCTTTTTATTACAACTACCGTGAACGAGAGTAATATCGCCACTGTGGTTGGTGTTTTACAATCCAGCCATTTATATTTATGGTTTATTGAATTTACGCAGACGAGAACAAGGTACAAAGTACAAAATATTAAACGTGCAAATGAATGAAACGTTATCAAAAATGGAAAAACCGCATTGTTTTTTCTCATACAATTCAATTTGTAGTTAAAATCTATCATAAATTTGAGAGATATCATTTTGTGTGATTGCTTCTTGCCAAGCTAGAACTCGACTTCGAAACAAAATATCATACCATAAAATGATCTGCTGTATGCCTGCGAACATACCACAATTTTTAAATTGCTCAGCTTCTGCAAACACTTTGAAGCATATATTTTTAAATTATCAAAATGTGCTTGCTTGCATCTTCCAAATATATTTGCTCTCACAATAATCAATCAGAAATTGAGTCAAACACCCTCTCTGCCCTGATTTGCACAAACTTTCTATCTACATTTTTGAATTAACACCGAACTCAAAAACTACATACTCTATTTCATAAATCTGCAAAATTTCAAAAACCTATCTTTTGTGGAAGTATGCTAAAATCAATATTTAAATATGCACTCTCCATATATTCCCAGTACACATCAAAATACAAATCATTGAATGTCTTGAAAGCGCTAAAATATAGACAGAACGTTCAGCGCTGCCGCCTAATGTCTACACCACATAACCATCATCGCAAATGGTTCGTGTAACACTCATGCATAAAGTGGCGACGTCGCTATTCACGAGACACGAACCAACTAAGTGAACAGCACTCGCCAGAAGCATCAATAAAACAAATTTCCCTGTTTCCACGCGCTTCAACGAAGTAAACGGTGAATTTCAGAAGCCGCCACATTGGAATTCCCTTACATGAATACGCTTTTAAGAAGTGAACTGCACTCATCAGAAGCCGACATGTTAGAATTGTGCCCGTTTGTACACGCTCCTGCGAAATGAACAGCATTTTTCAGAAGTCGCCATGTAAAGAATTTCCCTGTAGGGAAACGCCCTTACGAAATCAGCACCAATCAGCAGAAGCCACTAGGGGAAATCTTCTGCACGAGCATGCTCGCACGATGTGAATAGGATAAGTCAGAATCTGCCATATTGGAAATCTGACTACACGGGCGTGCTGATACGAAGCAAGCAGCGTTGGTCAGAAGCCGCCATATCGGAAAGCTGCGTGCATGCACATGCTCGAACGAAGTGAACAGCTGTAGTCAGATGGCGCCATGATAAAAACCAACGTGTACGTACACATAACTATCGTGTACACACAAATACAATAACACGCAGAGAAAGCTCACGAATTTCGGTATATTCCCAATCCCAAATTGGGAACAGCTATAAAATCGCTCAATGAGCTTATCGCACACGTCAACAACGTGATAATCTTCATCCTGCAAGACGAAATGCTTTTTTATATCACAAGGTGCTTCAATGAAGCTAATCAACCCGAGTGTAATCCATCCAGGAAATATTTTAACAGAAAATAGTGCAATAAAGCTGCGCGAATTATTTCAATTCGCTTTAAAAAAGCAAATGCCTTGCTACCACGTGAATTACATTCGTTTCAATGTAATTGAAATGTTTTTCGTTTTGATTTTTGTAGATTTTTGAACTTAATTCTATGAGTTTATGTAATTTATTGAAAGTCAAAGAAGTAATATTAATTCAAAATAAAATTAGGTTTTATTCAAGTTGATGTTCTATGATACCAGTACACAGGCTGACGGCCACGAACGAAGTGAACGAGAGCATGAGTGCAAAACTAAATATAGCAGTAAAACAGGTTTCATGTAAAATTACTCTAACTAACACTGCCTCTTAATTTTAACAGAAACATTTAAATTATAGTTCTATTATGTGAATGCACTCAAAACATGATTAATAACAAAATAAAAGTTATACCAAATTCAAATTAGAGCGATGCTTCAAAAACAAAATTTTTCCAAGACCTTTAGTCATTATATCTGCTATTTGTTCAGTAGTCGGAATGTATTTCAATTGAACAAGTCCTTTTTCAATGGTTTCTCGCACAAAATAATATTTAACCGCTATGTGTTTCATTCGTCGATGGTTTTTCGGTCTTTCAGCTACCTTGATACATGACTGGTTATCTTCATTAATCGTTGTCGGTTCATTTGGTTCAATGTTTAGCTCGCGAAGCAACTGCTTTATCCATTCCGCTTCATTCATTGCCTCAGCGACTGCAATGTATTCAGCTTCGGTCGATGATTGACTCACTGTGTGTTGTTTATGTGATGCCCAACTAACTGTATTGCCAAACAGTTTGAAAACATAACCTGATGTCGATTTTCGGTCGGTATTATCTCCAGCCCAATCGGAGTCAGCATACCCGACTAATATTTCAGCCTCTTTGTTCTTTCGATATTCTAATTTCAAATCGGTTGTGCCCCTAATGTAGCGTAGAACTCGTTTTGCGTGTGAAAAGTGTTCTTCTGTATAGCAACTCTGGAACCGACTAAAGTAGTTAGTCGCTGCACACAAATCCGGTCTTGTAGTTAATGTTGCATAAGTTAGACAACCGATTAATTCACGATACGGTGTCTCATGGCTCCTGACTTTTCCTCCAACAGTCAGCTGCATACCTTTCTCAATTGGAGTTGCCACAGCTTTGCATTTATCCATCCCAAATTTACGCAGAACATTTTCCAAATATTGCTCTTGGCTCATTTTAATGATTCCTTTCACTCGATCGTATTCGATGTGCATTCCGAGAAAATTACCAGCGTTTCCGATATCAGTCATTTCGAAAGCACTTTTCAGTAAGCTCTTGACTGTGTCAATTGTTTTCAGGTTGTCGCATATAATCAATAAGTCATCAACATACAAAAGTATATAACAGCGAATGCCTTTGTTGATTTTGACGTACAAACAATAATCTGACGCGCACCGTTTGAACCCAATGCGTAGAATAAAGCTATTGAACTTTTCATTCCACATGTGCGATGCTTGTTTTAATCCATATATTGATTTTCGCAATTTAAAAAACTTTCCCATCTTCATTGTAACCATCAGGTGGTAGCATATAAATTTCTTCATTTAAATCAGCGTTAAGAAATGCCGCCTTTACGTCCATCTGATGCAAGTACATGTTAAATTGGTTTGCAATCGCCAACAAAATTCGTACTGTCGTTAGCTTGGCTACAGGTGCATAAGTTTCTTGATAATCAAATCCATGTTTTTGCGAATAGCCTCTCGCAACCAAACGCGCTTTGTATTTATCGATTTCACCGTTTGCTTTACGCTTAATCTTGAAAACCCATTTACTCGATATTGGTGTTCGGTTCTCTGGTAAGTCACATAATGTCCAGGTTTGATTTTTCATCAATGAGGTATACTCATTTTCAATGGCCCTCTTCCATTCATGCCAGTCTTCACGTTTCCTTGCTTCCGCAACTGATTGTGGTTCACTTGCAACATATTGCTGCGCTGAAAACGCGAAATTCGCTTCCGTCGCAGATTCACCATATCTCTCCGGTTTACGTCGTTCCCGTGTACTTCGCCTAGCAGCTTCATCATAGTTTTCAGCATTTTCATTCTCAGTAGTACTGTGTATACTATTTTCATAGTCATTATCATTTTCATAGTCATAATCTTTGTTGTCACCAGTATCCTTCATAGTGACACTGTGATCCAGCGAGGCTTGTTTTTCCGGGGTGAAATTTTCATAAGACAACTGAAGTTCACAATCATTTGACATAGCCTCTTCTTTGATCGTTGCGCCATCCAAATGCTCTTCCTCATTGCCGCCATAGTTTACATCTCTTTTCGTTAGAATATCTTTCAAGTTTGATCGATTCAAGACTGATTTTTCGTTAAATATAACATGACGACCAATAACCAGTTTATTTTCTTGTATATCCCAAAGCCGATAAGTATTGTTTGATGCGTAGCCGAGCATTAAACATATCGTAGCCTTAGTTTCCAATTTTGAACGTTTCGCTACTGGAATGTGGTTGTAACACACTGAACCAAAAACACGAATGTTCGACAAGTCTGGTTTCTTGTTGAACCAAATTTCAGCCGGTGTTTTGTCTTTAAATTGTTTACCAAATGCACTAGTTGGACAACGATTTCTGATGTAATTTGCCGCAACTATTGCCTCATTCCAATACTTTCGATCCAAACCCGCAGCCATAATCATTGCAAGCGCTTTTTCCTGTAAGGTTCGATTTAGCCGTTCTGATATAGAATTCATTTCAGGATTGTACGGAACCGTGTACGAAATTTGAATTCCTTTTGATATACAATAATTTTTCATCGCACATGAAGTATATTCGCCACCATTATCAAAACGAACTTTTGCAACTTTGCAATTGTGTTGTGCCTCTGCCATATTGACATATTCCACGAATTTATCGAACACTTCACTCTTTTTCTTTATGCAGTAAATCATTGATGCTCTAGAATAATCATCAGTAAATGATACAAAGTACATAGAACCATCCAAACCTTCCTTTGACATAGGCCCACAAACGTCAGAATGAATCAATTCCAAAACTCGACTTGAACGAATGTTGTTACGCTTCGAGAAATTTTTTCGTGAACTTTTACTTAATGCACATGTCTCACAAAATTTTTCATTAACATTTAAACTGACTCTGTCTATGCCATCAACCATACCACGGCTGATCATTTTCTTCATGTCATAAACGTTTAGATGACCCAATCGATGATGCCATACACTTTGTGACACTCGCTCCAAATTAGCATCACTTGTTATTCCAGCAAATAGATCCCGTTCAATATGAAATACGACTTCATAGAGCTGTTTCTCAGCGTGCGCCACGGAAATTATCTGATCATTCTTCATCACATATGCACAATCACCTTCAAATATAACCTTAAAACCCTTCTTTGTCAGAGTTCTAATTGACAGGAGATTACACTCTAGTTCGGGTACATATAAAACATTTTCTATTGTTTTCTTTAATGAATCGCCGTTGTGAAATGTTTTCACCGAAATATTTCCCTGCTCCTTAGCAGTAATTTTCGCATTTCTTTTAGCAACTGAGATGCTCAATTCCTTGATGCTAACCAAATTGTCGAAATATGCTTTATCATTCACCATGTGATCGGTCGCTCCAGAGTCCAACACAAATTTAAGTTTCATTGGGTAATCCGATTTCAATTTCGACACTTGCACTTGTTCATTTCCACATGTTGCATTACCACTGTAGTACGCACTGCTATTGCTGTCAAGCTTACTACAATCCATTTTGTGAAATGCACACATCGTAAATGCTTCTTTCTTTGTGTCTTTCAAGACGCTATTTGCACTAAGCTCCTTCGATGAATTGACTTTCTTGAATTTAATTTTATTTCTGCACTTCGATTTAATGTGGCCCTTTTTACCACAACCAAAACAAATTATATTGGGATTTTTCGCTTGCATCGCGTAGACTTCATTCGTTTTATTCTGCACTGACCCGTCGTTCCGTTTTGCAAATTCATCCAAAAGTCGACTCTTCACGTAATCCAAAGTCAGCTTTGATTCGTCTAAACCTTCCAACGATGTCACCAAAGCATCATAGCTCTTTGGTAGTGTAAGGAATAAGCTAACAACAACATCAATATCTTCCATTTTTGCTCCAGCCAGTCGTAATTCACTGATACAGTTATCGAACTGTACAAAATGATCGCTGATGTTGCTCCCATTGAATTTCATCGTAAGTAAACGACGTCGTAAAACAACTTGACTCGCGACACTTTTACGTTGAAAAACACCAACTAACGCATCGTACATTTCCTTTGCCTTAGTTTTACCCATAATGTAAGTGAGCTGCTCGTCGTTCACCAATGCCGCCAGTAAACTCTTGCATTTCGCTTCACGAATGATGAATTCACTTTCTTTCTGATTTTCATTTTTCGTTGAAATCAACACACTTAAATCAGTCTCGACGAACTTTTTCATCTGCCTTTCCTCAAGCAATAGATCCACCCGGAATTTCCATTGTGTGAAATTCTTGCCGTCAAACTTTGGTATTTGAATTAATTCCTTGTCGCTCGCCATTTCGACTTTCAATCTAGTGATCACAAATTAGCACGATTCAAATTCTCTGGGATGCTGGGATACTGGGCCCATAACCTATGAGTTTATGTAATTTATTGAAAGTCAAAGAAGTAATATTAATTCAAAATAAAATTAGGTTTTATTCAAGTTGATGTTCTATGATACCAGTACACAGGCTGACGGCCACGAACGAAGTGAACGAGAGCATGAGTGCAAAACTAAATATAGCAGTAAAACAGGTTTCATGTAAAATTACTCTAACTAACAAATTCAACATCGAACTTATTTCATTTTGATCTTAATAAAAATATGAATTCCACTAATAAGTTTTTTTTTTTTTTATTTTATATAACATTCTATTTATTCAATGTATCTTACTAGAAGGTAAATAACATCTCGTTTACAAATCTTACACACTAAAAATAACTAACCTTGGTCCTCGCTACCAATGTTTTGAGGACCTTCGTTTTAGCAGAGGTTGCCATTAAGACCAAATAAAAACAAGAAGTAGAAGAAAAAGGAAAAAATTATTGAGTTAACCCATATATGGTACTAATAAGTTTTGGATTATAATTCAACTAGGTTTGACAATATTAAAGTCTCCTCTTTTTAAGCCTTCGATGTCTGTACGGTTCAGCTATTAGTTTAGCTACCAGCTGGTTGGGGTGTTTCCGCAGCCTATCCTTATATCGTATGTCAAGCTCTTCCATAACATCTACCACGGGTGGGATCTCCAGATCTCTGCTGATGACTTCGTTTTTCACATAGTATGAGGCCGCTGTAATTATTCTTAGAACTCGCATCTGGGCTCTTTGAATCTTCTTAATATTCGTCTTGGATGCTGTCTTCCAGAGCTGAACGGCGTAGGTCCATATGGGCTTGATGACTGCTATATATAGCAAGCGTTTATATTGCAGTTCCAAAGCCGAGAATCTGCCCAACAGCCAGTATAGTGATCTGGCTTTATTTCGTATCTGTTGGCATTTTGCTCCAATGTGTGTGCTCCATGTTAGCCTCTTGTCCAGATGCACTCCTAAGTACTTAACTGATTCCTGATGCGGAATGGCTACATTATTCAGTTTGATGGGAGCAGTGTTGCCTCTTCTTAGTGAAAATGTGACATGAACGCATTTCGGTTCACTGAGTCTTATTCTCCATTTATTCATCCAGGTCTGAATGTTGATAAGGTGCTCTTCGAGATCTCTTGAAGCGATCACTGGACTCTTATGGGCGTAAAGGATTGCTGTGTCGTCGGCGAATGTTGCTGTCATGATGTATTTGCCCAACGGGAGATCTGTAGTGAAGATTGAGTACAACAGAGGCCCCAGAACGCTCCCTTGAGGAACTCCTGCTTTTATTTTCCTCACATCTGATATTGCGTCTCTATGTCGAACTGCGAATGTCCTATCACACAAGTAGGAATCCAGAATATTATGACATGGCTGAGGGAGATATAGCTTGATTTTGTGCTTAAGCCCTTCGATCCATACTTTATCGAACGCTTGTGCGACATCAAGGAAGACTGCCGAGCAGTATTTTCCGTCTTCAAATGCCTTCCTGATATATACAGCCACTCGGTGCACTTGTTCTACCGTGCTATGATCTCTTCGAAATCCGAATTGGTGGTCTGGCAGTATCCGATCGTTTTCCAATGAGCTTCTTAATTTGGCAAGTAGAAGCTTTTCAAATAGTTTCGACATGCAGGAGGTGAGACTAATTGGTCGGTAGGAAGCTATTAGGTTCACATCCTTTCCTGGTTTAGGTATCATTATGATCTGGGATATTTTCCAGATATTCGGGAAATATCCTATTCTTAACATGCTGTTGAAGAGCCATAATAGATACAAAACGGCGCAACCTGGGAGTTGTTTTAACATAGGTCCATTGATTTTGTCTGGTCCTGGTGATTTTTTGTTGTTTATGTCCTTCCCAATGGATGACAATAGCTCATTGTGACTCAATTTAAACGGCTTTTCACTAGCTAGTTGGACTGCTGGAGGGTTGTAGATTGGCGCTACACCATAATTCGGAGTGAATACTTTCTCCAAATGATCTGCATACACTTTTGCTTTGGCTTCACTTGATTTAGCCCATTCCCCATTGGGCATGCGCAACGGAAAATCTTGTATTATCGGGCGCGTGAGTCTCCTTGCTGCTTTCCATTGAGAGTAGTTGGACTCCTCATTCGGTGATAGTTGCTCTAAATAAGTCGTGATTTCCTTGGTTTTGCGCAATTTGAGGAAGTTTCTGAGTTCTCTAGTAGCTTCATTAAGCGCATTCTTCGTTTCGGGTGACCTATGTACAATCCACCTTCTTCTTGCTTCCCTCTTTTTCTTGAGGACTGCAATGACATCATCAGGGGTGTAAACCACATCAGGTGTATTTTCCGGGGTGGCTACTTCTGCCGCCTTTACCATTACTTCGCCAAGTGAGCAGGCTGCTTTTTCTATGTCAACAGGAGTTTTAAGCGCTACGTCTAAGTTTAAATGGGAGCTAATATACATTTTATATGCTTTCCAGTTGGTGCGCCTGTTCGTCAAATTTGAATTATAGGTATTATTTGCCGGAGTGCCGTAGACAGTGAATTCCACTGGAGAGTGGTCCGATGAAAGATCAACCCCTGTGTTTGTAGTGATGTGATGTGCAGCAAATCCTTTAGAGAGCCCGAAATCAATTAGGTCAGGGATCTTTCGTCTGTCTGTTGGCCAGTAGGTTGGCTTTCCAGGTGAGCATACTTTGAGATGTGAGCTTTGTATGGCGTTGTACAGTTGTCTTCCCTTTGGCGTGATGAGTCGTGAGCCCCAGTGGGTGTGCTTGGCATTGTAGTCTCCAGCTATTAGAAATTTATTACCCAGCTGTTTAGATAAATTGATGAATTTCTCGGACGTAGTAGAGTACTTAGGAGGGCAGTAAATTGAAGCAAATGTTATTTGTTGATGGTTGCTCGTGATTACGATTGAAGTAATTTGCATGTTCACTTTTGCTAAGTTCAGTAGATGATGATGCTTGATCTTGCTCTTTATTAGGATACCAGTACCACCATGGGCTCTATCATCAGGATGAGGTGTACTGTAGAAAGTGTATCCCAATATCTTGAAGTTGTTTTTTGAAGTGATGTGTGTTTCAGATATGAGAAGAATATCTATAGAGTTCATTTCGAGGTACTGCTCTATCTCCAGTTTATTATGGGTTACTCCGTTTGCATTCCATGAGCTCACCTTATATTGATTCATGGTTTATTGAGCAAGTGTTGAATAAGAAGATTTTGATTCCTAATGAGGTCTTGCATCATGCTTTGCATCGTATTCATGAACTTTTCCATACTGCTTATTAAAGTATGCAGTCCCTGAGGAGAGACAAGTGTCGATTCCCCTGATTTTTCGGCTACTTGGTTGGTATTGTTCGCTCCTCTGACTATGTTTGCAAAGGAAGTAGCACCTGCAGTCCAGGCAGGAGTCCGGGAAATATCCTGAGGTTGTTGGTTGAGTGGTACATATTTTCCACTTCTGATGGCTGACTGTTGATTGACGCTGTTCAAATTTGTTTTATAGTGCTTATACACCAAACAACCCCTGTAGTTAGCGGTATGGTTTTCTCCACAATTATTGCAGAGTTTTGATTCCGGCTTTTTCGGCTTGTTGCAGTTTTTGGAGTGATGACGGTCTCCACATACAACGCAAATCGTCGGCAGTCTACAATAAGATTTGGTATGACCGTACTCTTGGCAGTTGTGACACTGAGGAGGTCCATTCCTCTTTAACGGTTCTTCTACCTTAATCTTTCTACTAAGAACATACTGTACATTATATATAGGGTGTACAGCACCTTTTTTCAATTTTGTAGACTCAGGCTCTAATTCAACCTTGAACATCGGTTGAGGTTTCTTTTCCCTGTTCAAGATGTTAAAAACGTGCTTCACCTTGAAGTTTTGCCTCTCAAGATCAGCCTTTATTTCGTCGGTCGGTACTTCATAATCGATTCCTTTCAGGACCACCATTAACCCTCTACTTTTCTTCATCTGGAAAGTGTAGAAGGGTTTGTTTTGAGCTTCCAGGTAAGATTGAATTTTCCTAAAATCATCTTCATTTTGAGTTTGGATTTTTGATTCATCCAATTGGTCTTCATGCCGGTGACGTGGAATCGATCGTCAATAATGGCTTTAATGGATTCAATCAGTTTGTTGGTAGCTCTCTCGCGTATATAAATAGGCGGCGGCTTTGTCTGCTTAATACTTTCCGACCCAGACTGCTTTCTTTCTGCTTCTCTAGCGTAGACAAAATCTCGAATCGATTCTGCGTTTTGGTTGGCGGCAACTTTGCAAATTTCGCAATACTCTGCTGAGGTGGCGAGCTCGGGTTACGTCCCCTTTTCCTCGTAATGAACTCGTACTTCTGCCTCCCCGATGGGATGGAATTATGTGCACTCACAGCGACGTCCGTTAGGATTTTTTCATTGGCTGTGGCCAGTTTTTCATCTTTGTTTGGTGTCAGATCATAATCAACATCACCTGAGGACGGTCGTTTTATTGAGTTAATGGCCGTGCAATCGCCAATGCATGATGGTTCTGATTCCCCTTTCGGGTTGGTTTTGGGGGGAGTTCTTCTCAGAGGCATCCCGTTTGCATATATTATTTAGCAATTTACACTTGCACTAGATTCGCACTGGCTGCCGAGTCGAGCGCGCTGCTACTAGTCCACAACGGATTTAGCTGTTTATAATTGCTTTTATTCAATAATGCGATCCCGATTCACTGTTATAAACTGTTCTGGTAATTAAACTGTTCTGGCACTTATCGACACTCGCAAAAGTTGCAAAAATTCAAACGCGTAACATACATGAGAGTTTCGAAACACGTCCACTCACTGCGACGATATGATTTGAATTAATTTCACTAATAAGTGAAAGCACCTTTTATTGATTCTGACGCGGTACGAAGTTCGCCGGGTCAGCTAGTGAAAAACTAAAAAATTGAGTGCCCAGAAAAACTAGAAAAGCGTTTTGAGCACCTCCTTGATGTCAAGTTTTTGTTGCTGCTCCGTGCGTTTCTATACACCTCAATCGTTTTATTTCAATTGCAAAACGTTAGAAGTGTGTCAGGAAAAACTCAACCAGAGGTTAAGGGTCGCAGAACAATGTTCGGATGAATGGGGCTAAAACTAAGTTAAAAAAAATTATATGAAGCAGTAAAAGCGATACGAATGATCAAAATAATTTATAATCAAAAATTAAAGAAATGGCTTCGGATAGACTATAGAAAATAATGCATTTCTGTTTTAAGAGTAATATTTTTACAACATAAATTAGCTGCATTTCATAAACTTGTTCTTACCTTCCAGCAAGCTCATGTTTGCAAAATATCACCATCACGACAATTCGTATGCGTTTGCTTACAGCTTTTATCCTGCTAATCTCTATAGCCGCGTATATTATACGCCGGACTGACTTGGAGTGACTTGGCTTGGAACGGATTGAAATGAAACTTCAAAGTAGGTTTTTGGTGCGACGGTATTAAGGTGGATTAACCGAATAAAATTCAGTTAGTTCTACTAAAGTGAAGTAAATAGCATCGGAACGTCACATATATAAATAGAACTCAAGTGGGCTTCGAATTTTTCAACCCTCAACCCCTTGATCCGGGTCTTCTAACACCCAAGTCGATCCGATCCAGTAAAATTTCGTGATCGGATCGACTTATCTTAAATCAATCCACTGCGGGTATACAACGCGGCTTGACTAATCCTAATCCATTTTGAAACCACGTTATAAACGCGGCTTATGTCTGAATGTTCCATTTCTTATAAATATATTTTTTGTATTCACATTCTCCGCTCATCTTTAACAGTGTCACTTCAAACCCTGCTCCTTTCTTTTTTTTATTTTGCAACAAAACGCCAAAGAAACGATAGGTCTATTCGCGTACTTTCTGTCACTGAATATTACTGAATTTTCCTGAATCATGTGGTGGGGGAAATTCATGAAAAGTACGAAAACGCTCTCATTGCACTTCCTGAAAATTGACAATCAAAAGTGTCAGTTTTCGGTTTTTGGAAGAACAATAGTGATTATAAAGTCATCCTAAGCGGTGATAAATTATCGCCACAAAAACATTCGACCTTCATTGCAACATTACGCAAAAAAAAAATTGCTTGCCGCGCACATTTGAAAATATTTACGCGCGCCACACCGTTTGACACTTTTCAGTATTTTTCAGTAGCTCAGACCCTACTGGAATTTCATCGTACTTACTGAAGGAGGAAAAATCTCAGTTTTCATTAAAACGGAGTACGGGAACGGCTTCATTGCAATTAATCGCGATTAATCGCAATTAATGATATAAGTGCGGATCTATCATTCCAATTTCGACTACCGTTTACCACCCGACTCTGCCACCACTCTACGAGTGTTTCAAGAACGATAATACTGCAAATTTGCTCACAACACCCAAAGAGATAAGCGTACAGGAGAAAATATAAAACAGAAAGAGATAAGGTTAACGGACAGAAACAAAGATAGGATCCAGAAACATTTGGAACAATATATATAAATAACGGCCTGAGCATAAAGAAACGGCAAATGTTCTGTTCGGACGCAAAAAAACGGATGTATTATGGATCCTAGCGAGAGTATGTGAGACATTCTTGTATAGGAATTGAAATCGCAGAAAATGAAATACCCCAGTAGTGCTATTACTATAAGCTGGAAGCATTTCACTACTTTGTTCTTGAAGATGTATAAGACTGTTTATTATAGTTGGACCTATTTTTTTCTGTCAGGACATCCGATAAAATATTGTTTATTCGGTCATGAATGTTACGCTACTTCGGATCGGGAAAGTTTGGAGAAAAGGATTAATTTCGAGTCATCATGACAAAACCGCATTCAAATGCGTTACGAAGCTTTTCCCGGAGATAAGAATGGAGGGTCCGATTAAGATTCGGTATGGTTGGGTATGGTATTTGGAAAGAAATTATGTACGAAATCAAAATAGCTTTGGGAAATTAGTTTGCATATTTCGGGTGGTCTGACATTTCAAATAACTGATGACGTGAATCAGGTTAACATTTGATTGTTAGAGTACAGCTCAGATTGATATGCTGACTTTTCTTTGCAAATTTCATACTGTTACAAACATTTAAAAATTTTGCAACGAAATATTATACGAAATACTATAATTCAGGTGAATTATTTACTGATGAAACCCTAAGTTATAAGCACAATAAAGTATCAGCAAATAGTTTGCTGTATTAAAGTTCTAAAGCTTCTGAAAGGATTTAAATGACATATTGTGATAACATCGCGAAATTTCCCACTGACCACTTTTCTATTCCAACCATCATTTACAGTGAAGCTATCTCCACCCTCAATGGAACGAAATCTATCTTCATCAGAATGAAATATTTCCAAACATTATCCATTCGACGTGAATGTATGTTGCGCTTTTTATCGATTTCCATACTTGTATTTGATTAATGCAACGCATTCACTGCACAAAATTTTCTATGCGCCGTATATGGCTGTCTCGATATCAACTGCCAGGACAGCTCCAAACTATTATCTTTCATCCTGATATGCTAACATTTTACAAACTGATATTCATAGGAAGAGCACCAGCCCATATATTTAGAAATATTTACTGGCCAACACAAGATTTATTTTTCCGAACTTAATCTCCATAAAAGCTTCAAATATCACAGCCTGTCATTCGTCATTTGTGAAGGCTAGCCACTAAAACTGTCCGTAGTTAAATTGATTGTATGATATTCCTCGGCATTTATGCTTCTGTGACGTCGTGATTGTTCGAAAAGTATCGAAAACAGCTATCTAATTAAGACCGAACCATTTTTATGACTATCATAAACAGAGCCCATCCCAGACATTAGTCTTCTCTGCTCGACCTCGACTTCAACGCCTAATCACGTAATTTTTCATTTTCCGGTTTCAGTTTATATAAAGTTTATATAAAGTTTATATAAAGTAGACAAGGATGAGGCTATCGCCAGCCTCATTACTATTCATATGCACGTTAATCATGCATGAATTTCCTGTTAATGTGTTGAGGTCGTGTTTGTGTCTTTTGAATTATCTTACTGGCACATAGAACTTAACATTGTCGATGAAAGCGGCCGTAAAGGAGAAAGAAGAGTGGAAGCAATGATTAAAGCTCGTAATTGGAGATAGGAAGGATATTCAGAGCTCTAGTGGCTGGAAGAGTGACAGACTTTAAGTCGCTGTCCCAGATATTAGGAACGGATTTCGCTAATGAGACTGACAACAATTTGCAATGATGATAACACGATGACGAATGGCTTCTGATAAAAAGGAAAACATTCATTAGATGACTTTGCAGATGAGCGAGGAAACAGAAATAATGTGAAAGCTTTGGGCCTGATGTATTCAAAACAGTTTTTGCTCGTACTCAGAGATACATTTCAAAATAGAACTGTGAATTGAATTGATATATGGAAAGGGTTGTAAAAGTGCTAATTTATTTTTAGTTGGGTGATTTCTGTGAACGAAGACATTGGACGAGTTCTACCTTGTTATCAACCGCAGTTATAAGATAAGTGTCATTTTGTATGGATTCTTTTCATAGGAATAGCTAATTCATCCACTGTCTTGTGTACTCGCTGGATTGTTTGGTCGTCTAAGCAATGTATTAAATATTGCTTTTAAACCTTTTAAACATCTTATGGCAAACGTCTTTAGTACGGTAAGACAATACATAACAGTAAGAGCTTTGAGCTGTCAAATGTCGAATTGCACTAACCTAGTGACGATAAAAAGGCTTATCATTTCAGTTATTATGCTTATATGTGTAAAATTAGTCTTATGAATTACATCGAAATTCAACCAAGGGCCGTGTATTTTGTCAAAATTGAGAAATATTTTCCTCCAGTTATCCTAAACCATTTCTTAATTTATGAAAATGATCGGTATTAAAAACGATGACATGATTGACGGTCGTTTAGTTGCTTTTGCAGACGGTACAGTTTTTACTTATATTCGAAGAACATTAGAAGTTAGCAAAATGAATTTTAAACGGGTTTTAAATGTGAGTATAATAATGTTTTGGAAATTCTTGACCCTACGAGTGTGCTAGGTGCCTAAAACGAGATCGGGAAAATTTGAAATTTTTTGAATTGCCATAACTTTTGACAGAGCTATCAGATCATTAAGAAATTTATAGGACGTATTGACATTACTAAGTTGTACACTCGTGGTGTTTTTTGTGAGCGTGTTGGTATCCCTGCACTCTCCCGAATAATTGCCGCTTTGCATAAAAAAAGCAACTCATATATAAATCCAATGATTTTTCTGCAAAGCCAAGGTAAAACCTTTGAAATTTTACATCGGGAAAGAACGGTAACCCTTCCAAATTCACCTATATTTTTAGCATTAGAAACTTCTGTTCACGAGAACTCACGACTGGACACACGACTGGATAATCAGATACAACTCAAATTCACAAAATGTATTTGTTTTAGGTAGGACCAGGTCTGATAGAAGGGATGTTGAAATATGTGCCAACTTGTGCCAGTGGCGCCATCTTGAAAAATCATTAAAAAAAATGTCTTTTTGTCTTATGAATTTCAATTAAGTTACTAGATTTAAATGAAATCCACACAGTGGCTGAACCTTAGTCTGTACCATGATTAGTAAAAATTTTCAAATAAAATATTTTGTGATATTTTTTTTGAAAAAGATAGCTATTTTCTATTTTTAACGAATCAAGCTCCTGGAAAAATGTTCCAATATTGTAACGCTTTTTTCAGGAACATAATGCAATAAGAAAAGTATTTTGTATCTCAAAAGTGAGCATTTCCAGAAACTAGATAAAATATGTAGAGATTTTCATTGAATTGACATCTCGTAGATTTTTTTATCAGTGTCACTGGGTGTATATATATACCTGCATATATATGTTTGTTTCTAGATATTCATATGCATTCAAATTTTTCCGTAATAGTCATGCACGTAAGGATGCAAAAAAAAATATTCACATCATCATATAATAAAATAATCATCCACAAAACATATATTTAAATGATCATCAGCAATTGCCACACAACACATGCCACTGAGCGAAAGAAATCATTATAAAATCTATTGTACATGAATCAATATACTCCACCTCCTTCGCTTTAGAGCCGCCTATATAAACAAAATCGAATTGACTCGTGTAAGCGAAACACGCTAGATCGCATGGACGCGCGAAAGCATGGACTCATGTCTAAAAAGGGCTTAAGGCTGTGTTTAGACACGAGTCCATGCGTCCATGCGATCTAGCGTTTTTTGTTTACACGAGTCATCTCAATTTTATTTAAGTAGGCGGGTCTCAAGTGAAAGATGTGGAGTATGCTAATTTATGCACAATCGATTTTATAAATCATGTTTTATAATGCTTTCAATCGCTCATTGTCATTTGTGGATGATTCGCGGATGATCATTTCAATGTATGTTTGTGGAGGATTAATTTAATATATGATAATGTGAATGATAAATTTTTTGTATAATAACGTGCAACACTATTGCGAAAAAATTTGAATTCAAACGAATATATACGTATATATATATATATATATATATATATATATATATATATATATATATATATATATATATATATATATATATATATATATATATTTATATATATATATATATATATATATATATATATATATATATATATATATATATATATATATATTTATATATATATATATATATATATATATATATATATATATATTTATATATATATATATATATATTTATATATATATATATATATATATATATATATATATATATATATATATATATATATATATATATATATATATATATTTACTTATATACACTACAGGCAAAAAGTTTAAGACAACTTAGGAATCGAGAAAATAAACAAAGTTTAAAGTTTTTATGGTAATTAGAATTTATTTATTTCCGAATAAAATATAATTGATAGAGTTGGGTCGTACTCGGATTTTTACATACTAGGTATTCCGAATACGAGTACAAAAAAATACCTGTTCCAAATACCTGTTCCAAAAATACTAACTAGTATTTTTTGAAGTATGTACATATATACACACAAGTACATGCGATTTGCCGTGATGTAATGAAACGGTATGATATGCCCTCGCCCATCCACCAGAGACAAAGTTCCCAGGCTAGAATGGTGATGGTGCAGTTGACCGTGAAAAGATACGAGCCATTAGTCCGTGCAGCTTGTCCGTAACTATCCAATGGTCGGTCACTTATTTGGCAAGTGTTTCCCCAATATAGGAGCCATCTAAGGGAAAACAAGCAAATTCAATCAATTTAATTTGATTTTCATTTTAATATATGCACAAAACACCTCCTGTATTCGTTCAAACTACCAGTGTCGAAAAATGTACTATAATAGGACCAACTTATCCTGTTGCCATCTATATGACTTTTCATCGATCGATGCCTGATACCAAACTTTTCCTGGCTAATCTAAAACAGTCGGTTTTCCACTTCGCCTCACTGAAGCATGAATTTGTCGAAAATTTTATTAAGAAATGATAAAATGTCTATTAAACATGAACCCACTAGGGGTCAACCTTTTCTGTAAAGCTGGACATGAGTCACAACCCCGGTAGGGTTGGAGTGCAGTCACGAGGAGAGCTTCAGCACAGCCGGAGAAGCCAACTGGCTAACCAAAAAGGATCTAAACATTTTTAGTGTTATTTTCAGTTTTCCCGGCTGATTTCATTCTACCATATCTTAGAAACTAGGCCGCTTTTCCCCATATTTGTATGGGAACAACTCAGAAAGATCCTCAAATTCATACTAGACCAAAAAAAAAATTTTTTGAAAAAATGGACGTTTTTGCCTAATTTCCCCTATGAAAAAATTTGTTCTTCCTTAAAATATCACTATTGAACTCCCCGATCACTTTCAATCATCGAAAGCGGTGTAAAGGCAGTTTTTGCCAAACTATGGCCAAAAAACCCCTTACTCCCCAACAAAACCGAAAGTTTTGTATCACAGCAATAGGTGTTGGCTCGTTATGTCCCAAACCACACTAACCCAAAATTAGCCGATTTTGTCCGATTTCAGCTACTTTTGCCCTAAAAAGTTTTTGAATAATTGAATAAAATACTTTCCCAATTTCTCCTATCAAAAATTTTTTCGTCCTTAAAATATCACTAATATACTTCCCGACCACATTCAATCATCGAAAGCGCTGTA
>OX376373.1:100967330-100997047 GCA_947369275.1 Nemotelus nigrinus | reverse complement strand
AGAATAATAACGAAAGCTATAATTCTTGTGTTTGGAATTTGGCCCCCAAACATACTTTTTGTGGGAAAACGTAATGAAGGATTTATGGCTATCTTGAAAATAATGCAAGCAATGGGAGTTACAATTAGCGAACGTGCGCTGGAACATGCAGAACATAGAGATGTTGCAAGAATCAACCAGGCGGAAAAACACCCGACTGAGGTATCTATAGAGGCCAGAACTGCTCGAAGGGAGCAAAAATCTTTGGAAAAGGAGGAGATTGAGCAAGAAGAAAATACATTGTATGGTCCAGGCATTGCAGATTAATTTTCGGTAAGATTTATTGCAATAAATATTGAATATTAACCTTAAGCGCGATTTTCTCGAAACAACGTTTTGCAAGTTGGCGTGCATGATTAAGAAAAATAATATTATGCAATCCTTCTGAAATTTTAACACGTTAATCTGCACATGTAGATGCTCAGAATGAACTACGGATGAAAAAATCAGCACCAAATTTTTTTAGTTATAACCGATTTCTGGGGGAAAAAACCTCGATTTTCGAAAAAAACGCCGCCATTTTGTTATTTTTCAACCAAATTTTCTTTGTTTAGTTCATTATAAGGCCGCTTTGATGTTGTTCAAATCCACGTTTTTGTTTGTTTTTTTCAGACTTTTCTGACTACAGTTATCATGCACGCCAGGTTTTTTGGTGTATTTTCCAAAAAATTGTAGCAGACGACAGAGGGCCACAAAACATTTTTAGCAATTTTTTTAATGTATTACAAAAGAAGTAAAGTATGTGTAAAAAGTTTCATTAAGATATGTTTTTTTATTCAATTAAAAACAAGCCTTTGGAAAAAACATTTTTTTTTTTCAATTTGAAGGTGCTGCGTCCCCTTAAGTAATCATTTAGAACAATTTCATGTGACTTGACATTAATTTAGACTAAAATTAATTCAGGATTTAATCTAAATTTTTCTTATAAAATAGTATACTTTTGTTGATATACTCAATTTTTTGATTTCATACAGATGTGAGTGGAAGGTAATTATGAATTTTCTTTACTTCATAAGAAAATATATAAAATATTTCTTTGAAACAAAAATAAATCATCAAATTTTATAAAAAAAATTTTCCCCTAATCTTCTGCTGTGTCCGATTCCAGTTCGTTGCATTCACAGCTATCATCAGACGTACCAAAAGCTGATTCTTCTTCGTCCTCTTCGTCTTTAGTTTCGTCACTAACATTATCAATTTCTTCGTCCTCTTCGATGTTTTCTGGAAATAAAATAAAATTTGAACATCAGAATAGTTATTTATAGAAGTTTTTATAGAAATTGATAAATACTTGTAGTGTTGACAACGCTTGTCACGCTGGTGATACTCGGTGGAAATTGATCACCGTCGAACCATTTGAAAGCATATGTATCTTCATTTTGTTCCCATCCATAGCCTGTTGGTGCAGATTCAATTGGAACTGATAGATGAGCATGGGTCCAGAGGTGGGCTATATAGGATGTATGAAGAATTTGCTGATGTAACTCAGATTTCCATGGCGGAAATACCTCTCCATCAATTGAATTTTTGAAATTTAACACATCTCTTTCCACATTCATTTTATACAGTTTCGTAAATGTAGCAACTCGTGCTACATTTACGTCGCTGATGCCTCTAAAACCATAGATTCTACAATCAAATTCTTCAATAGTATTTTCATGTTCATACATTTCACAATTGTTAATGTTGGCAATGTTTTCAAAATGCTCTCATGTATGATGAATTTTTTAATGTTTTGTAAGGATTTTTTTTTTGCCTTGTCTTTAGAATTTCGGATTAAAATCACATCCTGTGAATGCGCGAAACCCTGGTAATGATGAACATAAGGTACTTCCGAGCATTCCGTAAAATCTATTAATATTTATATCGTTTAGCATTACCAGTTGCAAATAGAATGCTAATTTTTAAATTTCTGTGAATAGGCTGCATGTTGTCCAATAAGATAATCAAAATATCCGTGTCCGAGCATCTTATAGTCAAGTGTGCATCAAAATCTATATGACAAACATGGAAGACAATTTTTGAATTACTTTACTCGTGAGCTTTGCAGTCTAAATCCGGAACTATGCTCTTTATTATTTTCTCATTTTGATTTACGTACATATAGCATGATTCACAATTAACGTAAATGGTTTTCTCACCAATGAAAGAAGCCATAGTTATAACTATTTTCCCAGTCCTTACAGAGAAACTTTACTAGTGCATCCTTGAAGTTGATGTTTTCAATTTCGTTAACAAAATTTGATGGCCGCACTGGATCCGGGCTTTTCATATTGAAATGTTCACCTGACATCGCTCCTCTTATTGCATTTTCATTGTCTTTTATCGATGGACAAAAATATCAAACAAATGATATTGTAATATCACGAGCATGGGTGGCAGTGAAAATCGTAAGTAGTTTTCGTGAAATGCTCCCAAACGTTAGTAGAATATCCGTCATGGAATGTAGATTAAAAATTATATCATATATCATTACATCACATTGGATTCTATATTTTCTTCTAAACATTTCAACAATACAGATTTATCAGCTTTACAACCCATTCCATCTAAATGACACAAAGCTAATGAGACTGCTGTTAGCGGATATGTGAAAGCTGCATCAATATTCAATTTTGTTTGTAATGATAATACGAGTAACAGCCCAAATAAATCGCGCTGCATTCGTACTTCAACGATACTCAAATCTCTTTACGTTGATGCTGCATTTATTGATGAATGTTTCACGTTGTTCATTCCCTAACTCCTATACATGAAGTAAGAAATTGGCGATATCGACTGATGTAGCTTGACCCGTAGATATATTAAATAAAAATCCTTTCTCCAAATCTTTTGAAAATGGATTGTTCTATTTAATGTGTTAAACTAAATTTTGCCTTTGAAAAGAATGTTTTTTTAAATCCTATTCTTATTAAGATTAATAGTAATGTTTTGTTATGTTCAAACCTGCTTCTTCCATTACATAACTGACGATTGCTGTACGAATACTATGGCTTCTACACTAACGTTGGCGGACAGAAATTGAATTGGTAGAATGAACTATTCCTGTTAGTTTATTTGCAGCATCAGCATTTATTGTTTGCTCCAAAATTAGGTCCACAAGCTGTCTTGAAAATGGTTTGTCAGTTCTTTTGATCCTATAAGACTCTTACTGAAGCTGGAATTTTGATTCCGGATGGCTAGTACTTACTTTCATTAAATTTTCATGATATATTACCGTATAATGCGAATAATTTTGTTGATTGAAAGCAAAGAAAAAAATTGTAATATAGGCAATACATATTTGAACAATTCTAGATCTGCTGCTCTTATCTTATGACTTAATAAAAAATAAAAATTAACCAATTGGATATAAATAAAGATATAAAAGATATATAATAAAGAATTGAGCAGTTTTCCTGTGCTTGCCATACAATGTTGCCTGTTCATATATTTTATATGCGTCCAATAACGTTTTAAATTCATTGTGTGAAATTTTTGGATTAACCGATTATCGTGTCATAAAATCTATTAATGATTGTTTGATTTCATTTGTTATTATGCATTTTCGGTCATCGAGAAACCTTCCAAAGTGTAAAATCTGAGGAGTAAGTGATAGCAAGGGATGCAATGTTTTACAAAGGTTAAAATACTTTCCAGTTATAAATCTATTCACTGAGCCACTTGCGAATAATACTGAATTCGCCATGGTATCCGTGATTCCATAATTATCGATTAATTTTACAACCGCTTTGCAATAAGCCATCATAATACGGAAAGACCCGAAGTGGATAAATAAATTATCAAAGCGTGATTTTTCCGTACTTCATTTCGAAAAACACCGAAGAGGACGAAGAAATTCTGATGAAACTAAAGAAGAAGAGGAAGAAGAAGAATCAGTTTTTGATACGACTGATAATAGTTGTGAGAGCAGCGAACTGGAAACGGACACATTAGAGGATTAGGGCAAAAATAAACTATTTAGAAAATTTGATTATTTGCATTAAAATTTGGTAATTTATTTTTAGTTCAAAGATATATTCAATATATTTTCATATGTAGTAAATAAATTCCATATTATTTTCCACTCACCTCTGTATGAAATAAAAAAAAACCCTAGCGCTAGAAACACTAATGTTCGAAGAACTGTAGAAGATTTGTGCAGATTTTGAGTGTGTATTCTACCAATTCTTACTTTTCTTACTTAAAACTAATACACCCTAAGTAATAAAAGAATCTAAGCTTATTTTAATTTCGGTGACTTCATCGAAAGATACTGCGATAGAAAGGTGTTTGGGGCTGTCATCCGAAAAATGTGCAGATTTTAGAAAATTTAAACATTGTTTATTTATTTTCATTGCAAATGTTCGCGATGTGAATACTTAATGTAAGCATTTACTGGAGCAAAAATAACAAAAAAGCCTAGTGCTGGCAGTCCTTTGCTAGCACCGAAGCAAAAACTATGTCGCATCTGCCTTCCGCTGAAGTCAACCTGCTCTGCGAATTTCGTATTGATCCGATGACTGCATTGGAAGTTATAAGGGTGCAAAGAAATTTCGGGTTATCAGTCGCAAAAGTTTTCAAATTTTCTAGATCTTAATATTTGGTGTTTATTTTCACTACAAGATCACTATGATTTGAAAATTCTATGCTAAAAACGCTTACTAAAGGTATGCCAAATAAATACAAAAACAACCATAGCTGGCAACCCTATCATTGTTTTGAAATTACATTTCTACTGAATATTGCCTACAATAAGTTTAATTTTCCATTTGAAATTCGTTATGATTCAATGACTGTACTGGAAGCTATAGGGCAAAGACCTTTATTTTCCTCAGGAATTTTCCAAATTTAAGACACCAAAATTACCATAGCTGGCAGCTCTAACCGAATTTTTCAACCACATTTCTA
This sequence comes from Nemotelus nigrinus, assembly GCA_947369275.1. Classification (NCBI taxonomy): domain Eukaryota; kingdom Metazoa; phylum Arthropoda; class Insecta; order Diptera; family Stratiomyidae; genus Nemotelus; species Nemotelus nigrinus. The sequence goes on along the minus strand of OX376373.1, from coordinate 100,992,118 downwards.
CCAAACGTGGTTTAAAATAATGTTCAGCTATCGTGTGAATTTCGTCAAAATTGAATAACTGAATCAGAATTTATAGGGCCAAAAGCAGTTACTTTTCTTAGTGATTTTTCAATATGGCACCACTGGCACAAAATTGCCCACATTTCAAAATAACTTCTATCAGACCTTAAGACCAATATATTCGGTAAATTTGAATTGATTCTGACTATCGGATCGTGAGTTTCCGTGAAAAGAAGTTTGTGAAGCTAAAAATATAGGTGAATTAGGGAAAGGGTTACCAGGCGTTAACGTTATAAAATTTCAAATCTTTTACTTTGGCTTAACAACGCATAAGGTTTAATGAATGGCTTGTTTTTCAAGAAACGACATGTTTTCAGGAGAGTCGATGATTTGAAAGTTTTTAGTTTCAGTGCCTACCCTAGCTACATGGTTGCCAACATGCTCACTCTAAGCTACACAGATTTACAACTTAATAATACCAATATGTTCTAAAAGTTTCATAATGCTTAAAAAGCCCTGTCAAAAGTTATCCCAATTCAAAAATTTTCTCGATCTCTTTGCAGGCACCTCGCACACACATGGGGTTAAAAAATTCCAAAACGTTATCCGATTCACATTCAAAACACGATCTAAATTCATTCCGCTACCTTGACTTTCGCTAAAATTATTTGTGGACGGAATAATAGGTATATTAAAAATATCACGAAAATGGCCGCTGGCGCCAAACGGTTTAAGAAAATTGACATTTAGTGAGACCTGGACCTATTCTGCAAATACACAAATGTATCCTGAAAGTTTCAACTCAATCGGATGGCGCGTTCTCGAGAAATTGTCACTGAATTTTTTTGATGATCTATATTATATATATATATATATATATATATATATATATATATATATATATATATATATATATATATATATATGTATATATATATATATATATATATATATATATATATATATATATATATATATATATATATATATATATCAGGGGCGGCGCGTCGTTGTACGCAAAGGAAGCAGTGCTTCCCTTGCTAAATATTCCCTATACAAGAAAAAAAAAATAGCTTAACAATACATATTGAAATTCAAAGCAAATCAATTAATTTTATATGAATTAGCATCCAACATCAATAAAAAAATTTACGAAACTCAAAATACTATTCATCTCACACACGAGATAGTTCTCACAGCCAAAGTGCCTTACAAGTAGTTTTACAGCAACGCGATCGGATATCTTGCGTTTGAGTGAAAACCTCAAGCATCTCGTACCATTGTAAGCCAGAACGCTCAGTTCATTGCAGCGTATTGAAATATGCTACACAGAACACTAAAGTGATCTTGCCTCAATGCACGTATCATGATGTGTGCATACACCCCCTTGCAAGCATCACGCAATCGATGGTCGTAAACACTTTGCAATGAATGTTCCCGAATAGTAGCGCGGACGCTGCTCAGCTCACCGCGTCTTCTTGAGTAGAGAAAATCAAAAACCCCTCGCTTATTCAGCCGCTAAATGGCCCAGAAGTATTTGTGAATGGACGCAGCACGATTTGTTGCGTACACTGTTTGTTTTCTATTTCGCTACAGAACTTGGAGCTGGTATGCTTTGGGTGAATGAGTTTAGGATGTTATTTGTATGTATGAATACTGTAATGAATTCGTTGTTTAACACAAGATGTTATTTGTATGTTTTGTTTCTGTAATGAATTTATTACTGAGTTCAAGAGTTAAATGTTTGCTGCAGATTGAAATTCTTTTGATTTGTCTGTTTGGTTGTTTGTGCTGAAAGTGCGTAAGTATTGTAATGATTAAAGAAAGATAGTGGCTTTCTAGGTTTAATTCATTTTATCTTGAAAATTGAATTTCACCATAGAACATCGACTGCGGTATATTTTTCTCTTAGACTATTTGAATAGATAAAAGTACTTTATAGATTCGTGGTGACCAGGACCACTAATTTTCACTCTTTATTAAAAAAATAGTTCTAATTTGCAATATCATGCATTGTGATTTGTAATCTTGCATCATTTAAATATTACTGAGATTGATGGTGATCATAATGAGTAGAAAAGTTACTGAATCAAACAATTGGAAATTGAATGCAACTTTTGATGTATTTGCTGCGCTGAAATTCCTACTTGTTTATTCTGGAAAACTATGCAAAAATATATCTGCTTCCCCGAGTCTTAAAGACACGAGCCGCCACTGACAGGGGCGGCTCGTCGATGTACGCAAAGGAAGCAGTGCTTCCCTTGCTAAGCCACAAAATTGATTAAATAATCAATATGTAACAATCAAAAGATTTACAATCAATATTTAGCAATCAAAGTAATAACATTTATTTTCTTTCAAAAACAAAACTCCATCGCTACTATGAATCAAATGGTTTTATTTTATAACAGTCCACCTACAGAGCTTCCAAGGTAAATTTACAGCGACGCAATGAAAATTCAAAAGTTTTACTATACAAACTACAGGCCCTGCATACCATTCAATTGAAAACACTAAGTTCATTGAGATATACAACACAGAACACTGAAGTGATCTTGCTTCAATGCTCAAACTCGTGGTTTTCGCATAGATCTACTTGACGCTTTGCCTAAATGATTCCCACAAACATTTTACAATCAATGTACTCAAATAGCATCGCGGACGCTGGTTCAGTTCACAGCGTTTTGGTGGATAGAAAAATTAAAAAAAAAACCCTTGCTCCATATACCCTGAACGACCCAGAAATCTTTGTTATTGAATAAACTTAATACGCTGCAAAGGTATCTGCGTCTCTATTATATTACTGTTTCCCCTCATGATTTATCTGTAGATTCTCTTCTGCTCCTCTTCTTACGAGTTGTTCCCCTTCTGATTTGATGCCTTTTATGCTTTGTTCGCATGGTGTATGTACGGTGCAAGTTATTGTGATTTTGATATGGAGAATATGTAGGAGTTGAATTGTTTCGTGTACAATTTTCTCCTGTTAGGTTTTTCTGTATCTGCTTTGGGTTTACTTTCGCAAAATGAGTTTCTCGGTTTAGGTGGTTTGAGTGATATGACCACTTGATTGCTTTTGCCTATGTTATTTCTATGTAGAGTTTCTGAAGTGCTTTATTTAGCATTTATAGTTTACATTAGATGCGTTTTTTATGCCTTCGAAAAAACGCACCTGTTATAATTCTTTTGACTTGAATTTTATGTGTTGTCAGTATTAATACGGTCAGTTAAAGATGGATAAAAGGATAGTTTTTAAAGTAAATTATAATAAAACTCGTTAAAGTGAGAGCGTATTGAATAGATACTGTTTCGAAAAGTTAATATTTAAATTGGAATTGTTTTTGCGGGATGATTCAAATTGAACAATTTCCGTATCAATTATTCTCTGCTTTGATAAGCTTTAGAGACGATATACGTTGTCTATGCGATTATAGACAAGAAGGGAACTGTGATCACAAATCAATAACCTTTATGAGTCAATATTTACCCGTTCAATATGGATTCTAAAGTGGAAAACCAAAATTGCTGTGATTTTGCCATAGAGGATTTACTGCTGCAGTCTTTTTCGTTGAGGATCTTATCGACTCTTGGCAACCAAGACAACAACTGTTAGCAAAAGGTTTTTTTTTAATTAGGCACTTTTATGGCAAATTACATGAGGAACTTATTTTTATTGTGGTTTTGGCTGTCTAATTTAATTTGCCAAAAGATGCACTATATCCTCAACTATGAGTTATTAAAAAACTTTCGCGGGCAAGACATTCATTTGCTATTTCGCGGGACATGACATTTATTTTTCGCGGGGCAAGACATCCATTTGCTGTTTCGCGGGGCAAGACTTTTATTTTTCGCGGGGCAAGACATTCATTTTCAATTTCGCGGGGCAAGACATTCATTTTTCGCGGGGCAAGACATTCATTTGCAATTTCGCGGGGCAAGAATTCATTTGCTATTTCGTGGGGCAAGACATTTATTTTTCGCGGGCAAGACATTCATTTGCTATTTCGCAGGGCAAGACATTTATTTTTCGCGGGGCAAGACATTCAATTGCTATTTCGCGGGGCAAGACATTAATTTTTCGCGGGCCAAGACATCCATTTGCTGTTCGCGGGGAAAGACTTTTTTTTTCGCGGGGCAAGACATTCATTTTCAATTTCGCGGGGCAAGACATTCATTTGCTATTTTGCGGGGCAAGACATTTATTTTTCGCGGGGCAAGACATTAATTTTTCGCGGGGCAAGACATTTATTTTTCGCGGGCAAGACATTCAATTGCTATTTCGCGGGGCAAGACATTAATTTTTCGCGAGGCAAGACATCCATTTGCTGTTTCGCGGGCAAGACTTTTATTTTTCGCGGGGCAAGTCATTCATTTGCAATTTCGCAAGACATTCATTTGCTGTTTCGCGGGGCAAGATTTATTTTTCGCGGGGCAAGACTTTCATTTTCAATTTCGCGGGTCAAAACATTTATTTTTCGCGGGGCAAGACATTCATTTGCAATTTCGCGGGGCAAGACATTCATTTGCTATTTCGTGGGGCAAGACATTTATTTGCTATTTTGGAGGGCAAGACATTTATTTTTCGCGGGGCAAGACATTCATTTGCTGTTTCGCGGGGCAAGACATTCATTTGCTATTTCGCAGGGCAAGACATTTATTTTTCGCGGGGCAAGACATTAATTTTTCGCGAGGCAAGACATCCATTTATTTGCACATTCATTCACAATTTCGACATTCATTTGCAATTTCGCGGGGCAAGAATTCATTTGCTATTTCGCAGGGCAAGACATGTATTTTTCGCGGGGCAAGACATTTATTTGCTATTTCGCAGGGCAAGACATGTATTTTTCGCGGGGCAAGACATTCATTTTCAATTTCGCGGGGCAAGACTTTTATTTTTCGCGGGGCAAGACATTTATTTTTCAATTTCGCGGGGCAAGACATTCATTTGCTGTTTTGCGGGGCAAGACTTTTATTTTTCGCGGGGCAAGACTTTTATTTTTCGCGGGGCAAGACATTCTTTTTCGCGGGGCAAGACATTCATTTGCTATTTCTCGGGGCAAAAAAGTCAACACTTTGTCGTATAATTGCTTTTAAGTATAAGCTTTTTATCGTCAAAGTAGCTGAATATAAAGCTCAGCATGTAGCTTGGGATCTCCATAGTGTTTATAATATGCTCACAGTTGGCTGAGTTGAAAGCATTTTTCACGCAAATTAGACCAAAGCGTAATGTTCTTGGTCTCCATCTCTCAACACCAAATTGCGTCAATAGCAATTTCTATGGGATTTTCGATTGCATTTTGTGCTTTCAAGGACATTCCAGTATTTCATCCATCGAAGAAATTCAATTATATTTTGTTCTTATAGTTCGATATATAAAAAGTTAGTATTTTTTTTGCTTTCAAATAGTATACATAATTTGAATTTTTGTGAGATTGTTGATCTTAGTGAGTAGGAATATCACTGAAATAAGCTGTTGACAATCAATCACTAACTTTTAATGCAAATATGGTCAGCAATGAAATACCTAATTGTTCTTTTACGAGATATTCAAAAAATCGCATGTATAGTTTACTACGCGCTTCATAATATTTTGCTTGTGCTTCCCTAAGTCTCAAAACCACGAGTCGCCACTGCTTTAAATGCTTTTATTTTTGCCTTTTCCTTCCTACTTAAACTGTAACCACGTAGCATTTCTTCTGGAGTAAAGAAAGCAACTGTAACAAAATGAAATTATTTAAAACCCTCTCCTCAAAGATATTATGTGCAGATCTTACCGATTTATTCAATAAACTTTGTTATCAAATACAATCACTGAACGTGGATTTATATTTATTTCCGCCCAGCCTACGCAAAATGTCAGCTGTCATTGGTTGCCATGAAGAAAATTCACGAAAAATTGCATTGAGCAAGAACATGATCGGACGCGCATACGCTGAAGTCACTTCTTACAACACAGCAATTGCTATCGTACGAAATTTTGTTGTTTTTCATGGATGGTTTTATAATTATTTCCTTCACTATATATATATATATATATATAATATATATATATATATATATATATATATATATATATATATATATATATATATATATATATATATATATATATATATATATATATATATATATATATATATATATATATATTTATATATATATATATATATATATATATATATATATATATGTATATATATATATATATATATATATATATATATATATATATATATATATATATATATATATTATATATATAAATATATATATATATATATATATATATATATATATATATATATATATATATTTATATATATATATATATATATTTATATATATTATATATATATATTTATATATATATATATATATATATATATATTTATATATATATATATATATATATATATATATATATATATATATATATGTATATATATATACATAGACCTACTGGTCCGTAGTGGTACCAGATGGAATTCAGTCTAAGCGGCCATCAAAGGCCCCGGACTTTTTCACGAACTGAAGGATGTCCTTCAGCTTTGGCTCTGCACGTGCGAGAGATCCACCAGCCAGGGCTCACCCAAGTATCGCAGTCTGGTTTTCCCCAGTGCCGGGCGGTGACACAGGAGATGCTGGATTGTTTCTGAGACCCCCGGCTCTTGACACGTCCTACAGGTGTCGCTCGTTAGGAGTCCCATTTTCATAGCAGGTGATTCTACAAGACAATGGCCAGTAATGATACCAACGAGTCGTTTGCAGACAGTCCGCATAAACTCGAGGAGTTACTTGGTCGATGCGAGATTGTATGATCCCCACATGATTTTGGTTACCCTGCAGGTCTGAATTGCACCCCATCATGCATCATTTTGGAGTCGATTGAGTACTAATTGTCTGGATAGGATTAATGATGTCAATCGCTCTCAAAAGGGGAAGACTAGCCCCATACATGGCTAACGCATCCACCTTCTCATTTCCATCAATGCCCTTATGACCGGGAACTCAGAAGATTCTGACTCTTCTGCTGTTACCCAGTCTGTTCAGGGGCCTGAATGCAATCGAATACACACTTCGATTTGTATGTGTGAGATATCAGTGCTTTTACCGCCGGTTGACTGTCCGACGACGATAATGACGATATTCTGGCAGACATTTCGCAACATTTTGATGTACTTTCATCTGCTCTTTCGAAGACTAACCTCAACAATAATGGCGTCGAAAAATCTCTTGTCTCACTGGAAGAGAGAATAGATTCTCTGAATGGAAAATTTGATACATTATCTTCAATTATCTCAGCCACTTCTGTCCCAAGTAGCTCTCGCCAAGTAAACTTTACAAACATGCTCGAGAATGCTGAACAAAAACTTTCTTCAATGATCGACAATCAAAATACGTTACTAACTAATGCCTTTTTGGAACAAGCACTAAAATTAAATAACATAAATAATAAGCTTGAACACTTTGAGCACCAGCGCGAAAACCCACTGGAAGATATGAATAATCGGCCATCTACTTTCGAGCATTCGCTTCTGCATGAGCTATCAATGGCCGAAATTAACAGCAACATGCCGAAATTGATCACAAAAGACATTGCTACGTCTCCTATCAAAGAATTGACTTCTACTGCAGCCAAGCCAATATATAAATTTGGTACATATTGGTCGAAAAATGAGTGTGACAGTCGAATTAAATAAATAGAAAAACATAATAAAAATTGCCAATACGAAGGATCACGCTTCCATTTACCAGTTGATACCGACAAAGTAGCGTTCTTCGTGAAAGGAATTCCTCCCACTGCTGATCAAGGATGGCTGAATACGTTTCTCGAAACTGGATTCCACATCAATGATTATTTGATCACAAAACTACCACAACGGAAACACAACTCACAGAAGCGTTACAAGGTTTTAATTCCAACAAAATATGCCTGGATGTTCATGAGTTTGGACGGACGTAGCAGCAAATTCAACTCGAATGGCGTTACATTTTCTCCCTGGAAGAATCGAATGTCCAACAATAGCCGTAAGAAAGTACCAAATTCTGTAAGAAAAAATTGTATTTCAAATAATGTTCCTAATACCCGTAAATCTCCACCCATTCAAAATCCTCAAATTACTAATACTCGTAACATCCCATTAATACCACGATCCACTGTTGCTTCCGTTTCTTCTCTACTAAATACAAACAACAACGTAGCCAATATTAGCTCCTCTTTATCCTCTAGCCAGCTGGCCACCCATGTCGCCTCTACAGAAGCAACTACGAATACTACTATATCTTTTGGCAATTTGATGACAACTGCTTCTCGTCGAAAAGCAGTCAACTCTGTTAGGCATTTATCCTAACATAACACCTTCTTTAAATGGACTCAGACTCTTTTACCACAATTGTAGTGGTATGAGAGGGAAATTAAATAAATTATATCTTGACGCAAAATCCTGCCACTTTAATTTACTCGCCTTCACAGAAACATGGCTAAATGATTCCCATAAGAATGAAGAGATCCTTGATAGCAGTTGGACAATTTACAGAAGCGATCGTGACTATTGTTCCACAGGTCAAACGCGAGGCGGTGGGGTTTTGCTGGCGGTTAGCAACACACTTTCAAGTGAGATTATTGACACCACCCCCAATGTATTGTTTCAACACCTTGTTATTCGTGTTTCTTTGAATAACCATTTCCTTTATATTAGTTTGGCCTATATTCCACCCAGATCGGACGAATCAGTTTACAACCATTTCTGTGAATTAATATCTTCCATTACAACGTCTCTGAATGAAAAAGACAAAATAATATTCCTAGGGGATTTCAATCGTCCCAACTTATGTTTTATCCCCGATGAAAACGACGCATTTCTTCTCCCTGTTAACCTCTCAGATTCTAATGATTTCAACCTTGCGAGTACTTTTTATGGCAACGATTTGCAGCAAGTCTCTCCAACTCCCAACCAAAACGGTCATTGGTTGGATCTTGTGTTTACAAACGCCTATGACGAAGTAGTGGTAAGTCCAACTAATGATGCAGAGCATCTCTTTTCAAATAGTTTACACCACACTGCACTATCAGTTGAACTTCCCACTCCTGATTCTATTTACTTAAAAACGTACAATAATTCAATTGTATACGACTTTCTTAACGCTGACTACGAAAGTATTCACCATGTACTTGACTCTATAGATTGGACGAATACTCTTTCAGCGCTAGATCTTGAGGAAGCCATTTCCACTTTTTACGATAAAATATTTGACGCCGTTGAAAGATATGTACCTAAGATTAAAAAAAAGAAAAAATTGTCTGAACCATGGCTTGATAGGGAACTTAGGCATTTGCGAAATCATAGAAACAAACTATATAAACGATTAAAGGAAAATATTGATGTTAATTCTACTATTCAGGAAGCTTATAATGAAGTAGTTAAGGAATTCTCGACAAAGTCTCGCGATGCTTATGCCAATTATATTAAGAAAACCGGTGAAAGTATAATCCACGACCCAAAAAAATTCTTTGATTTTGTAAATATGAAGCGGAAAGTCACCGGTTATCCATTGTCAATGTCCTATAATAATATCACCTCTGCTTCTCCTAAAGATATCTGCGATTTATTCGCAGATAATTTCCAGAGAATTTTCACTGTATCAGACCCATCTAACTCAAATGTTTCTCCTTCTAATTCAGCACCAACCACTTTTCTCAGCCAAATTAAAATTTCACGCGATGAAATACGTAAAGCTATCTTGGAGCTCGATTGCAACAAAGGCCCTGGTCCTGATCTCCTTCCACCGTCCTTCCTGCGTAGGTGCGTAGAGCAGCTAATAACACCCCTGCATATTTTCTTTGACAGGTCACTTTCATCCGGTGTTTTCCCATCCTGTTGGAAACTTTCATATGTGACACCAATTTTCAAAAATGGCGATAGACGCTGCGTCGAAAATTACAGGGGCATTGCCATTTTATCTTCCATTCCAAAACTTTTTGAAAAGGTTGTATACAATAAACTTTCCCCACTAGTTGACTCCCGTCTGAATGAGCAACAGCATGGCTTTAGAAAAGGTCGCTCAACTATCACAAACTTGACAATCCTAGTTTCAGACGTTTTGTGTAAAATGGAAAAAGGCTATCAAATTGACGCAGTCTACACTGACTTTAGCAAAGCTTTCGACAGAGTTGACCATTCTATATTGATCCTTAAGCTGCACAAATTCGTGCTTGCCGGATCTTTACTAAGCTGGCTCAGTTCCTACCTCCACAACCGAATCCAACTCGTTAAGTTTCAAGGAATTTTATCAAAAAATATATTTGCTACCTCTGGTGTTCCACAAGGTAGTCATCTTGGCCCACTTCTCTTTAACATATTCATCTCGGATCTATCTGACGTCCTGTTAAACATACCTCACCTACTTTATGCAGACGACCTCAAACTGTACCACACCATTGAATCTAAATCTGATGCACTTTTCCTTCAATCCAAGCTTGATTCTCTTGTTCAATGGTGCAATATAAACAAGCTCTCGCTGAATATTGATAAGTGCCAAATTATAAGTTTTAGCCGTAAATGCACGGTTACGCAGAACACTTACTTTCTCGGCAACAACTTATTAGCTCGCGTTGATAGCGTTGTTGATCTCGGTGTTGTGATGGATGTGAAACTTCGTTTCACCTTGCACTACGACAAAATTCTTTCCCGTGCGAATAAGCAGCTCGGCTTTATTAAACGACGTGCCAAGGAGTTCAAAAACTTGTGGGCCACAAGATCATTATACACTGCACTTGTACGCCCTCTTCTTGAATACGCCTGTATTATTTGGAGCCCAGCCTTCGAAATTCACAATAACAGACTCGAGTCCATTCAAAAACAATTTTTACTTTTCGCCCTAAGAGATCTGTACAACCCTTACGATTTCGAAAATTTACCCCCATATGAGTTTAGATTGGGTCATTTAAACTTAACTTTACTTGCATCCAGAAGAATGATGATATCGGCCTGCTTCACATTTGACGTAATTAGAGGCGTTATTAGAGTTGAGTTCCTCAATAGTAAATTTGTGATAAATATCCCCTTAAGGAACACCAGGTCCAATCGTTTACTAAAGGAATATCCACATTCCACCATCTATGCAGCTAATGAGCCAGTGAATAGATGCTGCAGGGTCTTCAATGGCTTTAGCAACCTTTATTCCCCAACGATTTCCAAACTATCCTTCAAGTCTTCCCTTATCCAAGCCATTTGTACACCATAATTTTTAAGCTCTTATTTAATTATCGTTTTTAATTGTTTTTCTTTTATTTCATTGTTATTTTACTTATTTTCAATTTCAAACTTATATGTTTATTCAATTAGTTATTTATTTATGTGTTATTTATTTGTACCGTACACTTGCTTTTTAAAATAATTTATTTGTATGTATTTATATGTATGTATTTATGCCTTGTTTGGCTAATAAATAAATAAATAAATAAATAAAGATATTTAATACTTCACTAGTAGTATCCTTGACATATATCAGATCTGCGGCTTTACGTATCGCAAACACCTCCGCCTGGAAAATACTACTGTGATTCGGAAGCCTGAACGCTGTTTTCATAGCTGCATCTGCTGAATATGCTGCAGCACCTACTCCTGCAGCTGTTTTCGAGCCGTCAGTGTAGATGCTAAGAGCTGCAGTGCACATTTGTCGATTCCATTCCTGCCCATCTCCCACAGCCGTTCACATAGCCGTTCTTATTAACCACAGTCGCTCGATATCCCCGGTCAAAGCACAGAGTGGGAACCAGGTAGTCAGTGCCTCCTGCGTAACTCCCTTCAATTCTGCTGTGGCCAAAGAATCCTGACTCGAAGTGTCCTGATTCCCTAAGCCTGAAAGCAGCTTTTGCGGCAGTGCCTCTAATAAAGAGATCAAGCGAGGGGAGATGAAGCAGAACGTTCATAGCAGACGAGAGTCGAGGCCAAGGCACCTGTAATGCAGAGGGCCGCCAATCGCTGAACTCTATTCGCCATGCTAGTGTTGTGAATACTAATATGTAAACACAAATAAATGTCAAAACAAATTAAATATATCCACTTTGCGATTTGAGCGACATTCCACAAAAGTGGTGAGCACTGAAATTAGACTTGACTTAGCAAAGACAAGAACACCTACACTTAATATTAAAAACAACATTAAAAACCAAATCCATACATTTTAGTATATTTTTCATTGGCTAAAAATTTTACTATATAAGACTGGTATATGAGTGAATAAAGACAGTCTGTTTCGGGATGCCAAATCGCTCGGCAACCATTCAGACTAATTCAAAATTAAACGATTTGTTTCATTTTGAAAGGTCACTGATGCATCGTGATCTTGCTAAAGAGGCGGTTAAATTCGCCATGCAAGTATCGCATGCATAGTGGCCAGTTAGGGAAGTAATTAAACTTTTAAAACACCACATGGCGATCCTTTGGCCAAACGTTCCTGTGAATCACGATATTGTGATTAACGATCCTGCCACTTACGACTCTGTGAGTTACGGTCGTACATTTTTCGAGCGCCTGCTAGATTGGAGCCCGACAACATTTTGCAAGTGTACAAAGACAACAATTGCATATTATTGGAAAGTCGATCCTACGAGTTTCTAGCGATGCGGATTTCGAGTACTGGAACAACAAACTTTCGAATAGTGGACATTACAGTTTATAACCGAGGAAGCTACACATAAAGTATAACACGGCGACTTTGCTGCCAACATGAATTCCGATCCTACAGCTTACGACCCTGCGAGCTATAATACGATACTGACAACATTGAATACTACAGGTGTTGATTCCAGTCAATTTTAGAATCATAATCCAGTCAATTTTGAAACCACGATCAAACAAATTTCGAAACCGTACGCGGAGAAGCAACATCGATAATGGAAATATAAAAAATGCGAAAAGTAACTTATGTAAAATATTAATAAACGACACGACTTGAAAGTTACATAATCGAAAACATGATTTAAAAAATGAGGATTTGATGATTTGAATCAAAGTTTATAAAATAATTAAAGTAAACAAACATATAACGGGTTTACCATACAGCTGCATTAATGTTATTAAGTTAATAAATAAAAAACAAAAATTGAAGTATGTGGAATATTGAAATATTTTAATTAGGTATTAAATATAACAAGATACAAATAAAATAAAATACTTTTGTATAGTATATAGGAAAATTCAAAATAATTTGAATGATTTGCAATCAAATACATTAAAATAACGAAAAATTTGTGCATGGTCTGTGGTATGAGAAACAAGTAACCGAACAGGTAAAATAAAAAAAAAATATATTCGCATTTAAAGAGAAAATATATGAAACAAACGAGTAATTTTTTTATAAAAATTTAGAAGATTGAAAACATACCAAAATGAGTAACTTCGATATTGAAGTAGCATTGGAATGCATACCAGTTTTCAATGGTAGTGCAAAACAATTAGATTCTTTTTTAACCATATTAGGATTAATCAACGAAAACCTCAATAAAGACGGGAAAAAGGAATTATTAAAGTTTACAGAAAATGTCAAATTGGGCTCTAGCGTCAAAACTCAACTTTTGAGTACAAAAACAAGCAGTTATGAAGAATTAGAAAAAGTGTTAAGAGATAGGTTCATGAGTAGAAAAAACCCACAACAAATCCATACACAGTTAGCACAGTTATATCAAAATGGATCAGTTGAAAAATACAGTGAGAAGATATTGCAGCTCATTAGCGAATTGAATGAAATTCAAATTAATAGCTTAGGACAAAGTCCATCTGCAGCAGAGAAAGTAGCGATACAGAAATCTAATGATTCTTATGCGCTTACTATTTTCAAAAACGGTTTAGTCGAGTCACTTAAGGGGAGCTTCTCCTGTAAACGGGGTTTTTCGCTCCTTAATTTCGAGCGTGGATTTAAAAAAAACTATGGGTTGCCTAATCTTGAATTTTTTATGAAATTATTATTCTTTATTAGAGACTGCTACATTGTTAGTTTTATGTAAAAATATTGAGTCGTTCCTGAGATATGGTTGCTCAAAGTGGGACATGTTATTTTCGCAGAGGTAAATGGCGTGCACTGTAGAGCCTCAGGAAATGATTCTGGAACAAACAATGTAATATGTTTTTTGTTTGTTTTTGAGTCCTCTATAGAACGACGTCTTTGTTTAAAAAAAAAAAAATTTTTTACAAAAACTACTACAAAATTTGCAAAATTTTCATTTTTTTTCAACAAATTTGTTTAACAAAAGTGTGTTAAAAAAATTTTTTATACAACTTTCTCGACGATGTTCCATTCGAAATTTAATACGCTTTAATCTGATATATAAACTTTTAAAATTGGTCAAGCCGTTTTTTAGTTATCGTGCACGCCAGTTTGAAAAGCATGGTTTCGAGAAAAACGCGCTTAAAGTTTTTAGTTCCTAAAGAAGTATGTTGAACACGACGTGACAAAAAAACTCATAACTTCCACAATTTTGCGAATTCCAGCCTGAAATTTTACATGCGTATTTCTTAATGCATATATAATTGAATAACAATGAAAAAAAAAACGATTTTTTAACCCATTTACAGGAGAAGCTCCCCTTAAACCTACAATTTTTGCGGCACAGCCGAAAACACTTATAGAAGCAATTCAAATCGCAACAGATTTAGAATCAAGCTATAATGCGACCAAAAATGTTATATACATTAATAAAAATTACAACAGTAATCGACAATTGAAATACAGATATAGATACATGCCAAACAATACAGAAAATGTATATGATACTTATAGTAAACACAAAAATGATAAAAGATTCGCTAACAGTTATAGAAATACGAGAAATAATTATGAAAACCAGGATATGATTAACAGAAATAATGATAAAAGTTATTATAGAAATAACAATAATCTAAAAAGAGCTGACACAGATACTAGAAACCAGAGAAACAATTACCATATTATGAAAGAAACTTCACCTCAAATTTACATAGGCAACTCAATAGCCCCAGAACAGAGCGTGAAACACATTGAAGTGTTGAACACACATAAAGAGGATGCATTGATCGATAATATCAAAATAGAAACTAATTCAATAGGCAATTACCGATCAATACAAGTCGAGAGACCAACAAACGGATGTTTTAACGATAATGAAATATTGGAAAATGTAACAAGAAGTATTGACATGAACCATATGAGTTCAGAAGCATTAACAAATATTAAACCAACACAGAAAAATGATACCAATGATAAAAAAGTACTAACACGTACAAGAAAAATAATCAAAAACCAAAAAAATACAGAGCAGAGCAAAAATAAAAATAAATCTGAGAAAGCGCATAAACAACCCCAGAATATAAAACGTAAGAATGCTGATTTATATAACAGTAATTTTACGATTGATGAAAAAAGATTGATTAAACCAAAACACAATATGAAGCCTAAAAAAGCCTTCCTTTGTAACAGCGACTCGACCGCTGATAGAAAAAAATTGATGAAATCAAAGTTCGATATAAAGAATATTCGAAGAACGATCATGGAAAATAATAAAATAACAGTTAGATGCAGTGATAGTCCATCGAAATTAGTTTTGCCATTGGAGAAGCTGACATCTCAAATAACTGAAAAAAAGATAGCAAATGTGTACCAAAACAAGAGTCACAAAATTCCTAACACATCTAATATAGAGAAGTTCAAAAACATGCTCAATAAAATGCAAAATAATCATCTACAAAGCCCCAAAGAGAATAATTGAAAGCTTAATCCAATTTAATTACATAAGCGAGCTACAAATTAAGCTGAGAAACAGCATTAGTTTAATGCAAAATATGAAAGAATAAACCAAAGAAAATAATAAAACAAATTCAAAAAATTAAATAAACTTTTGTGGTTTAAAGTAATACATTTATTCTTTAACATAACATATCGAATATACTTTTCGAAACCAAAGTATATTCAATCAAATACAGCAACTTATTCATATATAAAAATTAACTCGTTGAATTTTATAGAAATTTAAACACAAGAAAAAACAGCAAAAAGAATACCACGAACCATACAAAACATGAATCAAAAATGGTGTTAACTCACTTATACTAGGAAACACAAAGTGCAAAAAAAAAAATTATCACTAGAATTTATTACAACTAAATGCACTATAAATATTAAAATATAAAAAAAAAACATATTACTTTATAAGCATTGTAATTAAATTGTTACTTCAAACAAAATTGATGAAAACCTTCATACATTCACACATTAATTAATATTTATAGAAATTATTATTTTTACAAGCAAGAATACCAAATTACAAAAATAACATAATAAAAAGCTTCGAGTAGAAAATCGCACATATGTATATTTTAAGTTAAAACTAAACGAAACACTTATGAATTAAATATTCAAACCTAAGCTTTCTATGTACATAAACAAAAACGTCGATGAAAAAAAAAAATGTGATTAAATTGTAAAGTATGGATTTGAGTTAAAAAAAAAATTTCCTTTCTACAGAAAAGAAATTTTTTTTCCCCAAAGGAGGAGGGTGTTGTGAATACTAATATGTAAACACAAATAAATGTCAAAACAAATTAAATATATCCACTTTGCGATTTGAGCGACATTCCACAAAAGTGGTGAGCACTGAAATTAGACTTGACTTAGCAAAGACAAGAACACCTACACTTAATATTAAAAACAACATTAAAAACCAAATCCATACATTTTAGTATATTTTTCATTGGCTAAAAATTTTACTATATAAGACTGGTATATGAGTGAATAAAGACAGTCTGTTTCGGGATGCCAAATCGCTCGGCAACCATTCAGACTAATTCAAAATTAAACGATTTGTTTCATTTTGAAAGGTCACTGATGCATCGTGATCTTGCTAAAGAGGCGGTTAAATTCGCCATGCAAGTATCGCATGCATAGTGGCCAGTTAGGGAAGTAATTAAACTTTTAAAACACCACACTAGCAAAGGTGTTTTTATTCACTGCTGGCCACCAGACCAAGCATCCGTAAACAAGGATCGGCCTAGCTATCGCCAAGTAGATCCAGTGCGTTAGAGCAGGGCGTCGACCCCACATTTTACCCAGCACTCTCTTGCTGGCATAATTCGCGTTTCTTGCCCGCTTAACTCTTTCCTCTAAATTTGCCTTCCATATGAGCTTGCTGTTTAGAATAAGACCCAAGTAATTAGTGTGTAACTTGAGACCTAACCTGCAGCCGCCCACCATGATATGGTCTAAATCAGGGGTTTTATACTTCCTAGTGAAGAGCACAATATCCGTCTAATTGGGGTTAATACCAAGACCCACGGTATTCGCCCACTCCTCAACCAGCCCTAGAGAGTATTCGATGAGCTGACCAAGGGTATGTGGATACCTACCCGAGATTAAAATTGCAATGTCGTCAGCATAGGCCACAACCGTGAGTGCCTTGCTTTCCAACTTTTTCAGAATTGAGTTTGTTACAAGGTTCTACAAGAGACGGGAAAGAACCCCTCCCTGCGGAGTGCCTTTGCAGACCTTTCTTGTGATTTACGCACCCGACCACTCCGCTGATATGAGCCTGTGCTTAAGCATGTTGCCTATGAAGCTACAAATAGCGGGGAGAGGTTGTGTCGTGGAGGCTCTCCATAATAGCTGTTGTGTGCACATTATTGAAGGCGCTTTCAATATCTAAAAAGGCTCCCAAGGTGTATTCTTTGTAATGAAGTGCCCTTTCAATTTATAGAGATACCCTATAGAGAGCCATTTCGACAGATTTCCCTTTCATATGCGCATTTGGGGCTCTCGATAGAGTTTGAGTACCAATTCTTTGTTTGATATGCAGATCAAGTTATCTTTCGAAAACTTTAAGGAGGAAAAAAGTCAGGCTAATTGGCCTGTAGTTCTTTAGATACGCATGTTTGACTTTACCTGCCTGGGGTATAAATACAACCTCAGCGGTCCTCCAGGGTGCAGGTACATGGCTTAGCACTAGGTTACCTTTGTCAATTTATGCTAGCCAGGAAACGGCAAGCATTCCTGTCATTTGAAGCATGACCGGCAGAATTCCATCCAGACTAGGAGACTTGAAGGGCTTGAAGGTATCAATTGCCCAGACAAGCCTCTGCCTGGTGACATTTTCGCTAATGCCTTCAATGTCATGCAGATCAGACGGCTGCACACGAGTGAAAGGGTGGAGTCATCCAAACAGCCCGGAAAGTAAGTATCTACGAGGATCAGACCTGCATAACAGGCTAGGCGTGACAGGGCGTTTAGCCAACAAATTTTGAGCCTTGTCGTCTCCGAGGTGGATTCAATCCTGCCGCACAGCTCTTTCCAGGAGCTCCATTTGGCTTTCCTTATTTCCGTTTAATAGAGCCAGAGCCTAAGTACGTCCTTGTATTCGTTCCAACATTCCGTACAGTCAGCTACTTTGGCTAACTTAAAGAGCTTTCGGACCTGTCTTCTGCGACAACTCAAGTCCCTGTTCCACCAGGGTGGCTTAGGTTTGTGCTTCGGACAGACTTTGGTACAGGATCGTTCAAAAGCTTTTAACAGCTTACTAGTAAGAGTGTTGACCGCAGATTCCAGGCCAGCTAAAGAGCTTATCCTGGGAGAAGGGCCTAAGCCGTTGGTCACTTCCCATTTGAAGTTCTCCCAGTTTGTTTTCCTGGGATTGCGAAACGACCGAGATGTGCGAGTTAGATTGAAATTTAAGCTGTAACTAATGCAACAGTGGTCAGAGAATGATGGACTTCCAAGAACCCTCCAATTCTCTTTTAATTGTTCATTCAGATCATTGTGACGAGTCATGTCTAGAACGTTAACACTTTGAGGTCCCCTATAAGTGGGGGTATTTCCTCAATTTGCCACGACTAGATTATAATTAATAATAAAATGGAGTAAAGACTCACCTCTATAGTTAACATCGCTGCTGCCCCAGACAGTGTGATGCGCGTTGGCGTCCGTTCCCACGAGCAGCAACTGGTTCTTTCTGAGCGCCTCCGCGGTGACTTTCCTGACCTCATCCGGTGGAGCGGATCGATCGTGTGCCATGTACGCGGATGCTAGGAGCATCTGCTCCTCCTCGTCAAATCAGACAGAAGATAAGCGTGAATATTCTTCCTCACCAGCATAGCCGTTCTTATTCTTGCTACTGTGGTGGGGAAGAAAAGATTGAAATGCTGTGACGCCAGTCCCGCAACCCGACCCCCCGCAGATATCCAAGGCTCCTGGACCAGCGCCACGTCAAACTTACCTTCGCCGAGTGTCAGCAGTAGTTCGGCTGAGGCCAACTTACTGTGGTGCAGATTGGAGGATGTACACCTGCCCTACGTCCTGAGCAGCCAGTTTCTTAACATTCAAGATTTTCCAATCCTGTGTTGGGATGTCCGGGTTTTGCCTTTGTAGCAACTTCAAAATTGGTTGAAAATTTTCAGGATGCATTTGTGAATGCATGGGATATGGGAAGGAAAATTTGATAAGAAAATTGATTTTTGAAGAATGGTTAGGGTACTGTATTGGAAAATGAAACATTTGTGGGCACTTGGTTTCTAAAAGTAGGCAATTACAGATTTTCAAAGAAAATTAGTATTAGAATCACTTTGCCCAAAATTCATATGCATATACATATATACTCACATATACATATATGTACATATATACAGATATGTGTGTCAACCGACGCGCGAAACCGAAGCGTTAAACGCTTCGGTGGAACCGAAGTGTCTGTCATTGGCCTAAGACCAGGTCTCTCTTCCTCGTTAAACCCGGGATTTCGATTGACAGCAATTGCTGTTAAGTTGAACGTGGAAGTGCAATATTTACGGAGGTGAAGTATTTACGGGGAAGTGAAGTATCTAGAGAATTGATTTGACATAAGACAAAATGAGTACTTGGGGTAGGGTCAACCAGACTACTGGTTTAAAAAATAAAAACATTGAAGAAATCGGCTACATTAGAGCAAAAATTAAATCCTTTGAAACGAAAAGGCCGATGAAGAGAGAATGGACACTGGAATAGCGCTGAAATTAGAATGCGTCTGTATGAAGACTGTACTGTGAAGCACGTGCACTGTGAAGAATGCTGACAAATCTCGAACAAATGCTAACATTGGCCTATCGAAATCGTGTCCAATCATTTAAACGAAAATTGAATAAATGGAAAAACTCGTAAGTGTTTGGATAGAGGAAACAAACCGAAAGATTGCGCCTCTTAACGCATTGACAATTCAGAAAAAAGCCTAGGACCTATTCAATTCTTTTTGGCGGAAATGCCACGGGGTATAAAAAATTAAAACCTTTGCTTGCTTAATTTTCAGAAACACCGAGGGAGTTAGAAAATATTTTCAAGGCCAGTTTCCCGGTTATTTGCCGCTCTAATACGGATGAATGGATGGTTTTCGTTACATTTCGTTCAACTGTAAAATATTACCGTTAAAAAATAATTTATAATTTTGGGCATATCTTATTTTGGATCATTCTCCATCAAACATTCGTGATGCGTGAAATGAGTGAACACTCGAATATGGTTCAATTTGGCCTGAATGTGTGACATATTAACCAGTTCCCGTTTGGAATACATATATGTATCGAAATATCATCTAATGTTTGGAATATGGCTCACAAAGTCGGATTATCTGGTCTAGTTGGAGATAAAATAGCAGTACTATTGAAACCACTTAATGCGGAAAATGTAACCGGAAGAATTAAATATTGTTGAAAATTGAAAGTCCACTCGAACAAAGTTAAATGACAGAGCAGTCCGTAGCCGATTCGACACCTTTCACGTCCAAAAAAAATGAAGGGTTAGAGTGGTTAGAAGATGCAAACGAGATCGTTGATTTGAATTCGAACAATGACCGAAGCGAAAATTGAAGCAGCGTATAAATGATATTGCTTTTCTCTACCAGGAATTACATGCAACGAAAAGAAAGCGTGGTATTCATATACATATATATATATATATATATATATATATATATATATATATATATATATATATATATATATATATATATATATATATATATATATATATATATATATATATATATATATGCATATATATATATATATATATATATATATATATATATATATATATATATATATGCATATATATATATGTATATATACATATATATATATATATATATATATATATATATATATATATATATATATATATATATATATATATATATATATATATATATATATATATATATATATATTTATTTATTTATTTATTTATTTATTTATTTGCCAAACAAGGCATGATACAATTTATATTACAATAGAATATGCATAAAATAGAACAAGCAAGTATTTCAAGTTAATGTTTATTTGCATTTAGGCGAATAAGGGTGGGAAATAAGTAGGCTAAGAAGTTAATAGGGCCTTTGTCAAGTTATTTTTGAAAGTGGATTTGGTGATACCTGGAGAGTAGTGATGACTTACAGTGTTGAATGTTCTACAGCACCTATTGATGGGTTCATTATACCCATAAACTGTAAGGTGCTGGTATTCCTTAAGGAGGGTTGTATGCGTAGTCCGTCTTATTTGATTGTTGAAAGTAATTCGGTTAGAGAGAGCTGCTATACTAACTGTTTCGTTAATGACATCAAAGGCTAGACATGCGCTAATTATGGTTCTTCTTGATGAAAGAGTCATTAGGTTTAAAAGACCAAGTCTGTATTCGTAAGAGGGAAGATTACTAAAGTCGTTTGGATTATAGAGGTGCCTCAAGGCGAAAAGTAAAAATTGTTTCTGAACTGATTCGAGCCTGTCGCTGTGTAGTTGAAAAGCTGGGCACCAGACTATGCAGGCGTATTCCAGTAGAGGCCGCACTAGTGATGTATATAGAGACTTAGTAACCCAAATGTTTTTGAACTCTTAAGCGCGCCTCTTAATGAAACCTAATTGTTTGCTCGCTTTCGACAAGACTTTGTCGATCTGCAAATTAAAGCGCAATTTGGTATCTAGGGTTACACCTAGGTCTAAGATATGTTCAACCCTAATAAGTTCGTTGCTATTTAGATAGTATGAATTGGCTATTACACTATTTTTCCTGGAGAAACTTATCACTCGACACTTGTCGACGTTGAGATTTAGTTTATTCAGGAGACACCACTGTTCGAGAGATACAAGTTTTGATTGAAGAAAATCAATGTCGGACTGCGTTTTGATAGTGTGGTACAATTTCAAGTCATCAGCGTAGAAGAGGTGTGGGGTATCAAATAAAATCCTAGATAGATCCGAAATGAAAATATTAAAAAGAAGAGGGCCCAAATGACTGCCTTGCGGCACCCCCGACAGAGCACAAACTGTTTTTGAAAATTTTCCTTGGAATTTGACAATCTGGGTTCTGTCGCAAAGGTAAGATTTAAGCCAGTTAAGTAGGCAGCCAGATATACCGAAAATAAGTGATTTCTGTATCGAAATTTGATGGTCGACTCTGTCGAACGCCTTACTGAAATCAGTATAAATCGCATCAACCTGGTTTCCCTTTTCCATCTCACAAAGGACGTCCGAAACCAGGATCATGAGATTCGTGGTAGTTGACCTGCCTTTTCTAAACCCATGTTGCTGTTCGTTGAGAAGGGGACTTATTATGAAAGTCAGTTGATCGCAGACGAGCTTCTCGAAGAGTTTGGGGATCACTGAGAGAATAGCGATGCCTCGATAGTTGTCAATAGATCTTTTATCGCCACTTTTGAAAATAGGCGTAATATGGGAAGATTTCCAAAAGGATGGAAATACGCCTAATGACAGTGACTTGTTAAAAATTATATACAGAGGGGTTATCAATTGATTGATACACTGTATCACAAAGCAGGGAGGTATTAGGTCAGGGCCAGGTCCTTTATTAATGTTTAGCTCTTGGATAGCGTTGGTAATTGCCTCTTTTGTAATAATGATTCCCTCAATGAGTGGTGTGGATAAAGTTTGGGTAGGGCAGACAGTTGAATTTATTGTAGGGATCGAAGGAGGACAGAACGAATCTTGAAAGTGATCTGCAAATAAATTGGAGATTTCCTGTGGAAGCGAAGATATAGTGTTCCCTCTGAACATAGAAGCGGGATAGCCAGTCGTTTTTCGTTTCATATTAACGAAATCAAAAAACTTTCTTGGGTCATTTACAATTTTTTTACCCATTAAAGTCACGTAAAGCTCATATGCTTCCCGAGATTTAATTGAGAATTCTTTGGATAAAAGATCGTAGCTTTCCTTTAGCCCTACGCTGATATTGCGATCATTTTTAATTGTTTTATAAAGTTTGTTTCGTCGGTTCCTTAACTGTCTCAAATTATTGTCAAGCCATGACTCAGAACGTTTATTGCGTTTTTTTATCTTTGGTACATATGTCTTAATGGCTTGAAAGATTATTTCGTAGAAAAAAGAAACAAGTCCATCCAAATCTAACGTTGAGATGGACCTTGACCATTCTATGGTATCCAGATAATTTTTAATGCTTGCGTAGTCAGCATTATAAAAATCAAATACAATTTCATTATTGTATGATTGTTTAAAAGCAATATTCATAGTGGAAAGTTCAACGGTAATAGCGGAGTGATGAAGAGTATTAGAGAAAAGATTCTCGGCGTCAGTAGTTGCACTAACCACCACCTCGTCATAAAAATTGGTAAATATTAAATCTAACCACTTACCATTCTGGTTAGAAGTCGATATAACTTGCTGTAAATCATTGCCATAGAATGAACTGATAAGATTTAAATCAATGGCGTCAAGAAGGTTGATCGGGAGGAGTTGGTTATCATTTTCATCAATAGTAAATCTGATGTTTGGACGCTTGAAATCCCCGAAAATGATTATTTTGTCTTCCTCATTCATAGAAGCAATAATGGAGGATATGGTGTCATTTATATTATTGTAAGCAATTTCGTTAGAGTGGGGTGGTACATAAAAGATTCCAATGTACATATAATGACAGTTAAATAGAACTCTGATGAATTTATGTTCAAATAACTTGCACTGATTAGTTACAATAGGTTCGCTAGAAAAGGAGTTGTGTGTGACGATGAAAATACCACCTCCTCTTTGGAACTAGTCTGAATATAATCGCGATCAGCTCTGTATATGGTTCAATTAGAGTCAAGAATTTCCTCATTAAGATGTGATTCGTTCAACCAGGTCTCAGTTATGGCCAGGATATTGAAATGGCAAGATTTAGCGTCAAGAAAAAGTTTGTTGAGTTTGCCTCTCATACCACCGCAGTTGTGGTAGAGAAATCTTGGTGATGGTGTAGAGAATTTCCGGTTGACTTTTTCATTAGGAATAATATTCTGTAAAAGTGAAATATATTTGGAGCTCACATATGAACGATATGTTTTAAGATCGCTTTCGACTTGCTCTGGAGTCATTTCCAGTTCGACATGATAGCGAGTAAAGAATGAGCGAAGAGAGATATTTGGAGCTCACATATGAACGATATGTTTTAAGATCGCTTTCGACTTGTTCTGGAGTCATTCCCAGTTCGACATGATAGCGGGTAAAGAATGAGCGAAGAGAGTCGGTGGGAAGACCTTCAGTGGGAAGACCTTCTTGATGTATCAATAATTTTAGGTGCGTCTTTGTTTTACCCTCAAAACAGGTAGCATCCTTCGCATTGTGCATGTATGCGAGATAAAGGCGGGCAATATCATAGATCTTATGGTCTCTAAATCGTGATAACCAGTATTTATTATCCGTATCATCATTTGAATTTATCGTAAGTTTTACAATTGGTGGTACAAGTGGATCTATAAATTTTGTAGGAGAATGTTGAGAGGGTGATGAGTTTGGTAT
>OX376373.1:100870358-100967130 GCA_947369275.1 Nemotelus nigrinus | reverse complement strand
AAACGAAGAACTCAAAACGAAAAATTTCACAATAATTCTAAATATTTCTAATAATATTAAAAATATCCTCTTTACGTACAGGAAATATAAATTATAAATAATGTTATTATAGATGTATGCAAGAACTTAAATAATAGCTTGTACGATAGCTTTTTCTTTTAAAAACTATTCCCGATCTTTTTGACATGTATTGTACCAGCTTGGATGCTGTTTTGTCTCATTCTTCTTTTAAAACCATTTTTATCATATCCTTTCACAATTCTGCGTTCTAGCTAATACCGTATATGTTCAATAGGTTCTAAGTTCGCGGACTGCGGGGGTGTACGCAACTTTTTTTGTGCATTATACAGAAACCACAGCTTTACAAGTTTGACCATATTCCTAAGGTCATTATCGTGCATAAAATAATATTCATTGCCAAGATTTAAGTACCTAGTACTTTCTTTCGAATTGCTCAAATATTCATATTTATCCATAATAGACTCTAAATTACAATTCACCGACACCACTACTTGCCATAAAAAGCCCACACCATTATTCCACCACCTTCATATTTCACAGTTGGTAAAAAATTAGATCAGATCTGTACATGGTTTTTCTCCATGCGGTATTTCGTCCTTGGACTCAACAAAAAAAAAGATTCATCCGAGGAAATGATTCCTTCCAGAACTCAAGAGACATACATATGTATTTGTATGTTCATTTGTGAACTCAACTGTTTTACGTCTATTAACGCTCGATATAAATAGTTTTTTTTTTTTGCACGGAACACGTCCATGAAAACCAGCTTGTTTAGTTGTTTGCCGTGCAGTAGCAGCACACATTTTTCCAGAATCTTCATCTCAAAATTTTTGACGAGATGCGCTGAGCTATTTTTATTATATCACTTAAGCTATAATACTCCCGTCTGTCATATATGCTCTTTACATGCCTATTACTTTGGAGGGCAACCAGAACGTGGTTTCAAGGTTGCAGCTCCTCTCGGCCTGAAATTATTCACTACTCTTTGACTAGCTTATTGTTTTTTTACAAACTATTTTCACCATTTTTCATAAAAGAAAATGGATACGAAATGGCTATCCGTGTACCCAGATGTGAGTTAACCTTTATTAATACGTGCACAACATTGCTCTTTCACAAAATTTCCGTTCAATGCACCCCTTTCTACAGCACTTACAGCCAAAAATCCTTAATGCTGCCTCTTATTTACGAAAAATATGAGGAATATCAGATCGGCGTACAAGTGTGCAACGCGCAACCACAGAAAGAAATGTCAATGTCAGTTTGATTAGTAATCAAAATATTGACTTTAAGTCAAAATTTCTCACATTGTTCGGCGTGTACCGTAGAAACATAAATCTACGTGAGTGCGCGATAAGCTGTGTCCGTTTCCCGAATAAATTAGCGGTCAAAAATTCCAATATTCTGCGAGAATGAAGCGCCGCATTCCAGGCTGCAATAGTAGCGACAGAAGTTCTTAGTGGGTGATATCGTATTTCGGGTAAGTGAAAGTAGCCTTTGGCATCAATTTCGTCTTCTTTTTGAGTGAAATCATAGTTGGTTTCATTTACATAAAACATTTTTATACCCACTCACCGGTTGCCGAAAAAGAAATGTCAAACGACGTTCAAAATGGCGATCTCTCATGGTTTACCGTATAAACCGTGTAGGACACACACCTGTACCTCATTCTCACACTAATAAGCTCGTCGATTTCTAACCCATTCTCTCTTATACCTGTGGTACGCAGGCCTTATTCTGATATCACAACATTACATATAATTAAATCAAAATTTTGTTGATACTGTACTTACGTAAGTAGGAATTTAGGATGCACATGTTGCATGCAGACATTAGTTTTATCCGTTTCAAGTTAAACGGCGTTTCCTCGTTGTGAATATGGGTACGCCTGTATATATATTTAAGTACGAGAGATTTGGTAAAAAAAATTGGATTCGATCCAATTTCACAGCGGCGAATTTATATGCAAAAACACATGTGACGCCAGTCAATAAATATCTTGTCAAATGTAGTTTTTTTCTCAAAAAATAAAATTTATGTAGATTATTTTCACGATACAAAAAAAGATAGTGCTTAAAACTATGAAGCTTACACAAAAACTGATGATGACCGCTAGTTTTTAGCTAAATTTCAAACTCTTACCCCCATATTACTGCATCGGACATTTAAAACCTGGTATAATATTGGAGAGTTTATATAGCACCAACTATTACAGTCTAGTATTAGTAGTAAGTTTTACCTCGAAACACCGTATTGGTGTGGTAAAATCATTAGCAAAACTTTTGGTGTTGATTTTACTTCTAGTAAATTTTGTATGAAAATTGACATTTCACCCGGCCTGCGTACTTGGCCTTAGCATAAAATAACTCATGTGTAAATATGACATATGTGCATATTGTTTAGCATAAGCCTGCTAAATAAGTGAGTTTCACAAACGATGAAAGTCAAAAAAAATATTTTTGGGTTGTTTATGTACTTGAAAATCTAAATTCAATTATCATAAAAATGTATTTGACATATAGGGGTTAGTGCAGATGCAATAATTTTCAACTTTATTTTTTCCTACTATTCTCACAGAAAACTGCTCATGCGGGTAGCACATCTGTTGCCGATTCATTGTACAAAAACAAAAGTAGCTTAGAGACAATTTTCAGAATACTAGATAAGGATAACTCAGGTAAAATTTCATCAATTGACTTCTTCACAAAGCTTCACCAAGCTAATTATCCTATTAAAATCATCTCTTTTGATTTTCCATTCATGTAGGTTACATATCCCTGGAAGAATTCAACGATGCCTGCAATCTACTACGCAAACATTTACCTGAACATGATACTCAAGAGCAATTATTAGATATATGCAAAATGATGGACATAAATAAGGATGGACTGGTCGATTTAAATGAATTTCTGGAAACATTCCGACTATGTGAACAGGCAAAAGGAACATTAGAATCGGCATTAGAATCATCAGCGAAACAGAATGGAGATATTGTTGGTGGTGAAGTAATTGGTGAGGTCAAAATATGAATCCGTAATTGAATTGACCTGATTCGATTTTTTCTAAATTTCAAACCAAAGATTTTAAATTAAACACCATTTTTTTCTTTAGAAGTCAGATATTTCTTGGCAGACATCGATGTTTTGAAGGTAATCATTGCCTTAAGATTAATAAATACTCGAGAAGAAGGCAGATTGCCCTACAAATATCGATTTCTGCCAAAAAATATCAATCTTCTAAAAGAAAATTCGCATTTCACTTAAAATTACAAATTCATGTTTTATTTTCTGACAAATATAGATTTTTACAAAATATGCTGAGTGGAAGCAGTGAACTTTAAAAGTAAACTTTTTCTTAGAGTGTCAACCACGCTACAGATGATATCATAAATTGCCTTGATTTGAACTTAGTTCCAAACTTTATTCTTAGTAATTTAGGTTAATTCAACTGTTCATAAAATCAGAATATGATTTGATGCAATGCTACTAAAAATGTATATGAAATTTTAAACTAGTGATCAAAAATGATCAGACAAGTGCTTCAAAATCGCTAGGAGGACTAAGAAATATGTCGCTCACTGCTTCAATTCTTCGTACACATATTAATTTTCTTATCGATAAACAATTTTAAAAATACTTCTTAATTAAATTATTTTATTATGTCTACATAATATCTGTTGATTCAATTTTTCAAAGCCTAATACACGCATGCTTACTGCCTCTACACGTTACGAGATTTTTTCTTTCTTCCGGAACTAATCGCCTTTGTGATATTGGTTAGTTTTATTTTAAAGTATTATCAATTTCAAATTTACCACATTTTACCCATAAACCATATTTTAAAATTATAAATTACGACATAAATATGCAATGTATACCATATTGCATGTATTTAAATTTCATTATAACATTCATTTTTAATTTATAGTTTTGTATTTAAGAACTATGCAATAATTCGACAAAATGCAAGTACGGTTCATACATTCAAAACTTAATCATTTGTTAATTTGATTGCATGGTTAATAATGATGTTATTTTTGTTACCATTCGTTTCTAAAACCTAGAAAATTCTCCAAAAAACACGATCGGCTATGAAAAGTCTAACATCTGAAGAAGATGACACTGAATATAATAACGAAGATGATGATGACGACGATGAAAGGCAAGATGACGACGCAAAAGATAATGACGCTTAAGAATCGATTTGTTCGAAATTAATATGTGATGTGTTTATGATTTTATTACAAAAATGTGTTAAGAAGAAAAGTGAAATATAAAATAGATTATAGAGGCGGAAATCGTTAGTTATTTAAAACATTGTTCATTGAGTTTTTTTCAAAATGTCATTTGAGATTTTAGTTGTTCTGTAATAAACTTTTACTTTCTCTTATAATTTTTCAAATCTAAAATATGGGAAATCGACTTAGTTAATAGTTATGTATTTAAAATATATCTTTATTTATTTTTAAAATATTTTGTCTCGTAATTAACGCATTTCATTTTACTTTTAATTACTTTTAAATCAAAATGATATTTAAGAACATCAAACGGGATCAAATTTAAACTTAGTCTAAATAAACTTTAAAATTTCTAAATAAGAAAAGAAAAAACCATACATACATATTTTTTAAACATTTCAAGCACTGCTCTCAATAAATAAGTTAACAAACGTAAAATTATTATATTAACATCTGCATACAAAAATTACGAAAAACTAATCACTTTTATCCTATTAAATAAATGTCGTAAACATAAGTGAAGAAAATATTTCAAAAAAAAGGCAAAACCAACGTACCTACATTACCAAAAATCAATTAATAAACTCTTACCTTTTCTATATAATAAAGGCTCCCTTCTTATGTGAACTTTGGAAAAAAAGCTTTAATCATCCATTTAGGTATGTAGTTTGAACTTACTCTATTCTGAAATCTCTAATCAAATTCATGAAATTAATATTAAAAATGCATGATAAATCAAAAAATACTTTATGTAAATTTTTAAACCTCAGATTATTTCAACTATTAAAATTTATTCTTATCTAGTCACAATTGAAAAGCACTCATTTTGCCAAATTCAGCTATAACTGAATCGTTTTTTTTTTTGTTTCCAGAATTCGTGCCAAGAAAGTATATTTCTAGTTTGTTCTTCAAATAGACTTTAGTATTCGAATCGGGGAAATCAAAAATCATTCAATTACAAAACTTTTTGAAATCATTTTAGATTAACTGCAAAAGGAACTCATTTTTAAGAGGAAACTCTATTTGGGGTCTAACAAAGTGTACGGTCTTTTTTCTTGAAAATGTACCTTCGTTAAGGAATCAAATTCAAGTAACCATTCATTTCAGAAAACCCGCTACTTTGGTCCACAGACTACGTAAGTCATAGGTTTTTTTCTTGCAGACATATTTTTGGTTTTCGGCATTATCCGTGAATTGGTCCAATTTTCAATTTATTCGGAAAAACGGAAGCGGTGCCCAGCCAAATCGTTCTGCGTTGATCGAAGCAAGACGTAGTGGAAAGAGACAATATCGAGTGAATGCAGGGGGTGAGCAAGAACTTCCCATCCAATATAATCCTAGAGTTTTTTAAACTGAGCCAAAGCCTGTGGATATATGACTTTATGGATCTGAACTGACTGACGCCGCTGCCCCAGAATTTTTAATATTTAGTTTCTTGTAAGTTGAATTCAGTAGAGCATGCTCTCCGTAAGCTCCTTCAAAAATATATCGTGTTTCAAATGTAATTTCTTTCAAAAAAATCAGAAAAGTAAAACTTCCCGGTAAATTTTTGTCTTTTCGGTGAAAATATTAAAAAAATTATTGTCTGGGCTCGGACTAAATGAAACTTGCTGAATATCAAAGCCTACTGAATGTACATGAAGCTGTTCGCAGGACACATTTAAAGTCAATAAAGTCCGGATTGACACGCTTCAACTTCAATTGGTCAACAGTTTTACCAACAATTGTTGAAAAGTTCTACCAACATTTGGTGAACAATTTCGCTGCATCCCCGCCTTCTTAAAACTCGTTTTGAGCTGAGTCATGTAAATGAGGACCGGGTGACACACCGCCGAAACTCTATCATATGATACGCGGTGACAAATATCATGAATTTAATAACTTAAAACATGGGGAAAAGCGGGACTTTGTGTTCAAATGCGAATTTTATCACTAATTGTGTCCCAGAGATTATGAAATGGAGAAGTGCGACAGCGAATAAATAATTGTGCTATGTTTTTTTTCCTCCAAAGTATAACCGCTTAGGGAGGATAATATCAGTGTCGGTGAGAGATAGCGAGGACACCCTTGTTATTTAACTACCGCCGTTTTTCCTCTTTAAGTGCGGCCTTGAGTACCTTGAATTGCCGAGTTAATAAACACAGTATCTTTGTTAAATAAAGTAACTGTGTTAAACAAGGCGGTGTTTCAGTAGCTCAATAATACATAGCTAAGCAGTGTGTTCGAAATGGCTGGGACCATTTTTTTTATCCAAATAGATTGGGTTATTTTCAAAGCGCTAAAAAATCGACCAATTCATTTCTATTTTGCTTGTATGTAATTCAAAATCCATTTAAACAAACAATACAAAGTACTATTGGACGATTCTGCAGTAATTCTAATTATCTGACCAATCCAAAAATCAACTATCAGATCACAAATAATACATAAAGTACAGCTTACGCAACAAATTTCATCTGAAATGGGTAAATACTCACATAGTTCGCGATTAAAAAGAATGATAATTAGCTAAAACTACAAAAAATCACGCCTATTTCATTATTGTATTCAAATTTATTATATGTGCTAACAAATTAACTTGTATTTTAATGAACCTGAATTATTTCTAAGTAAAGAAAATATTTCAACGAAAGAAAACCAGTCAGACAGTTCATGCTAATGCAAATCAAAACAATGCTCGCATTCAAACCAACAACAATTAGAAAATAATACATGTAGATGTTGTGAACTTAAATAGTAGTGTTTAAAAAGCAGAAAAAATAATAAATGAAAGTATCGCACCCTTATCTATAAATACTTTCATAAATATAAATACTTTGGTTAATATATTTTCCATAAACTTTTGAAACATATCTAGTCAATTTATTTTTCTAATGCATTGAATGAATACAGAATACGCTTCGTACAGTAACTTAAAATTTGCATGGTTTTCTTTTATAATTTCTAGTCAGACTACTTAGACTATCATAGATTTGATATGATATTGATATTTATTGAAATTTAGATGCACATTGCTAAAAAATAGAATTGTTCATTTAAAAGAAATTGAATTTCTAAAATTCTTCAACTTACCTCAATTTATCAAAAAAACTTTTTTAAGTTTTATGAAAAACATCTAAAATGAAACTGTGAAATAAATGTTTATGCTCTATATCAATGTTCAATAAATCAATTTGTTGATACCAATAAAGATTATTATCAATTTATTATAGTAAATCCATAGCTCTGGTTTTTTTTTTTTGATTTTGTGCTTTGTTGTGAGTTATTTAAAAAATGTTAAAATGTTAAAAACTGTTCTAAATTAATTCATTCGAATATTTTAGAATTTTTTTTTTCTTAAGGGCATTTTGTATTGCCAATTTTAAGCTCTTCTAGTGTCCGAAAGTAATATTCAGTTGTAAACTGTAAACTTTCAAAGTGATGATGGACTATGACAGTAGTGATGGCAAAATGTTGGTTGATGAATTGCATGGATTGCACTTGTATACACCGTGTATAAGTGCAATACTGACCGTATATAAGTACAATACTGCCAACAGCACTTCGAGATTCTCAGCCTAATATGACAAAAGAGAAAATATATACAGTAGGTAAAAAATCATAAATAATGGTGTTTTTGCATTTAATTAAAAGTTTTGGATGTTTACTTTAAGAACAATATCGAAAAAAACTGGAAACGAAACAAAGTTCACAACATTAACGTAAATTTTTTCACCGGTGATCCAAAATTGCGCAAAAAAGTTCAGGCACAGCGCAGTTTTAAGTCTGTTCCCGTACTTTCAGTAACTGAATTTTACTGAATTTTACTGAATTTTCCTGAATCATTTGGTGGGGAATTTCATAAAAAGTACGGGAACGCTCTCATTGTATTTCCTGAAAATTGACAACCGAAAGTGTTAGTTTTCGGTTTTTGGGAGAACAATAGTGTTCTAGATAAAAGATTAAAACTGCCACGAATTAGAACTTGAACTTATTTATTATGCGTTAAGTAAAATTTAACAATACGAGTAATTTCCATTAAATGAAGAAATTTTAACAACCGATTTAAATTCAAAGATAACTATTCAAACTACGACCGATCGATATGAGTTCAACTATAACAATGACTTGAAAAAAATTTCTTTGTGAAAATTCCGGTACATTTCATTCTACTGATATAACATTATATTTCCAATTTGTTATTCAATACTAACATTTGAATTCAGATACAACATTAACAATCAGCTGACTGGATTCGTCGTTAAATTTGCCACAGCTGCTGTCACTGACAAGTTGTCACATCACAGCTGTCACCGACCCCACAACAGGTAATGTCCAATTCGGTTCTGCATATTAATTAAAAATTACATTTTAGGTGGAGCCCAAACATACTCCCCCCGCTGGTCCGACAGGATCAGAACTAATACCTGTAAAGATATGCTAAGTATTTTCTACCATCAATGCTAAGTTACCGGTTATCGAGCTTATGATTGTCTCATCTTCCATGAAACGTTGACTATCGTAGTTCGGGAACAATCAGAATTCCAGGATCAAGACTGGTTCGAAACAAAGAGTAGAGATGTTAATGTTACCTGTGGTATTTCCTCCGTACAGGTACATAACATCCAGGAACAAAGGGGTTATTTGTACGTGGCGCCCCGACTCGCCACCTCGAACAAGGAATCGAACGAACACAAGGAATAAGGACTTCAAAGGGATTTCATTTATTTGGTGCATTTCAATTTATTGCCTTGGTAAGATTGCTATTTTTGCTATAGGTCTCTTATAAATCTTTCCATTCAACTTTAATGACACAACCCGTACTAGTTGGTCCGTTCCAGGATGTAATTCTGTTATCTTCGCCAAAGGCCAACGATATGTTGGCAACCTTTCATCCTTCACTACGCATAAGTCTCCTACTTTGGGGCATTCTTTATGGTATAGCCATTTGGGTCGTGTTTGGAGTCGTGAAAGGTATTCCTCTTTCCATCGGGTCCAAAACGTCTGCGTGAGTCTTTGTACTAACTGCCATCGGTTTAACCGGTTCATATTAATTTCCATAACGTTCTTCTCTGGTAGGGCTAGCATCATATCTCCAATTAAGAAATGGGCTGGTGTTAGAGCTTGCGAGTCGTTTGGATCATCAGCGAGGGAACATAACGGTCGTGAATTGAGACAAGCTTCGATACGATTTAGCACTGTTGACATATCTTCATAGGTTAATGTAACGTTTCCAACTACACGACGTAGATGTGTCTTAATCGACTTCACTCCTGCCTCCCATAATCCACCGAAATGCGGAGAGGCAGGAGGGTTGAAGTGCCAAACAATTCCTTTATTCGCCAACTCTTCCGCTGCATTGGTGCTTGTTAATTTCAGTATGCGGCTTAATTCTGTGTTTGCTCCAACGAAGTTGGTTCCACAATCTGAATATATGTCATTGCAAAATCCTCTTCTACTCATGAACCGTTGCAATGCTTGAGTAGTAAGATCGCCTACGAGTTCAATATGTATTGCTTTTACACTCAAGCAAACGAAAATTGCGATATAGCCTTTGTATAATTGGCAACCTCTACCTCTTCTGCTTCGTAGTTCAAACGGTCCACAATGATCAATACCGACATGTGTAAATGGTCTAGATGCTGTTGTTCTAGCCGCAGGAAGATCACCCATAAGTTGTGTGGAACACTTAGCTGAGGCACGAAAGCATTTGACACATCTGTGCTCGATACGCTTTATCGTGTTGCGCCCATCCAAAAGCCAAAATTTTCTGCGAAGAGTATTTAACATAAGTTGCGTGCCTCCATGCATCGTTTCGATATGCAATTGTTGTAGTAAAAGTTCAACGACAGTTCCATTTTTCGGTAATATAATCGGATGCTTTCCATCGTACGATAATGCTGATTTTGTCAAACGTCCTCCAACTCGCAGTAAACCATCCTTATCGATGAACGGGTTTAATGTTAGCAGTTTACTTTTCTTATTGATTAATTGCTTTGCTTGTAACGTGTGTATCTCATTGTCAAATTCTTTCATCTGAGTGTTTTTCAACCAAATACGAAAGGCTTTACTAAGTTCTACGGTTTTCAAATAACCTTTGTCCAATGTGTGTTTACGTGTTAGATCGCCGAATCGAATACAATATGCTGTTACGCGAGTCAATCTAGTAAGTGTCGAATATCTCTTCAATATTTCCTCCATATGTTGCCACGTAATTGTGTTCAAATGTATCAGGTAGTTTCATACCAAATGTCGGATTTCCTGACAGTCGTAAAAGTGATCCCATGGTGAACAGAGTTGATTGGTAAAATGCAAAATAAGTTTTGTGTTTGAAAATAGAGGTAAATACCTTTCTTTTAGTGCCTAATTTATTACCCGTGTGGTTTCCTATATCTGTCCTTTTCGCTCTTATAGACATACTTACAGTAAGAGATATTCGGGTCCTTTACCTGTTTATGTTTAAAAAAGGACAAAATGTAGCTGCAGCGACGAAAGAAATTAATCAGGTGTTAGGACCAGATACCTGCAACGAACGCACAGTGCAACGATGGTTTGCCAATTTCCGAGAAGGAAATTTTGGCTTGGACAACGAACCACGTGGTCAACAAGGTAGCAGTGTTAATGATGACGAACTGCGAGCAGAAGTTGAGAGGAATACATCGACAACTTTACAGTGCCTTGCTGAGACCTTCAACGTATCGAAATCAGCCATTAGTCGCTGTCTCAAAAATATTGGAAAAGTGAAAAAACTCAATCAATGGGTCCCACACGAATTTTTTGAAAGGAACAAAATGCTGACAGTTGAGGTAGCCTCTTCACTGCTGATACGACATAAAAAAGGACCATTTTTGAAGAGGATTGGGACTTGCGATGAAAAATGGATTCTCTGTGATAAAAGGAAGCGTTCAGGACAATGGTTGGATCGCGGAGAAGCACCTAGCCACCAAGCAAGAGTGGAACTGCACCCTAAGAAGGTTATGGTGACTGTTTGGTGGATTTCAGAAGGCGTCGTTCACTATTCGTTCTTGAATCCAGGTGAAACGATAACTGCAGAGACCTACTGTGTACAATTGGATGAAATGCACGCAAAATTGCGTTTAAAACAGCCTTCTCTGGCGAATAGGCATGGACCAATTCTCTTACACAATAACGCACGACCGCATGTATCCCGTTTGACCATGCAAAAACTACAGGAGTTGCATTACGAAGTTTAAGCTCACCCCCCATATTCTCCAGACCTGTCACCAACAGACTATCATCTTTTCCGGAGCCTGGGAAACTATTTACAAGAATAGCGCTACTCCAACCAAAACGCTGTAATTGCGTCCTTTGAAGAGTTTTTGGGGCAAAAATATATTAATTTTTCCAAAAAAGGAATTTTTGATTTGCCAACACGTTAACAACAAACTATAGACTCCAACAGTGATTATTTTGAGGAATAAAACCATTTCATTTGAAAATAATCAAGTTTTTCTTAACCCTTCAAAATCCGACATTTGGTATGGAACTACCTGATACTAATGCTTTATCTTTACTTTCAATGTCAGTTGTAACCAAATTTTTTGTTTTAGGCCACATCTCCTTGCTCTGACAGAGCCAATCAGGTCCATTCCACCATAACTTGTTCCCGATAAGTTTGTCCATGTCTAACCCTCGAGATGCTAAGTCAGCCGGGTTTTTGTGTGAAGGAACATGTCGACATGGAGTATTTCCTACTGTTGATAATATATCACTTGTGCGGTTGGCTACAAAAGTTTTCCATTTGGCTGGTTGAGCTCTCAGCCATGCTAACACTATTTCTGAATCCGTCCATAACCTAGTATGAAAGTTTCCCATATCCAACATTTCTTCGATTTTTCGAATCAATTTTGCCAACAGCACAGCACCACATAGTTCCAAACGAGGAATGGATATAGTTCGAATAGGAGCGACTTTCGTTTTTGCCATTATGAGATGGGAATGTGTATCTGCTTCATGTCGGACAACTAAATATACAGCGGCAGCGTATGCTTTTGCTGATGCATCGCAAAACCCATGCAGTTCCAATTTAGCTGACGGCTGGAAATTTGTCCATCTTGGAATTCGAATGTTTCCTATCAATGTCAATTTCTCACGAAATGCCGTCCAATTTTGACTTATTTCTTCAGATAATATTTCATCCCAATCGAGGCCATGCAACCATAATGACTGCAATAAAATCTTCGCCATGATGATAATTGGTGCCAGCCATCCTAAAGGATCATACAAACGCGCTATGTCTGAGAGCAGTTGTCTTTTCGTAACTGGCTTGTCATTTTCATTCAATCTGAGACAGTAACCGAAAGCATCTTGTAGAGGATACCAAACAATTCCCAATGATTTGTACCCATCTTCTAACTGCAACTCATGAGATATTTTCATTTCACAATCTTCAAGAGGAATTCCATCTAAAATGCGAACATCGTTAGCAATCCATTTGCGTAGAGGAAAACAGCCTGAGTTCAGTAGCTTTCTGATCTCTTCTCGTTTGTGTATCGTCTCTGACAGATCATGCCCACCCGACAATAAATCATCTACATAAAATTCCCTTTTAATAGCAGCTACGGCATCTGGATACATCTCCTTTTCGTCTTCTGCTAACTTCTGAAGCGTCCTCAATGCTAAAAACGGAGCATACGTCAAGCCAAAAGTGACTGTTGTCAAACAGTAATCCTGGATGTTTGGGTCGGGTTGAGTTCTCCACAAAATTCTTTGGTACTTCGTGTCGTCGTCGTCTAGATTGATTTGTCTATACATTTTAGTGATATCAGCTGCGAACGCATACCTATAGAATCTCCAATTGGTTAAGACAGCTAACATGTTGTTCTGGATTGCTGGACCAGTTAAAAGGAGATCGTTTAATGAAATTCCCGAGGTTGTCTTTCTAGAGGCATCAAAAACCACACGGCATTTAGTCGTAGTACTTTCTTTATGTACGGCGTGGTGTGGAAGATAAAAGTTTCTGTGATCTAAATTATCTGATTCTAAATGTTGAATGCTATTCGAAACCAATTTCATATGTCCTGCTTGAAGATAATCTTGAATACAATCCATATACTCCCGTTGAACTTCTGAATTAGCTTGAAAACGTCGCTCCAAAGCTAAAAGACTGGATAATGCTGTTGATCGTGAATGCCCTAATGCATTTACTGCTTCTTCATTCTTAAATGGCAACCGTACTACGTACCGACCAGTTTTATCCCTTCGTACATTTCGCACAAAATGCCTCTCACACGCTTCGTCTTCTTCCGAATTTACCAGCTTCGTAGGAACTTCTTCAATTTCCCAAAACCTTTGAAGTTGCGTACTCACGTTCGACCTGTCATCTATTTCTACTTTAAAACTCTGATATTGTGACCGATTTAATACTCCAACGTCTCCAGACAGAATCCAACCAAGTTTGGAGTTTATTTATTTATTTATTTATTTATTTATTTATTTATTTATTAATGTCCAAATCAACAGAACAAATCCAATTATAGATTAGACATAACAAAAAAGAAAACAAATATATATATATACAAAGAAAAAGAAAAATTAAAATTAAGTTAAATTCAGAAAGGAAAAGTAATCAAAAGCAAAATCGACCAAAAACAAGATACAACAAAAGATTAAATTCTGACATATTTCATGTATCTGATAGAACGTTATTCTTTAAAATATTTTTAAACATTGCTAATGTTCGAGGCAGAGGACCAAGGTTAAGGTTATTATGCTGACGAGGCAAACGCAAAAGGGGAGAAAAGAAATAGGTGTCAGTACGGGCAAATGTAACGTTAAATTTAAAAAATGTTCTATTAGGACGACCCGAATCTCTAACAGAAAGGTGAATGCTGGGGTCCACCAATATACAGCCGTTGAAAAGTTTAAAGAGGAGGCACTCGTTGAGGAACACTCTTCGTGACTCAAGGGAAGGAATTTGAAGGATGGAAAGGCGCATACTGTAATCGCAATACGGAATACTGAACTTGTAGAACAATGAGCGGGTGAATCTGCGTTGCACGGATTCAACCGCAGCAATCAAGTAACCGTAATGTGGACACCAAATTTGGCAACAGTATTCAAGAACACTACGAACGAAGGAAAAAAACAGATATAGAGGAGTGGAAAGATTAACAAAACGTTTAGAGGATCTAAGGATGAAGCCGGAAAAACGAGAAGCCTTGGCAGTGACGTGTAAAATATGCGAATCGAACTTCAACTTGGAATCGAAGATCACGCCAAGGTCCTTGAAACTAGCAACAACATTGAGAGGGGAGCCGAGGACAGAGTAGGAGAAGAGAAGAGGGGATGTTTTGTGGGTGAAAGACATTTGATGACACTTCGAAACATTCAAAGTGAGAGAATTCGCTGCGCACCAGGTAGCCAAAGTATCCAAATCTTTCTGCAATAAGGAACAGTCACTAGCGGATTCTATCACTCTGAAAATTTTGAGATCATCAGCGTACAAAAGACAGGGTGAATTAAAGAGGGAAGGAAGATCATTAACAAATAAAAGGAACAATAAAGGACCAAGAATGGATCCTTGCGGAACTCCTGAGGTAGGAAAAAAGGGTGTAGAAGAGCAAGAGTTAACAATCACAACACAAGAACGATCACAAACGTAGGAGGAGAACCAAGAAAAGAGGACACCAGAGACACCAAACCCTGCTAACTTTGACAGAAGAACAACATGGTTCACGGAATCGAAAGCCTTGGCAAAGTCTGTATATAGGACATCAACTTGCTTTTGCTTGTCGATTGCGGAAGCAACGGTGTTTGTAAAAGACAATAAGTTTGTAACCGTTGACTTACCTTTAACGAATCCATGTTGTTCACTGGCCAGCAAGGGCTGAATAAAAGGGTACACTCTATTGTAAACTACTCTTTCGAGGAGCTTACTAAAACATGGCAGAAGGGATATAGGACGGTAATTGGGGATGGAAGAAGTATCGCCAGCTTTATGAATGGGGAATATGTTGGCGGATTTCCAAAGGGCAGGAAAGGTACCGGTGGAGATGCTAATGTTGAAAATTATTGACAGAGGAACACACAAAGAGGAAGACAGTGATTTGGTAAAAAAGTTCGGAATGCCGTCAGCACCAACGCTAGCACTTCCGTCGAGGGACAACATTAATGATTCGACTTCCAAAGGATTAGTTAAAGCAGTGGAAAGGGTACGATCAGGCGTGGGAAAAATTGTTGAAGGCAAAGAACTACTGAGATGGCAGGTAAAGGAAGAAAAAAATTGAGCAAAGAGCTCGCAGGAATCCTGAGGTGAGGACGCAGACTTATCATGAAGATACATGGGAGAAGGAATGCCAGAGGAGGTTTTAAGGGATTTTATATAAGACCAAAAAGGCTTAGGATTGTCGAAAGTAATAGAAGTTTCGATATGCTCCAGGTAGGCACGCATTGCGTCATTGGCTGCTTTTTTAGCAGCAGCCCGTAACCTTTGAAAATTCAAAAGGTCATTAAGAGAGCCAGACCTTTTGTATTTACTACGCGCCGCATCTTTGGCTCTAAGAGCAACCGCAACATCGACTGTGAACCATGGAGGATCGGAACTTCTTTTACAGCGGAAGGAACGAGTATAGCAGGAAATCAGGTTGGACAAGAGGGAATAAAATTTTTCAAGAGCATCATCCACACTTAGCCCTCTGAAAAAATTATACCAGTTAGTAGCATTGATTTCGTTGGACAAAGCGGAATAGTTAGCTTTTTTAAAATTAAAACGAAGAGTGGAAACAGATTTGACTTTAGACGAACGGTTAAGTGTTAATTCCATAAAAAGAGGAGGATGATGAGGATCAGGTTGCACATACGGAGACAGAGAAGGACTCAAGCAAAAGGAAGAAGGGTGAATATTAGTTAGAACGAAGTCCAGAATCCTGTTGTTAGTATTCGGTACGTTGTTAAATTGGGAAATGGAGCAAAGGGACATAAAGGAAGAAATAGAGAGAGAAATATTGCTAGAAGACAAAATATTTGAGAAAGTATCATCCCAAACAAGCGACGGCATATTAAAGTCACCACATAAAAGTAAGGAAGCAGAAGGGAAGCGGCTATTAAGGTAGGACGAGAGTTCCGCAAAGAAACATTCATATACCAGTACGGGGCTACTACAAGGAATGTAGATAGAGGAAACAAGCAGCACTACAGATGGTGAAGGAGAAATACGGACAATAACACATTCGACCGGGACGGAGGGAATGAAGTCACTGCAGAGCGTTCCATTCAGAGATTTGTGAATAGCAATTAAAACACCACCTCCTAGTGAAATATTACACGCAGATCGATTCCGATCTCTACGAAAAACAGTGTGAAGTGGAAAGATTTCATTGCTGACAACCAGGTCTCTGTAAGACAGACAATGTCATCAGACGCGATTACCGAGGAGATTTTTATATAATTAACCTTGGTCCTTAGACCACGAACATTTTGGTAGTAAATTTTAAGAGGTCTGTTCAAGCTCTGCTTGTTGATGAGTTTAGTTTCGAAAGCTCCGCGATGAATTGATGCGAAAGTTTTTCCGAGGTCTTGGAATGAACTCCTTAACTAAGGTGCCAGGAGGCCAGAAATTGATTTGGAGAGCCTTTTCCGAGCCAGGAGGCAAAGTAATTCGAAACGAAGCGATGGTTTGGGTGTCCAGATTGTCCTTAGTCAATTTCGCGCACGTAAGAAGCGAAGGAACGTGGCCCAGCCTTGCCAAAATATACGACTTAACGTCTTCAGCCGTTGTAGAGTATGCGAGCCGTGATACAAATATTTGTAATGGTGGACGCACAACTGTTAATAGAGGAGCGGCACGGGGAAGATCAGTCACCGGAACCGGTGTGATGGCCGATGGCTGACTCGCGCTCTTCTTAGCACTTGCGGATTTAGCTGGTGAGCAGACCACAATATTGTTAGTAGGCACGGTCGGAGACTTTACACGGGGCTATTGGACCTTGTGGAAATCGATGTATATCGCTAAGAATCACTTTAGCATAGATATCAGCACCTAGTAATAAGTCAATGTGACCAGGTTGGTCAAAATGTGGATCCGCTAATTGGTTTCTATCAAACCATTCTTTGCCAGGTAGTGGAATATGTCTTGCAGGAATCAGATTGGTCAATGTCTTAAGAATTAAGGCTTCGAAGTGGATAATTTCTTTGTTTCGAGTTTCTAACTGAGCTTCGACTATTCCCTTTACCATATTACTCGGAGAATGACCTATTCCAGCTATATTAACATCTGTTGCCTTTCGTTTCAGACCGAGTTGTTGAACGGCGGACTCAGTGATCAGCGACGTTTGGGAACCTTGATCAAGAAGGGCTCGCAAGATGAAAGGTCCAACATCCGTTGTTAAAGTCACTAAAGCTGTGGCTAGCAATACTTCCCGCTTCAACATATTCACTGAGTTCATGTTAACTTGATGAAAGGATGAATTTCCATAATTGGTCGTTGCTAAAGCAGACGTAATATCTGATGATCGATTTGGTCTGTTCCATATAGTTAAATGGGCTGATTTCTCTATGAAGTAAAGTATGATGAGATTGTTTGCATTTCAAACATGTGACTTTGCTTTCACAATTTGCAACTAAATGCCCTTTTTTTAAGCAGTTGATACATAAGCGCTTCACTGTTGTAAATTTATCGTTCTGTGACAATTTGCAAAATTTGGGACATTTATGTAAAGAATGGTTTACTTTGCATAACACGCATGATAGTTCATGTTCATTTTGAACAGCGAAAACGCGACGTTCTTGTGAACAAAGGGGTTTTTGAAATTTGGGTCGATCGCAGCCCGCAGCTTCCAAAGCGCGAAACCGATTTTCCAAAAAGTCTTTTATGTGACTAAACGATACTGCATCCTTCCGATCAGTTTGTCGCTGTTGTTCCCACATTTGTCTAGTGTCTGGTGGCAGCCGCTGCGTGGTCATATACACAATGATGCTTTCCCATAAATTTTCCACCTCCAAATGCTCTATGCTCTGAATACATTCACTAGTTCGATCTAATAATGTTTTGAGTGAAGATGACGATTCATTCAAACAACTGTTTAAATTGTGAATTTAAAAGGATGTACTTGTTATCGTATCTTTGCACTAATAAGTCCCATGCTGCATCATAGTTCCCTTCGGTCGTAGAAATATGCCTTAAAAGACCTTCAGCTTCCCCGCATATACTGCTCTTCAGGTAGTGCAATTTTTCTACCTTGGAAATCGACTGACGGTTATGCACCAATGAAATAAACAAATCACGGAAAGGAACCCATTCAATATAATCTCCTGCGAACCTAGGAAGATTAATTCGTGGTAATTTGAGGTCATGTTCCTTATGTCCTTGAGCTTCTTCTGCTGGTTGGACAGTTCCCACTTCTTTCATTAACTCCACTATCTCGGATGAAAACACCAAATGGCTTTCTTCAAATTTCCCAAGTTCATCATTTTGGAAATATTCCCTCTCTATGTCTTTTTCCCCATTTATCAGATTTAAAATTTGATTATGCGTATGAGTAAAAGTGTCGTATAGTTTCTGGACCTTTTCATTTAGTTTTAGTTTAGTTTCCTTTTTATAATTACTTTGAAGCCGTACTAGTTGTTCGGCATTCAATTTTTGTTGGATTATTAAATTATCCATTTTAACTGCACAACGATCTTATTACGCAGTTACCAGAAAATTGCGACGTGAAAATAAATGCAACAATATCCAACAAGTGCAACGATAAGCAACAATATTCAACGATATGTAACGATATGCAACTATATGCAACGATATGCAACAATATGCAACAATATGCAACGATATGCAACAATATGCAACGATATGCAATAATATGCAACAATATGCAATAATATGCAGCAATATGCAACGATATGCACCAATATGCAGCAATATGCAGTCAATTCAAACAGTTGCTATGTGATAACAAACGATATGCAACAAATGCAATCAATTCAAAGAATTGCGACGCGACAATAAAGCAAAATATGCCCAAATGCAATCAATTATATAGGCA
Source organism: Nemotelus nigrinus (assembly GCA_947369275.1). NCBI lineage: Eukaryota > Metazoa > Arthropoda > Insecta > Diptera > Stratiomyidae > Nemotelus > Nemotelus nigrinus. Next base: position 100,947,891 of record OX376373.1, on the reverse strand, counting down.
ATAAATAGCAATATAGACAATATAGGAATATAGGCAATAAATAGCACCACATGTAACAAAGGAAATCTGAATTCGACTCACCAGGTTTGACCGCTATTCCAATACAGTTATATTTTAACTGTTGTCTTCAACACTGTTATCACTGTTTCTTTAAACCGCGCGAAATCCCGTTTAAAAGTTCACACACGACCATAGATCCGGTTCGAAGGACCAAAAAATGTTCTAGATAAAAGATTAAAACTGCCACGAATTAGAACTTGAACTTATTTATTATGCGTTAAGTAAATTTTAACAATACGAGTAATTTCCATTAAATGAACAAATTTTAACAACCGATTTAAATTCAAAGATAACTATTCAAACTACGACCGATCGATATGAGTTCAACTATAACAATGACTTGAAAAAAATTTCTTTGTGAAAATTCCGGTACATTTCATTCTACTGATATAACATTATATTTCCAGGTAATTGAATTTGATCACGTTTCCCTTCTTGTCTATAAATCAGCATAGACAACGTATATCATTTCTACAGCATCGAAGCCGAGCATATTGAAACGGGAAACTCGATCGTTTTTTTGCGGAATCAGCCTCCGAAAGCAGAATCAATTGGAATTGTTTTTGCGGGATGATTAAAATTGAACAACTTTTTATTAACATTAAAAATTTTAATCTACATTGAAAATTCTATTTTGACAAAGTGGTTTCGAAAGTATGCACTGTTTCTCATCAGACACCAGCACACAGTGCATACTTGACTCGCGTGACCACTCGCAGTTGGAAATCATAACATTTTGTATTTATGCTAGTTGTGACAAATTTTTAACATCTCCGACTTATATCCATGGATATAATTTTACTTAGTAAAGGTAATTGAATTTGATCACGGTTCCCTTCTTGTCTATAAATCAGCATAGACAACGTATATCATTTCTACAGCATCGAAGCCGAGCATATTGAAACGGGAAACTCGATCGTTTTTTTGCGGAATCAGCCTCCGAAAGCAGAATCAATTGGAATTTTTTTTGCGGGATGATTAAAATTGAACAACTTTTTATTAACATTAAAAATTTTAATCTACATTGAAAATTCTATTTTGACAAAGTGGTTTCAAAAGTATGCACTGTTTCTCATCAGACACCAGCACACAGTGCATACTTGACTGGCGTGACCACTCGCAGTTGGAAATCATAACATTTTGTAATTATGCTAGTTGTGACAAATTTTTAACATCTCCGACTTATATCCATGGATATAATTTTACTTAGTAAAGGTAATTGAATTTGATCACGGTTCCCTTTTTGTCTATAAATCAGCATAGACAACGTATATCATTTCTACAGCATCCAAGCCGAGCATATTGAAACGGGAAACTCGATCGTTTTTTTGCGGAATCAGCCTCCGAAAGCAGAATCAATTGGAATTGTTTTTGCGGGATGATTAAAATTGAACAACTTTTTATTAACATTAAAAATTTTAATCTACATTGAAAATTTTATTTTGACAAAGCGGTTTCGAAAGTATGCACTGTTTCTCATCAGACACCAGCACACAGTGCATACTTGACTGGCGTGACCACTCGCAGTTGGAATTCATTACATTTTGTATTTATGCTAGTTGTGACAAATTTTTAACATCTCCGACTTATATCCATGGATATAATTTTACTTAGTAAAGGTAATTGAATTTGATCACGGTTCCCTTCTTGTCTATAAATCAGCATAGACAACGTATATCATTTCTACAGCATCGAAGCCGAGCATATTGAAACGGGAAACTCGATCGTTTTTTTGCGGAATCAGCCTCCGAAAGCAGAATCAATTGGAATTGTTTTTGCGGGATGATTAAAATTGAACAACTTTTTATTAACATTAAAAATTTTAGTCTACATTGAAAATTCTATTTTGACAAAGTGGTTTCGAAAGTATGCACTGTTTCTCATCAGACACCAGCACACAGTGCATACTTGACTGGCGTGACCACTCGCAGTTGGAAATCATTACATTTTGTATTTATGCTAGTTGTGACAAATTTTTAACATCTCCGACTTATCTCCATGGATATAATTTTACTTAGTAAAGGTAATTGAATTTGATCACGGTTCCCTTCTTGTCTATAAATCAGCATAGACAACGTATATCATTTCTACAGCATCGAAGCCGAGCATATTGAAACGGGAAACTCGATCGTTTTTTTGCGGAATCAGCCTCCGAAAGCAGAATCAATTGGAATTGTTTTTGCGGGATGATTAAAATTGAACAACTTTTTATTAACATTAAAAATTTTAATCTACATTGAAAATTCTATTTTGACAAAGTGGTTTCGAAAGTATGCACTGTTTCTCATCAGACACCAGCACACAGTGCATACTTGACTGGCGTGACCACTCGCAGTTGGAAATCATTACATTTTGTATTTATGCTAGTTGTGACAAATTTTTAACATCTCCGACTTATATCCATGGATATAATTTTACTTGGTAAAGGTAATTGAATTTGATCACGGTTCCCTTCTTGTCTATAAATCAGCATAGACAACGTATATCATTTCTACAGCATCGAAGCCGAGCATATTGAAACGGGAAACTCGATCGTTTTTTTGCGGAATCAGCCTCCGAAAGCAGAATCAACTGGAATTGTTTTTGCGGGATGATTAAAATTGAACATTTTTTTATTAACATTAAAAATTTTAATCTACATTGAAAATTCTATTTTGACAAAGTGGTTTCGAAAGTATGCACTGTTTCTCATCAGACACCAGCACACAGTGCATACTTGACTGGCGTGACCACTCGCAGTTGGAAATCATTACATTTTGTATTTATGCTAGTTGTGACAAATTTTTAACATCTCCGACTTATATCCATGGATATAATTTTACTTAGTAAAGGTAATTGAATTTGATCACGGTTCCCTTCTTGTCTATAAATCAGCATAGAAAACGTATATCATTTCAACAGCATCGAAGCCGAGCATATTGAAACGGGAAACTCGATCTTTTTTTTGCGGAATCAGCCTCCGAAAGCAGAATCAATTGGAATTGTTTTTGCGGGATGATTAAAATTGAACAACTTTTTATTAACATTAAAAATTTTAATCTACATTGAAAATTCTATTTTGACAAAGTGGTTTCGAAAGTATGCACTGTTTCTCATCAGACACCAGCACACAGTGCATACTTGACTGGCGTGACCACTCGCCGTTGGAAATCATTACATTTTGTATTTATGCTAGTTGTGACAAATTTTTAACATCTCCGACTTATATCCATGGATATAATTTTACTTGGTAAAGGTAATTGAATTTGATCACGGTTCCCTTCTTGTCTATAAATCAGCATAGACAACGTATATCATTTCTACAGCATCGAAGCCGAGCATATTGAAACGGGAAACTCGATCGTTTTTTTGCGGAATCAACCTTCGAAAGCAGAATCAATTGGAATTGTTTTTGCGGGATGATTAAATTTGAACAACTTTTTATTAACATTAAAAATTTTAATCTACATTGAAAATTCTATTTTGACAAAGTGGTTTCGAAAGTATGCACTGTTTCTCATCAGACACCAGCACACAGTGCATACTTGACTGGCGTGACCACTCGCAGTTGGAAATCATTACATTTTGTATTTATGCTAGTTGTGACAAATTTTTAACATCTCCGACTTATATCCATGGATATAATTTTACTTAGTAAAGGTAATTGAATTTGATCACGGTTCCCTTCTTCTCTATAAATCAGCATAGACAACGTATATCATTTCTACAGCATCGAAGCCGAGCATATTGAAACGAGAAACTCGATCGTTTTTTTGCGGAATCAGCCTCCGAAAGCAGAATCAATTGGAAAAGTTGTTCAATTTTAGTCATTGTCACTTTCGGAGGCTGATTCCGCAAAAAAACGATCGAGTTTCCCGTTTCAATATGCTCGGCTTCGATGCTGTAGAAATGATATACGTTGTCTATGCTGATTTATAGACAAGAAGGGAACCGTGATCAAATTCAATTACCTTTACTAAGTAAAATTATATCCATGGATATAAGTCGGAGATGTTAAAAATTTGTCACAACTAGCATAAATACAAAATGTTATGATTTCCAACTGCGAGTGGTCACGCGAGTCAAGTATGCACTGTGTGCTGGTGTCTGATGAGAAACAGTGCATACTTTCGAAACCACTTTGTCAAAATAGAATTTTCAATGTAGATTAAAATTTTTAATGTTAATAAAAAGTTGTTCAAATTTAATCATCCCGCAAAAACAATTCCAATTGATTCTGCTTTCGAAGGTTGATTCCGCAAAAAAACGATCGAGTTTCCCGTTTCAATATGCTCGGCTTCGATGCTGTAGAAATGATATACGTTGTCTATGCTGATTTATAGACAAGAAGGGAACCGTGATCAAATTCAATTACCTTTACCAAGTAAAATTATATCCATGGATATAAGTCGGAGATGTTAAAAATTTGTCACAACTAGCATAAATACAAAATGTAATGATTTCCAACGGCGAGTGGTCACGCCAGTCAAGTATGCACTGTGTGCTGGTGTCTGATGAGAAACAGTGCATACTTTCGAAACCACTTTGTCAAAATAGAATTTTCAATGTAGATTAAAATTTTTAATGTTAATAAAAAGTTGTTCAATTTTAATCATCCCGCAAAAACAATTCCAATTGTTTCTGCTTTCGGAGGCTGATTCCGCAAAAAAAAGATCGAGTTTCCCGTTTCAATATGCTCGGCTTCGATGCTGTAGAAATGATATACGTTGTCTATGCTGATTTATAGACAAGAAGGGAACCGTGATCAAATTCAATTACCTTTACTAAGTAAAATTATATCCATGGATATAAGTCGGAGATGTTAAAAATTTGTCACAACTAGCATAAATACAAAATGTAATGATTTCCAACTGCGAGTGGTCACGCCAGTCAAGTATGCACTGTGTGCTGGTGTCTGATGAGAAACAGTGCATACTTTCGAAACCACTTTGTCAAAATAGAATTTTCAATGTAGATTAAAATTTTTAATGTTAATAAAAAGTTGTTCAATTTTAATCATCCCGCAAAAACAATTCCAATTGATTCTGCTTTCGGAGGCTGATTCCGCAAAAAAACGATCGAGTTTCCCGTTTCAATATGCTCGGTTTCGATGCTGTAGAAATGATATACGTTGTCTATGCTGATTTATAGACAAGAAGGGAACCGTGATCAAATTCAATTACCTTTACTAAGTAAGATTATATCCATGGATATAAGTCGGAGATGTTCAAAATTTGTCACAACTAGCATAAATACAAAATGTAATGATTTCCAACTGCGAGTGGTCACGCCAGTCAAGTATGCACTGTGTGCTAGTGTCTGATGAGAAACAGTGCATACTTTCGAAACCACTTTGTCAAAATAGAATTTTCAATGTAGATTAAAATTTTTAATGTTAATAAAAAGTTGTTCAATTTTAATCATCCCGCAAAAACAATTCCAATTGATTCTGCTTTCGGAGGCTGATTCCGCAAAAAAACGATCGAGTTTCCCGTTTCAATATGCTCGGCTTCGATGCTGTAGAAATGATATACGTTGTCTATGCTGATTTATAGACAAGAAGGGAACCGTGATCAAATTCAATTACCTTTGCTAAGTAAAATTATATCCATGGATATAAGTCGGAGATGTTAAAAATTTGTCACAACTAGCATAAATACAAAATGTAATGATTTCCAACTGCGAGTGGTCACGCCAGTCAAGTATGCACTGTGTGCTGGTGTCTGATGAGAAACAGTGCATGCTTTCGAAACTACTTTGTCAAAATAGAATTTTCAATGTAGATTAAAATTTTTAATGTTAATAAAAAGTTGTTCAATTTTAATCATCCCGCAAAAACAATTCTAATTATATTTCCAATTTTTTATTCAATACTAACATTTGAATTCAGATACAACATTAACAATCAGCTGACTGGATTCGTCGTTAAATTTGCCACAGCTGCTGTCACTGACAAGTTGTCACATCACAGCTGTCACCGACACCACAACAGATAATGTCCAATTCGGTTCTGCATATTAATTAAAAATTACATTTTAGGTCGAGCCCAAACAAATAGTGATTATAAAGCGATCCTAAGCGGTAATAAATTATCGCCACAAAAATATTCGACCTTCATAGCAACATTACGCAAAAAATATGTTGCTTGCCGCGCACATTTGAAAATATTTACTCCGTTTGACACTTTTCGGTATTTTTCAGTAGCTCAGACCCTACTGAAATTTACTGAAAGAGGGGGAATTTTCAGTTTTCAGTAAAACGGAGTACGGGAACGGCTTCATTGCAATTAATCGCGATTAATCGTAATTAATCGTGGTACGGGAACAGACCTTTTATTTTAAATTATTTGTAAATTCTGCAAAAAATATGTACAGTGAGATATGTTGTAACAAAATATAAACCAACCAAATCGTTTGAAACAAAGCATGGGTCAGAGAAGCCCTAAATTTTATCTGAGCGTGCAAAAACTGGATTATCAGAGGAATGAAGAAAAACTCTAAATTTAGCGCCCCAGTTTTACGAATCAAGGTAAAAGAACTTGTTGAAAAGGAAATCTCTCCGCAAACTATTCGAAATGTAATAAAAAAAGCTGGCTTAAGTTCAGAGTGTGCCGAATATAATGCTGCATGCACGCCAAACGAACCGTAAGACGTTGTGGCGGCGCCAGAAAAAGCTAGAAACGGCGAGGAAATACTCGACATACACCTCTTACATGTATTTCATACATGTATTCAAAAAAATAAAATAAAACGTAAAAAAAAACAGATTTAATTATAATGAACATTTTTTTTGTGTAAACAGAGGAAAAATGAATTGCCAACCAAATTCATATGAATCAATTATAAAATTTTAGATCTCATTCATTATCTCATAAATCTTCTTAAAGTTTGAATTCAATGTATTTGCAATCGTTGAAACTAGACATATTTTCAGCTAAAGTGTTCATTTTATGTATTTATTTTAAAATAGAATTTAATTGCGGCCATTTTTAGTTTTGATATCGATATTTTATTGGGTCAATTCGGAATAAAGGTGATTCAATGTGGTTTCATCAGAGATATTTCACAACTTCGTCCTGAAAATATTAAATTGTATGGCAGCACTGTTTTTTTTAGCTGAGTTAATTTATTTCAATCACATTCACAAACTCGCCTTTCATAGTTTTTGTTTGTTTTATTATTAATTTTATTATTTACCATTCTACAAGTTGGTAATACATCAACATGTGTAAGAACCCAAACCATGACTCAGATCTCACATAGTAACAACGTTGACAATAACTTTCCAGAAACCAGATCAGGAGGCTTCGAGAACCCGAGACAACACGACACGACTATAAATACCGCCGCGAGAGGAGCTGGCAATCAGTTAGAAGCGAAAGTTTGTACACGCGAGTTAGCAGTGAGGTTTGGTACAATGCGATAGATTGTACAGAGTTAAGCGAAAAGTATGTTACCCGTGAAAAGCGATACAGCGAATTTAGTGTATCTGGGCGCGATTAATTAAAAGCGATAAAGTGTTAAATTGTAACGCGAAATTATAATAGTACGATCGTAAAGTGTAAACGGTTTAGTGTTATAATTAATTGTGTCAATAAAAGAATAATTAGTGTTGTAAAAGAACACTGTTTTATTTAACGAATGTGAAGATTGTCGAATCGACGAAAGGTGTTTAACGGTAAATAACAACAATACCTTATTTATATTAGTAAAAAAAATGAAATTGTTAAATACGTTTTGGTTAAGAGTATGTAAACAAGCCAAAATCATTCTGAATGTCCATAATTTTTGTTGATGAAGTAACAATTAATGATTTTGGATCTAATGGGCGGCGATATGTTTGGTGAGAGCTTAATATAGAGCTTAGGAGGAATCGTAATACTCACCCTGTAAAACAGCGGAGGGCACATTATGCTATGGAATTGTATGGGGATGTAGCGGCACGCGCAAATACATTTTTCTCCACGCTCATAAATTCCTTCGCGTGCATTCACATAGGCGCGTTACTTCCAGTCAGTTTAAATAATTCGAGTCATAGCTCGTACGTTGTTTATGCTGACTCGAACGACTTGCAACATTCAAATATCTTATAGCCCGTCCAGACTACACATACTTATGTATGCGCATACATAAGTATGTGCAAAAGATGGTCCACACTGCAACGATATCTGCACATAAATTTTACCCTTGCCACAGTATGCGCTAATGATATGTTTGTACATACATTTTCGAGCAATAGCGCATACAATTATATGCGCATACATAAGTATGTGCAAAAACGGTCCACACTTGAAATTAGCACATACTTTTGTATGCGCATACGATACAAAACTATGTGAAACTACTAGCGTGGACCGTTGTTTCCACATAATTATGTATGCGCATACAATTGTATGCGCTGTTGGAAAATTTATGTGCATATTTATCATATGCTCATACTTCTTTTATTCAGACAAGAATGAATGATTCTGAATCATACAGGGCTATCAATTTCATGCTTGAGAAAGTAAACTTGAAAAAAGAACACACACAATATTCGAAAAGTGATGTAATTTTTACTTCATTGTAAAGTTTTTTTCAAAATTTGTTTTCCAATATTCACTCCTTCTTTCCATACAAATAGAAGTACCTGAAAATTCACAGAAATAAGTCTGAATTACATTGCCATGCAGTGCAGTGCACTGATATTTAGAGCTCATGTAATTGCATGTGGCAATTTAGATTAACTGCAGTGCAGTGCACTGCACTGCATCGTTTAGGCTAATATCTAAAAACACAGCACACTGCATCGGTTGACATTTGTTTGAAAGTAGTTGCCCGGGCAAAAACCATTTAAATTGAGGCGGAAATTCCGTTCCAGGCAATAAATTGTAAATGGACGAAAAACAGATGCAGAAAATCTAAACATCAAACCTCCACAAATTAATTTGACATTAGTTGTCATTAGTTGTGCACTGCATGGCAATGTAATTCAGGCTATACTCACAGCCGCCAAAGACTTAAATACGTCCTAATTTAACATAGCATTAACCTAGTACATCTTCGTCCTGCGCAAATTTCTGCTCGATCGGATCGACACATCACCGTTCAGGAAGAAATCTTACTTCGTGCTCTGTTTGTCTTGTTCCACTTACTCTTGTATATGCAGATGTTTGCGCATACAATTGTATGTGTGGTCTGGACGTCCTTATATGTTTCCACATACTTTTGTATGCGCATACGTAAGTATGTGTAGTCTGGATGGGCTATTATCGACATTTCGTTCCTCGCAACATGACGTGCCCATATCAGAACGACTGGTGTGGGCATATCATGTTTCACTTGCGTGCTGCTGCTGAGTTGCGATTTCGGTTTTGCATTTAAGTTGTTGTATTGTTAGTTTTAAGTTAGGCGTCGTTTAAATTCTTTAAGAAATAAAATCTCAAGTGGTCACTTGAAATAAACGACCTTTTTAATGTATGAAATAACCACGGCAGGACTGAAGGGGCACATGGTCCTAGAAATATAGAATTTGTGAACGGTTCGATGGATCAAACGTATTACCTGAGTATACTTAAAAGAAATATTAAAAAAGGTGCTGAAAAATTAGGCATTTTATACAATTTTGGCCTGTATCAGGACAACGATCCAAAGCACGATTCGGAGCAATGTCGACTTTGGGCTATTTGTTACTGTCGAAAAGCTATTAAGACCCCCCTCAGTCGCCGAACTTAAACCCGATCGAGCATTTATGGCATCATCTCAAAACCAGAGAAGCTCCAAGATGTCATTATTGATGAATGGAACAAAATTTCACCCACATTTTGCAAAAAATAACTGGAAACGATGACGAAACGGATGCGAGAAGTGATAAAAATGCGTGGAAGAGCTGTAAAGTATTAGTGTTATGTAAGTTAATTGCTTTGAAATTGATCACTTTTTTGCGCTCTTTTGGATCATCAGTGAAAAATTTTTCATTAAAGTTGTGGAATCAGTTTTTTCATATTGTTGTAAACATGCGAAAATTTTCATTAAATGTAAAAACACCATCATTTATGATTAAAATAATATTTAAAAATTTTTCTTTTTTCTTTTTAAGAGTTTGTGTCTTAACTTTTTCTACCCACTGTATGTTGAATCAAATAAGCAAGCATTGTTGTTTAATTTTTAATACTTCAACGTCTGACGATTGGAAGTATTTTCATCAATTCTTTTAAGATTTCGTCAATGATTGAGTGGCTTATTCATACAGCTTACGTAAAAGTCTAAGCTCATAGTATCTGTTTGGCTAGCAATATTCGGTAGTATAATAACTTTATATAAGTCGCGTTTTTTCACCTTTGCAGAGCAGATTAACATAGGACTGCAAAAGAACGATCCCGAGCAGAAAGCTTGCTGTATTCGATAGTAGGTATGTTCCCGTACTCCAATTAATAGCGATTAATCGCATTGAATCGCCATGTAGTCATTTTTGTACGTCGTTTGACTGAAACTGAAAATTCCCCTCTTTTATTAAATACGATGAAATTTCAGTAGGGTCTGAGCTACTGAGATGGATTTCTCTGTGCCTAGTACCATACTCTTCGCGAAGCGAATTCAACGGTCAAATCCCATACAAAAAGAGCTTTTCAATTCGTCAGTGAACAATTCCCTGGCGGAAAAGTACTATATTCTAATGAACGAAATTGAAGGCGCAAACTGCAAATTGAAAATGCTAATAGGTGTCGGTAAGTAATATTTCGCAGCTTTTCAATGGGTCGGATCCCTTTTAATTCAGCGAAATAAGTGATATTCGTCGGTTAAAGTGCTTTCCAGTTGAAAGTGAAAATGTGTAATGCCGCGTTTATACATAGGGCCGAGCGTCTCGTGAGGGCACTCGGCAAGACTTTGGACTAGACTCAGCAAGACACAGTGTGAATTGTTTACTTAGGATATTGCACCATGCAACACGCACCATGCAACACGCACCATGCACCATGCATCTTTCGACAGTTCGAGCTGGTTTCTTCAGGTCGGTGAACGATGGCTACAGGGATACAGGTTGTGGCTATTGCAACTGCCTGGTGTGCGTTGAGTTATTTCAATCTGTGCCACTCAAGGATATGTTTGAAGTTCCGGCGAAAAATTCGAGAATGTAAATGAGCATTCGCTCCCCTCTCGAATCCCTTTGAATCGGTACATAAAACCGACTTCGCTTCCAGCGGCTTCGAGCTAGGACGAGACGGTCATAAACATTCAGGCACAGTAAGGATCATTATCCCTAAGGATCATTATCCCTTCGTAAAACAAACATGAGCCGACGAGCAAGCCATTTACACACGCGTGCTTGCCATGAAAAACACAGCCGAGAATAGACAAGGAGACCATTTACACACTCACCTTGTCAACATTTGCCATTCTTTGGCAAGAATGTAAACCCGGCATAACGTTTTATGGTGTTTTTCGTGTAAATTTGCTGCATTCTTTTTGTGATGAGGAAACATTATTGCACCTACTATAGTAGGTGTATACGTACATATCTTGAAATATGTTTCGATCCGTCGACACAAAATGTGTGGCAGGTAAAGAAAGTGTACCTTTAGTCTGTGTGACAGGTAAAATTTTAAATATTGACTATTGCATGCGAATCAAAATTTCCTTAATTTTTTTTTTAAATTTAAACCAAATTCTTCCTTTTGAAGCTAGATTTATTTTGATTTTGGCTTATATCCATATTTCGAGGGTAATCTGCCCTCTTCTTCAATGTCTATTGATTACCTTCAAAATATCGATATATGTCAAAATCAAAATAAATCTAAATTCAAAAGGAAGAAATTGGTTTAAAATAAAAAATCTTTTACAAGCTAGGAAAAAAAATGGTACACAATAAAAACAATTTCCTTAATTATTTTTGAGGGTGTTACATTTATTGCTGAGGACAAAAGGTTCATTTTGACACTGTATAAACATAGAAAACTAGGCCGGTTTCCTGGAAGACTTGAACCGTATATGTATGTATACTGAGTTGACACGCTGGTTAAGTAGCACATTACGCTATGATGATTTATGAAGGGAAGAACCATCATATATAATTAATAATGATTCATGTATGCTGAATTGTATGTAGATAGTCAGGACACTTAATTAGATGACAAAATACGGAAACTATTCAAGTGTGCCTAAATGCGCGTTTTGGCGCCGAGATAAGTCTCTTGTTTCTGTTGTTTGGGTCTATATGTATACGAAAATGCATCCGCTTCCCATAGTGTACAATAATTAATCGTGTTCAGACATTTGTTGTAGTTAGGGACTGAAAAATACAACTGAAATCCCAACCAACATACTCTCCAGAATTCAGCTTTTGGGATGTCTTACAAGACTCTACTAAGCCACTTGAGACTCTCCAGAGCAAAGCATTTGTAAGGACATTTCAGTTGACGTTCATAACCCTCTCAAGTTTGAAAATTGAGTATCTGGACTACGGGCTATTATTTCTCTCTTTCTAGCGACTTTTTTAACTTTTATAAAAATACTTTTGATCTCACAATTACACCTTCAAAAAAGTACTTGTGTACACTAATAAGCATTGTAAAAGTTAAACAATAAGAGATTTATTAGTCTCATTATGAAAATTGAAACATTTTTTTTAATACTAGTAGCACACTTATTACCTACAAGGCTGATATTACTAGAACTGTCCTCTCAGTTTTCCTCTTATAAGACTCTTGTAGTATCTTATAAGAGAAAAAATGTCACTTGGTTTCTTATTCCGAAATATATTTATTACCAATATATTTCTGTTATAGTACATAATCGCAATAACGATCAATAGATTTTAATCATACACTTTCAAATTGTTCCCTCACTCTTGAGCTTAGAAACCAACGCTTCAATTGTCATGCAAAAAACTGAGACTTTCGATGAAATTCCAAATTCAATGCCGTTTCAAGTTAATCGGTCGTTCCAGTCACGCTAAAATTTACTTTATTATTGTTGAACTGATTAAAGCAAGTTCGCATAATTTACGTTTGAACTACTTTCGAGCAGACATATTCGACAATCACCTACATCCGGCCTCAAACTTGACTAGTGCTCGCATTTGACTCACAAAATAATGCCATCTATTATCAATATCGGCATGTTATTTCGCTTGCCGCTGAAAGGCTACTTTTCGCGACAATTCGTTTCGCTCGAGTATAGTACTATGCTTAACTACGACAGGGAATAATTGGTCCCACTATATCGATGTGTGCATGGTGAAATTTATGATCTGACATCGAAATCGGTTGAATTTCATTTTAGATCTTTGGCAGGGAATACATGAACGGCTCCATTGTTGAATGTCCTTTCGCATGTTGGGCCAGACAAATTTCTTACTAACAGCTCGAAGTGTCGCGAGAGATCCTGGATGTGAACATTTATGAGATGTCGTGAAAATTGACTTTCGCAGTACCTCAGGTGGGTATGTAAGGCCGCATTTCGCCAGTTGAAAAATCGCAGATTGTTCCGAAATTAACGACGGCCACAAGTTGTAGATCCAATGACGTTGGATTGTGATTATGTGAGAATTGCAGGTATGTATCCTTTTGTTGCTCGACAATGAATTTGCTACTTATCGATAGACGAGGGCACGTCGATAACTTGCAGTCGCGAAAGAGATTCGGCAACTTTGTTCTGTTCTCCTCGAACATGAACTATCTCAGTAGAAAATTGTCAGATATAATTCAAATGGCGAAGCTCCCAAGGGGAAATTTCATTGGATTTTTGACGAAAAGTATAAATTAACGGCAGTGGTGGCTCGTCAGGGACGGCAAGGTCAGCAGTACCGACCCAAAACTCCTGCTCAGTGCATGCAGAGTGAAATCGTTAATTTTTTAAACTATTCTTTTTTATATTATTATAATTTATAAAAAAAAACATCTAAGGCGTGCTTTATCTTTATTACTTTTCAAACATTTGCTTATTATACATTGTGCCTGTTTATCTACTCTGTTGTAATATTGAATTCCTACCAATTATCTTTGATAACATACATTTAGGCTTCTTATTTATTCCGGGTCGGCAAGCCGATGAGATGAGATCAATTTGCCTTGCAAAATTCAATTTCGCGGTCGGGCGGTGGACGACCTTGTCATTCATGGTTATACAAGTTATCTGGTTTGCTACCAGATGGAATAAAAAAAAACAATCGTTGGTAGGTTTATCTGTTTATTTATTACAACTGACCAAACTTAACATCTACCTCAAACATGTTGATTTTTGTAACGTAATCAATATGTGCGACTTTACAATTTAGCAATAATCAAATCACCGATTTCAATGTGGATATAACTAGGTCGAAAGGTAATGATTCCGAAAACAAATGTGTGCATATTTGTGATCAATTGGGAAACACTCAATAATTGTATTTAAGCATAAGTTTGCATAATTGCGCGCACGACTAATAATTTAATTGGTTCAATTTGCGTAAATGCTGAGCAGTCGAGAATTTGTTTAAATACAGTAAAGCTGCAGTCAACTATTAAAAATAATGATTTGTGTAAATACATGAAAAAGTTAGAATTTATATATAGTGATAAGAGAATTGTGATAACTCCTCCCTCCTTAAAAATATGTGTCCCACAGATTCAAAGGGCAATATAATAGGGTCTGGGTAAGAGCACGATATGTTAGCTTCTATCGTTGGGATAGAATTTTTTTTGCGGAAAAGAAAGTAAGAAAGGATGATAGCCAAAGATCCTATTAGAATAATGATTATGATGTCCGAAGAGATGGCCATGATGCTATTAAATGGTATATTCTCCAACTCTTTTACATTATCTAAATAGAGATTATGAAGGTATTGAAGATCTAGTTTTACTTCTCTTTCTGTCAGGCTTTTAACCAAAATAGGGGGTAAAAGGTGAAATGTCTTTATTTCTTGGCTAGAATACTCTATATCATTAATCCGGAATGAATCATTCAGAAAATTTATTAGAAATGTCCCATTCAGAACTCTGCTATTATTTTCATGATAAAGTTTGTCACGCTCCAAAAGATCAATCTGAAACAGATGGAATATTTTTAAGGTCAGATTTGTGGATTCTCTTACCGTGGTAATGGTAACTCGATCTTTCTTCGCAACTACTTCCTTTTTAAATAAAGGTTTATTTTTAGACTTAATTTGCTTGTTAAGTTTAAAAACTACATCTCCAGGCTTGTACACTTTTGGTTTAGTTCTCTTAGAATTATGGGTAGTTATTTGATTCTTTTTCTTCCTTAAAATCTCGTTTTTCACATCCCAATTTAATGTTTCCTTAAAGTTAAGAAGGCTTTGATAATTAACACGCTGTGCCTTGGCAAAGAATACATTGACCGGTTTTCTTTTAATTACCGAATGAATCGAGTTGTTATATCTGTCTACTGCTATACTTATCGACTCCTTTAGGGAAAGATCAGGATGTTCCTGTTGAAGACACCTTAGAATTTCCAGTATGGTTGAATGAAGTCGCTCCACTGCACCATTTACTTCACTCTTTTGTGCCGGTGTCAGGTATACAATTATCCCTAGTGCTTCTAAGAAATTCAAGATAATCGGGCTTAAGAAGCTTCCTTCATTTTCCGATACTAATATTTTTGGTGCAGAAAAATAGTGCAGTATTTTGATAATCTTATCGCGAAGATGAAAACGGACTTATTTTTAATGTGAAAAAATTTCGCAAATTTGCTAAATTTATCGATACAAGTTAGATATTTTTCACCAGCAATTTCAAATATATCAATGTGTAGAATTTCAGTAGGGTATTCCGGAACAGGTGTTTCCTGCAGCTCCGGTTTTTTTGGATGCCTGTCGTACTTGTTAGCATTAAAAACGTCACAAGATACGGTGTATTTCTTTATAAGTTTACTCATTTGCGGAAAATAATATTTTTCCAATATTTGTTCCTTGTTTTCTTCGCGATTTCTATGGGCCCTTCGATGTTCTTCCTCAATAATACGAAGCTTATTTTCCTCATTAGCGATATCCTGAACAATACGCTGTGTTATCCGAACTTTGAATTTCGAGAAATGCTTTTTGTAGACCTGTTGAAGAAGCTGAATGTACTCTTCCGGAATCTTGATTCCATTGATTATGTTAGGGTCTAGGTTTCCCTTTAGCACCTTAGTTAAACTGTCAGTATTTATCCCGTTTAGACGTATGTAATGTCTGTGAAAATTTGGATGAGGTTGTTCGTATGCATTTATATTTTTCCCTTCTGAAATTATAATTTGTCTCCTAAATACGTTGATAGGGCCCTCACAATGTGGAATGAGATCAGTGCTGTTCTCGTCTGCACTGTGAATCGTATCGGAACTCGATGTCAAAATGTTTGCTTCTAAAGGTAATCTGGAAAGGGCATCGGCTACCACATTAGTTTTGCCTGGTTTGTAAATTAGTTCATAGTTGAACTCCTCAATCATCGACTTCCATCGTTTGAGTTTTGCGTTGTGATTGCTGTTACTCAACGCAAAGGTAAGTGGTTGATGATCCGTTAAAATTCTTACTTTTTTTGCTCCGTAAACATATGTCCTCAGTTTGTCAAGAGCCCAAATGATTACTAACATCTCTTTCTCGTTCGTAGCGTAGTTTTCCTCGGTTTTGTTCAATGATCTTGACACATAAATAATCGGTCTGTCTTTACCAATTTTGCCTTGCGACAAAACGGCACCGATCGCGTGGTTTGACGCATCAGCCGTTAAAATAAATGGCTTGTCAAAGTCCGGAAACACTAATATTTCAGAAGAAGTAAGGAGATACTTTAAATCGTTAAAGGCTTTAAGTTCTTTTTCGTCCAATCTAATTTCAATTCGTTTTGACTGGTTAGCTCTTATTTGGGCGTTTTGGCCCCTAGTGAGGTTCGTCAAAGGTTTTGCAACTTTCGCATAATCTTTTATAAATTTTCTGTAATAAAATGCTAGCCCAAGAAAAGATTTCAATTCCTTTAAATTTGCTGGAGGCTTAATCTTAGTAATCGCCGATATATTTTTTGGGTCCGGTAATATACCATCTTGCAAGATAATATACCCCAAAAACTCTACCTGCGTTCTTAGGAAAGTGGATTTTTCTAAATTAACTTTCAAATTAGCTTCCATTAATCGAGTAAATACCGTGTGTAAGTTTTTCAGATGCTGCTCTTCTGTTTCATCGGGAACGATAATGTCGTCAATATAGGCATAGCATATTTTCCTAATAAAAGGTTTCAACACGTCATCAATCATCCTCTGAAAAATAGCGGGTGCGTTTCTGAGACCGAACGGTAGCCTCGTAAATTCATACTTTCCGTTGGCCGTTGAAAAAGCTATTTTCGGAATATCACTCTCTTTCATTCTGATTTGCTGAAAATCTGATGTTAAATCAAGCATGGTGAAATATCTTGATTTACCAAAGCTTGCTAAAGTATTTGTAATGTCGGGTATTGGATAAGTATCCGGTATCGTAACAGCATTGATCCTTTTAAAATCAATCACTAGACGATATTTCTTTTCACCAGTGGGACCAGGCTTTTTTAGTACAATCCAAAGCGGAGAGTTATATAGACTCTTTGAAGGACGAATGATACCGTCTTGAAGCATTTGTGCGATTTGTTTCTCAACTTTTCCCTAAGGTTTATTGGATATGGATATGACTTAGTATAAACTGCCTCGGAGGTTTTTGTTTTAATTTCAGCCTTGACATTAGATTCGACTGTTTCGTCATTACTAATCGGCCCAAAGATCCTAGAATATCTACTAAGTAATTCCTGGCATTTGTTTCTGGTTTCGTCATGCAAATGGTCAAATTTAACTTCGATGTTATTTACTTGCTCGGATTCTTTTGCCTTCAACGGGATCTTGATATTGGGTTTGATTTCAAGAATATTATTCTTTCTATCAATTACAGCGTCTAATTCCTTTAGAGTGTCATCACCAATAATACCATCAAATGACTTTAGTCCCGACAGAATAAAGAAATCTAGAAAAGTATCATTCCCTACACTCTCAAAAAATTTCCCACTAACTTTTTCATTTATAGGTATTTCCCCTGCAGCTGATTGAATTTTGAAAGGATTCCTAATTGGCTGCGCATTATAAGCTATCTTTTCTGAAATAAAATTTTTTTTGCCCCAGTATCGATTAGAAATTTTAACACTTGCCCATTGCGAATAATGTATTCTAAGTATGGTACGCTAGAGAGGCGTCTATCATAAAATTTAAATGACTTTCATCGAATTTATTTTCGCATTCCTCAGGATGATCTGGCAATCATCCGTTAGACCAGACGGAGGCTCCTCTACTTGATCTTGCACTTGCAAGCTACATAATCGCTAAGATTTCCTTGGGAAATTCGCAGAATCATTCGACCGTTTATGTAGAGGGTTGTAAGATGGTCGGTTCATGTAATCGACCTGACGGGTTTGAATGGATCTATCAACATCCATAAGAACTGGTGGTTTCGGTTGAATAGGTCTAGGGGGAGGATTTTGAGTGATTGGTTTAAACTGACCTTGTCGTTCGATGTTGTATGCTTGGTTTTGCTCAAGCAAGTTGCTGTTGCTGTAGCTGTTGATTAGGCACAGATGTTCTGGGTCTATTAGAATCAAATCTTGAAGAAAATATTTTATTGACAGGTGTAGTAATAGAGTTACTTACATTCCTTTGGTGAATTGACATATTTCTGAAATTTAGATTTTGAAATTCTAAGCAAAAGGCATAAGCTTCTGGGAGGGCGTGAGGTTTCTGAATGATAAGCATTCTTGAGAGATCTCCTCTCAATCCTCTTATGAAAACGTCAAGTGCCCTGTTCCGATAATTTTCGGTCAGTGCAGCAACTGTCTCGTTCGAATCTTGTTTATCTTGTTTATTAAGGAAAGTTGATGGTTCACAGCCGCATACACAGGGGCGGATTTGGCAATAGGCCCGGTAGGCCCGGGCCTAGGGCGGCAAATTTCAGGGGCGGTAAATTTTCGATATTTTTTGGGGCGGCAGTTTTTTTTCTGTCGTATATGTACATATATCTGAGTTAAATGAGCCTAACACCTCAAGCCAACCGAATTCTCTAATAAATCAATGCACACGAAAATTCACCTCTGATGGTTTTTTTCGAACATTAAAACGTTTGACTTATAATAAATTTCGAAACGCGATCACGGTTAAGGACCAAAGAAACTCAAAAGTACCTTAAAAGTACCTAGAAAGTATCTGAAAATACATAAAAAGAGCCTAAAAAGACATAAAAAGATCCTGAAAAGAACTCAAAAAATACCTCTTCAATTTAGGAAAAGCATATCAGAGGTAAATATTTGTGTGCATTGATTTTTCAGAAATTTGTTTTTTTATTATGTTGCAGGGTATATCAACAACATACGAATCTCTTTATTTTTGACGTGTTTTTTAAATTGTACTTCATTACTGAAATTAATTTCTATAAAAAAATTTCTATAAAATGAAATCTAGAACATCATAGGTCGAAAAATTACGGGTTCATCCTTAACTAATAACATATCGAACATTAATTTACAGTAGTCGAGTTCATAATTGATCTCCAGTCAAGTGCGGAAGTAAACTTTGAACGGAATAGTAAACTTACTTATAAAAATATGAGCGAAGACGCTGGAATTATATGCGATGTATAGGTGTATATGGTTTTGGACTGTTAAAAATGGTTATTACTGGATTCTTTTTTTTTTAGATACTTTTAGGTTCTTTACCGTGTGTGTATTTTAATAATTATTTGTGTGGCAAGGGCGCAATAATAAGGAATTTTTACGAACGAACGGTGCCAGTTTTGCTCCGATATTCTTTTTTGTGAACTCAGGCGCAGCGAAAAACAGCGAAGTACTCGAGGGAATCGAAAAAAAATCGCGCATTGTTACATATAATATAATTCACGAAAAGGGCGGCAAATATTTCTGAGGCCTAGGGCGGCGAAATGGTCAAATCCGCCCCAGCGCATAGAACTCATCAACCGTTTTGTTCCCTTGGAACATTGAATGCAGCTGATGTTCTAAAGTGCGAACATCTCGCTTATCTGCATAATGAAGTGAAAGGCACTTCTTTATGCTGTACCAATCGTCATCAAATATATTGTAAGGTATAAGAGTGGCGTCAGCTAGCCCTCTTATCTTCTGCCTGATATGGCGAAGTTTCACCCTAAATATTGGCTTTGAACGAACAATCTTATAATCTTCTAAGATTGTTTCGACACTATGAACCCAGGATATGTTCTGTACTGGGTTCCCATCAAAAGCATGTAGATCCCTAACGGAATCAGGAAGTTTCCTTATTTCCTCCAGATCTTGCTCTGTTTTCGGGAGTCCTAAATCTGACTAAACTTGTGAAGGGAGGTTGCACCGTTCTCGTTTCAAGGCTCACTAATCTTGCTTCTAATTTCTACGCCAACTCAATCTGCGCATTGACGGCCCCGGTTATTTGCCTTAGAGTTTCCTGAACAGCTTCCATTGCTTTTGGAATGCAGAATATAAGAATAAGGCACCGCAAAAGATCGAACACACAGTAACTTAACGATTTAGATTTTATTAAATTTTCAAAGAGAGGATGTCCCAAAACGTTTCCACAAATACATGCACTTCACGTGTAAAAAAAGATTTTCACTTCGAACTCCCGCACATTGAAAAAGGTTTACAATATCAATACAATATTTCCTTAATTTAGCAAAAAAAAACTAAGCAATAAACAATGTATTATTTAAAAGCATATGTAATTATATATTTATATTTGTCTAATATATTCAATAAGTCGCAATATACTTAGTATTTCTAAAAAGTTTGAGGTAGACTTACAGAAATTTGTATAGGTTCATTGATTAACTGCTTCCTTCCGTCCGGACTGTCCGTAGATTTCCCTTTTAGGACAAGCTGTTGATTGTGCCAAGAAATTAGGAAGCCCCTACTCGTGGTACCTGACTCGTCATAGCAAAGGTTTACCGCCAGTCACAACATTATCTCCTGTAGATCTCGCAACAATTTTTTAATCCTGCAGCTACTAAAGCTGTTTCCCTTACAGAACCTTCATTACTTCTTGGTTCCTGAAACTTGACTTTAAAGCGCGCAGATCTTTGCCATGGTTATTAACTTCGGCCGTTACGTTTTCACGGTTCGTGAAAATTAAAAATAACGAAAGTATTTTTCGTCCGATCACTTGTCTCGATTATCGTTTTTTCACGGGAACAATAACGCAGTTTTTCTCAAATTCCGAAAACTGTGTTCTCACGGGAACAGTAACGCAACTTTTCAATACCGTAAACTGTGTTCTCACGGGAACAGTTCAATTTTGCTTGGGCGCCAGTTATCTGGTTTGCTACCAGATGGAATGAAAAAAACTCTAGCGCATCAGAACCGCTAGAAAACTAATTTTCGAAGAAATTGTCTTTGAGTGACAAAAAAATGTGGAAAGACGTAATACACTTTTTTGTAGAATCATATCAACCATTCCTTACCTCAAGCAAAAAAACTCAACTACAACAAAAATGTTGAAACTGTTCAGTGCTGGCAACACTTTCCCAACGAAGCAGCAATAAGTTTACCATAACAAGCTCATACTTAAATCAACTTATCCTTTGAATTTCGGTCTCATCGGAGGATTTCATCGAAAGTTTCAGCGGTTAAGCAGTGTTTGAGGCTGCCATCCGAAAAATGTTCAAAACTCGGAAAATTTAAAAATTGGTTTCGTATTTTTATCGCATATGCTTTGCATATGAGAACGTAATTTGAAGCATCTGTTGGTGCAATATTTACGAAAATGGCTAATGCTGGTTACCCTGTGTCAACAGCAGAGCAAAATATATACCAAAACTGCTTCACGTTAAGTTAAACCCAACCAGTAAATTTCGTTTCGATTGAAACACTGCGCTGGAAGCTATGCGGGTGAAAAGAATTTTAGACTTGCCACCCTCAAAACTTTTCAAATTTTTAAAGCGTTAATATTTGTTGTTAATTTTCATTGCAGGATTATTCCCATTTGCAAATCTAATGACATAATCGCTCAGTAAAGAAATTCCACAAAATTACAAAAATGGTCATAGCTAGCAGCTCTTTCATGATTTTTGTACGAAATTCCCACGACATTTACTTTCCATCTAGGTCCATTTACTGCATGAAGTTCCTTTTGATTTCTGCACTGGACCAGAAGCTATAGGGAAAAAAGCTTTATTTTACTGAGCAAATTTCCAAGATTTATGGGACAAAAATCACCATAGCTGGCAGCCCTATTCTAATTTTTGAGCCAAATTTTCACCAAATGTTACATAGACTAAGATCCAAGTACTGTTTGAATTTTGTTAAAATCTGATGGCTGAATCGGAAGTTATAGGCCAAAAAGCTGTTTTTTTCTCATTAATTTTTCAAGATGGTACCACTGCCACAGCGTTGCACGCATTTCAAAATCGCTTTTATCAGACCTAGTCCTAGCTAATACCAACATGTTCTGTGAATTTGATTATGATCGGATAATCCGGTCGTCAGTTCTCGTGAACAGAACTTTCGAGTGCTGAAAATAGAGGTAATTTGGTGATGGGTTGCCGTTCTTGTGGAAATCGGAATTTTTAAAATTTCAATTTGACATGGAGGACAAAGGCTAAAGTTTATCATAGATTTGAATTTTTTGTCACAAATAAAAAACTTTTCAGTAGGGTCAATGATTTGAAGGATTTTTTTTCAGCAGCCTGCCGCAGCTACAGGGTTACCTGCACTATCTTGAAATTCTATTTGTGTTTAATCTTAGCCAACATCAATTCGCTCTACGAGTTTCACGGTGATCCAATGTTTTTGTCAGAAGTAATGACAAATCAAAATTTGAAAAAAAAATCCTTGCCTACTTTGAGGCACTTAGCACCCACACACGACTCAAAAATTCCAATTCTTTATCATACACAAGCTTAAAACATAATAAGTTTTCATTTCCAATACTTTTTTTTAACAAAAATTTACTCTGCTTGGAAATATAGGAGTACCTCAAAATTCACTAAAACGTTCGCCGCCGCCAAAAGGTTTAGGGTATCTGAATTTGAGTCGTGGACCTACCTATTATATATATCTACGTTCTCCGAAAATTTCAGCTTAATCGAATCGGCGACTCGAGAGTTTATCTCGGAAAATCATTTTGCTGATATATATATATATATATATATATATATATATATATATATATATATATATATATATATATATATATATATATATATATATATATATATATATATATATATATATATATATATATATATATATATATATATATATATATATATATATATATATATATATATATATATATATATATATATATATATAAAGAAATATGAATTTTCGGCGAATCGAGTTTAATACTGATGTTCGAAGAACATTAGTAAAAACAATCGTTGGTAGATTGCGACTTTACAATTTAGCAATAATCAAATCACCGATTTCAATGTGGATGTAACTAGGTCGTAAGGTAATGATCGCGAAAACAAATGTGTGCATATTTGTGATCAATTGGGAAACACTCAATAATTGTATTTAAGCATATGTTTGCATAATTGCGCGAACGACTAATAATTTAATTGGATCAATTTGCGTAAATGCTGAGCAGACGAGAATTTGTTTAAATACAGTAAAGCTGCGGTCAACTATTGAAAATAATGATTTGTGTGAGTACATGAAAATGTTAGAATTTATATATAGTGATAAGAGAATTGTGATAACTTACACACTGCAAGCCCTATTCTGGGTCGGCAAGCCGTACTCAAATCATATTCGCAGCCGTCGCGATTAGAGGTGGGACTAATATATTCATATTAGTTAAGATATTACTAATATTTGAATATATTAGGTAATAGTAATATTTTATTGTGACGTATTATAATATATAAATATTAGTTTCGCGTGAAATATTTTTATTCTTATTTTTCTATCATCAATCAATTTGTTCGAAATGCCGTGTCTTTTTACTAAATCAAGCATTGAAAAACAAAAATGTGTATAGAAATTGCCGCCATTAGTTGCATGCGGCTGTAATCGAAACCTTTGACTATTAAAACGAGGTCATTGTATGAGGATGCATATTAAATGTACCCATGTATATGTTTTACATTCTCATTTTCATGGATGTACATAATTGTATTGAGGTACCTCATTTGCACCCTCATGCCGACTTTAATTATCTCTTTTATTTGTGAGTCAACGGTTCTTAGTACAGCCGAAGTATCTTCCCATTAAATTAACGGCGGCATTTAAGTGATTAGTTTTGTAGAAAGGACCGGCACTGGGGACAAATTTTATGACATTGGACTACCACTAATAGGTAACGAACCGACCCAACGCAATGAAAAAAATAAGATAATATGCAACAGGAAGGTTTTTATAGTATATTCAAATAGATTCGCAGCATGTCGTTTTTGTACTCTTGCTGCAAACCAAATTTTGCCACAAAAAGAAGCCAGCTACAAAAATTGGTTGCTGCTGCAGTACGCGAACAGAGCTAATATCTACACATTATTACTAGAGTTGGGTCGTACTCGCATTTTCACATACTAGGTATTCCTAGTACGAGTACAAAAAAATACCTGTTCCAAATACCTGTTCCAAAAATACT
Source organism: Nemotelus nigrinus (assembly GCA_947369275.1). Classification (NCBI taxonomy): domain Eukaryota; kingdom Metazoa; phylum Arthropoda; class Insecta; order Diptera; family Stratiomyidae; genus Nemotelus; species Nemotelus nigrinus. The sequence goes on along the minus strand of OX376373.1, from coordinate 100,923,307 downwards.
AGCTAGCATTTTTTTAAGTATGTACTCGTACATATATATGACTACATACAAGTATATACGATTTGCAGTGGTGTAACAAAACGGTGTGATATGCCCTCCCCCACCCACCAGACACAAAGTTCTCAGGCTAGAATGGTGATGGTGCAGATAACCATGAAAGGATACTGAGTTATTAGTCCGTAACTTAAGCTTGTCCGTAACTTTCCAATGGTCGGTCACTTATTTGGCAAGTCTTTCTCCAATCTAGGAACCATCTAAGGGAAATCAATCGATTTAATTTGATTTTCATTTTAATATATGCATAAAAAACCTCCTGTATTCTTTCAAATTACCAGTGTTGAAACATTTAGTAAGATAGGACCAACTAATCCTGTTGGCATCTATATGACTTTTCATCAATCGATTTCTGATACCAAACTTTTCCTGGCTAATCTAAAACTGTCGGTTTTCCACTTCGCCTCACTGAAGCATGAAGTTTATAGAAAATTTTATGAAGAAATGTTTAAAAAAAAATTTCGTCTATTAAACATACACCCACTAGGGGGCCAACCTCTTCGGTAAGGCTGGATATGAGTCACAACCCCGGTAGAGTTGAAGTGCAGTCACGAGGTGGACTTCAGCACAGCCGGAGAAGCCAACTGTCGAGCCAAAAAGGATCTGAACAGTTACTTTCAGTTTTTGCGGACGGTTTTCCGGCAGATTTCATTTTGCCGTATCTTAGAAACTAACCCGCTTTTTCCCGGATTTGTATGGAAATTTCGCCCAAAACAACTCAGGAAGGTCCCTGAATTCATGCTGAACAAAAACAAATTTTTGGAAAAAATGGACGTTTTTGCCCAAATGTCTCTATCAAAATTTTTTTCGCCCTTAATATATAACTATTATATTCCCCGACCACTTTCAATCATCCAAAGCTCCGTCAAGGCAGTTTTTGGCAAACTATGGCCAAAAAACCCCTTGCTCCCCTACAAAACCGAAATTTTTGTATCACAGCAACAGGTCTTGGCCCGTTATAACCAAAACCACTCTAACCCAACATTGGCTAATTTCAGCTACTTTTGCCCTAAAAACTTTTTGAATAATTGAATAAAATACTTGCCCAATTTGTCCCAACATTTTTTTCGCCCTTAAAATATCACTAATATACTCCCCGATCACTTTCAATCATAGAAAGCGCTGTAAAGGTAGTTTTTGACAAATGATGGCCAAAAAACCCCTTCCTCCCTTACAAAGCCTAAATTTTTGTATCACCGCAATAGGTCTTGGCCCGTTATGTCCCAAACAACTGTAACCCAAACTTGGCCGATTTTGTCCGATTTCAGCTACTTTTGCCCTAAAAACCTAAACCTAAAGTCCCAAAATACTCGCAAGCACGAAAACACTATACAAAAATACGCGATACGAAAATACTTGTTCCAAAATACTCGATACGAGTATATACTCGTATCGAGTATTTTCGTACTTTCAAGTATTTTCGTCTCCATTAATTGCATTACTTCACTCAAAAGAACAAGATCAGTTTATTGATTCACCCAAACATACGTACGAACATACATATATCGACAAAACTTACCTCCAAATCAACTCGTTAAACTTGCCTGATTCGCATTTGCGCTCATACATTTTAGTGATGTTAACGATTATATTCATTAATTATTTGGCATTAGATTATAACTTGGCGCATAATGATGGAACATTCAATAGGTTTGCGCATATCTGCTCAATGTTGCGTGGCTAAAATAGTGTATGATAGTTGCTAGAATGACATATGTATCACACGTAGGACAAGTCAAATGAATTAAGTATGAGGCAAGTTTAATGAGTTAAATCGGAGCTAAGTTTTTCCGATATATGTGTGTTAAATGGGTGTGTTTAAATGGAGTAAAATAAGAAGTAAAATATTCTGTTGATTAATGAATTTTGTGAACGCACCTAGGTTTGAATAAATTGATGCATGGATGGAAATAGTGTTTATGAATTCATACGGATCGTAAGGGAGAGCCGTTTTTGCATTCGCGAATTTTCTTGAACTAAAAATTTTAATATGTTTAATAAAATGTTTGTCGAATATTAGTTGATGGAGTTATATAAAGGTGATAATAAATAGGTTTTTCACAGCAGGATGCATTTATATGGGATTTGAAATGATAACAGAAGAACATTGATCGTAGTTCTCATATAGTAAAACAATTATGAGCGGACAATTTGCAGTATGAAATACACAATAGGTGAAGTGAATGTTCAAATGTGATGAGCATATTGAAGGGTTCATGGGCTACGTTACTAGTGGGAACGAGACGAAAGCTTGGAAGTAGGCGAATAGAAATTTATGTTTTTGAGTAATATAAAATTTTTACTATTCCAATAATTACTATTGCAATATTAAGGGGTGGCAGGTGCATAATATCTTTTTGGTGCCGATTCTAGTCGAACTCTTTCATTTATGCTCATGAAATCAAAATACACACATAATACCGCGCTACGAGAAATTATTAGAACCAAATATTAGTAATATATTAATATTAGTTAAGATATTATAATATCGTGTCACTAATATATTCGTATTAGGTAATATCACGAAATATTAGTATAAGCCCATCTTTAGTCGCGATCGATGCATGATACTTTGTTGTGTACATCCGCGTTAGCAACCTATAAACACAAGCGGGCCAAATTAACTATGAAATATGATAATTTTATTTCATATCATTGCTCGGTTCGCATTTTTTCCACTCGGAAACGCTGAGCCGTATATTTTCATGTGCTGGCCAAGTGGAGTTTTCTTTGGGCCGATGCATAGGATAATTTGTGGGTCGACGTGCCGTGTCTGAGATCATAAACATATAAGCTGTAAACACATAACGGCCAAATTTTCGCTGGGGGAGGCGTACTTCTTGTAGAATATCGCAGTTGAATTGGGTGAGCCACAATTAGCGAATCCAATCCCGGGATCCCGCATCCCGGGATCAATACTTCATCAAAATTTTTATTTAGGCTGCTAGGAGAAAAACGGTCCATTCTTGTGAATGATATGAAAATTGCAATATTGGACCGAATAAAAAAGCGTCCGTGTACTGAGCTATCTGGTTAGCTAAGCTATCTCCGGAATCTACATTGTGCCAGCAAAAATTTACCAAGTGAAATAGAATGTCTATTTTGGAAACCAAGCAACGCAAATATTAAAAAAAAATACTTCAATGATCTAGATGCTGAACCCTTTGCTTGCTAGCCAAAGAAATGAGGAGAACCCAGTAGATACCCCTATTGAATCAGAACAAGGTGAGTCGTCAATTGAAGAGCCCCAAAAGTATGAAAATAATCAATCATGAAATGCCGCAAGAAACTAATCTAATTAAAACTATTGCAAAAGAAATGAAACTTTTCGAAAGTGGTGGCACTCGCATAGTTTGGAGCAGGCTTACCAATATGTATCGACCGTTTCCGTGGCGTCCAACATCGGGAATAAATTTAGAAGCAGGCTTGGAGACGATACTTTGGATACTTTGCTATTGCTTCAATGTTACTTCCGAAAAAACCAATGAACTTTGGCAGAATTTTTATGTGTTGAATATTTTATATGTTAAGAGTTGTGATTTATTGTTGTGATTTTTTGTCGTGATCTATTGTTGTAATTTGTAATAGTTGTAATTTGAAATATTTGCTTTCATACTTTCAACGTCTCGGATAATTAAAATTATTGTTTTCATTTGCCTCAATTAAATAAATGAGTAATTATTCAGTAACATATTTTTTATACAGTTTTCAGCTTACTTATTGCTGTAGTTTTGAAATGATGGCATATAATATAATCTGTTTATTAAAAACTTGACTTATTTTGTTGTGTTATATTTTGAATCTCGAATCCCGGGATCCCGGGATTTGAGATTTTTTAATCCCGTAATCTCGGGATTGAAAAAATGGTTCGGGATTGGAATCCCTAGCCACAATGCAGCGAAAATGTCGCTGTCAATGCAACCAAGGCACCAACCTAATACATTTTTTTTTCTTTTGTATTGCTAAATCCTGTTGTGCGAGGATTAGGATGGCTTATCACAATACATATCAGCCATCGCTTGTCTATTCCGCCAGACCATTCAGCCAAATTCAAGCAGACTTAATTGAACCTAGTAGTGATGCCAACCTGCGGTGGGTACCACCGTTAGCGGAACGAAAAAATTAGAACTTTGGCAAATTCTGACGCTTCGAAAATTTCGGCCGTCGGCATTGTGGGCATTACCATACAAAACAGTGCATTCTAATTTTTTGACAGCGGTTTTTCTCGGCCCAGTGCGAAAAATCGTTGTATTGTGATTCAGGCAATATTTCTCTCAGCAAATTTGCAGTGCTTTAGGATGCTGTTAAAATGTTTTCGCGTAATACAGCTGCATATACGTATAGTCCGGGGAAATCTAACATGGTGCTTCGGAAAAATTAGGGGAAAGCTGAATTTTGGTGTGAACCTTGGTACTGGCGTGTTGAACAAAATGTCAAAAGTCCCCATCGATCCGAGTGCTGCGTCGCTTTTTATACGGGGTCAAAGGTCACCAAAAGTGACCTTTCCTAAATATCTCAGTAACGGTTACGTCTTCAGAAAAATAATGAATGACAAATTTGTAGCTTAGCAAATTTCCAACAAAAAAGATTATATAACTTTTTCCTGTAACCATAACCGTTTTTGAGATATATTGATCTAAACATATGATACTAACAGCATCCTCTTTCTCAGGGCATGTAAATATTATCCGATTTTGATTACGACTTGGCATGTTTGTGAGTTTGTTTTTCTATGTTTAAGAGGCGCATGAAAAAAACATGTAAATAAACTCAACTACCATACTCCAGGGTAGATGGAAAAGCGTGCTCCGAAAAGTTTCCCCATCCCCCTTTGCCATGAAATGGTATCCCTGAGCATCCATCCCGAATCTTCAGAAATGGGCTCGTTGCCTACTCTTTGCGCACTGTTAAACAAGATAGGATCACTTTTTATCCTGTAAATTGTCTATAATTGAAATCGTGAGACTAGCCCTACACCCAAATCCTACTCCCACCCTACCCACCCCCGCAAACGAACCATCCCGAAATAGCCGGTTTTTTAGTTTTTTTTCCATACCGTCTTATCCCATGAACGATCAGAGCAAGGTCAAGTAATTTCAGGTGCAAATTGGTTTCGAGACGTATCATGTCCTTTTGGCGCTACGTAGTCATCACAGGATTGGTAAAAAACTGATTATTAGGGGATAGTCTGCAGCGGGTTGAGCCCCTACAATGTCAAGAATGAGCGTTTACAGAATTATGCCATGTTTTTATCTTGCTTTTTCATACTCCTAGCGCCGTGATATGTTACAAAACCTATTTTCACTTGCAATGTTGTTGTCTTGTTCTGCTTCTTCGTGGAAAATCCCATACCAATGATGCAGCAATACAGTTTATTTCCGAAAAGAGAGTAGCGAGCAGACGTCCCAACAAGTTATATGGCAAAGGGGGGCGGGGGGTGGTGGTACCTTTTCGGAGCACCCTTTTCCACCTACCCTGGAGTATGGTAGATAAGTTTGTTTACTTGTTTTTTTCATGCGCCTCTTAAACATAAAAAAACAAACTCACAAACTTTCCAAGTCGTAATCAAAATCGGATAATATTTACATGCCCTGAGAAAGAGGATGCTGTTAGTATCAAATGTTTAGATCAAAATATCTCAAAAACGGTTATGATTACAGGAAAAAGTTATATAATCTTTTTTGTTGGAAATTGTTTAAGCTACAAATTCGTTATACATTGTTTTTCGAAAGACGTGACCGTTACTGAGATATTTAGGAAAGGTCACTTTTGGTGACCTTTGACCCCGTATAAAAAGTGACGCAGCACTCGGATCGATGGGGACTTTTGACATTTTGTTCAACACACCAGTACCAAGGTTCACACCAAAATTCAGCTTTCCCCTAATTTTTCCGAAGTTTCGCCTTTTTTATGTAGGATTTCACTGGGCTAGTAGATAATTTTAGTATGGAACATACTTTTACGGTAGCCTGTTTGAAAAAAACGACATAAAAAAGCGTTATCAGAAAACGTTCCACGAACATTGGCTGTGTTGGTGTGTGCTTGGTTGCTATAAATAGAGTGAGGGAGGGGGTCCAGGGGGGCGAGGCCCCCTGGCGAGGCGCGTAGCGCCAAGTTTTTTAGAAAATTTTTAAGAAAATTTTTTGAAAATTTTTAAGGAAATTTTAAGAAAATTTTTTGAGAAAATTTTTAGAAAATTTTTTTGAGAAAATTTTTAAGAAAATTTTTAAGAAAATTTTAAGAAAATTTTAAGAAAATTTTTAAGAAAATTTTTAAGAAAATTTTTAGAAAATTTTAAGAAAATTTTTAAGAAAATTTTTAAGAAAATTTTAAGAAAATTTTAAGAAAATTTTTAAGAAAATTTTTAAGAAGATTTTTAAAAATTTTTTGAAATATTTTTTGAAATTTTTTTTAAAAATTTTTTGAAAATTTTTTGAAAAATTTTTAAGAAAATTTTTAGAAAATTTTTTTAAAATTTTTAGAAAATTTTGTTGATGTCAACTAGACCCACATTATGTTTACCCATCTGGCAATATTATCCACTATTGTATTTGTCAAGTAAATAAATACATCTAGTCAGTCTGTCTTCGGAAAAGTCTTAGTTCAGACATATTTTCACTGAAAAAGCCAATTGTTTTTATTTTCTTTCTAATTCAAATTCATCGACTTTGGCGCAACAGGTTATGGGCCCAGACTCATATTGAATTGGGGAAAATAGTTTTGGCTTTGCGAAGAAAGATTTATTTTTTTTTTTTTTTTTTGTGTGAATTTCGCCGGTGGCCATCGACCAGAGGTGCATCGATACACGTGCAGCAGAACGAGCTAAGAGATTAGAATTTTGCCAGTGTAAATGCAGAATGGCCGAAAAGGGCGAGGACAGAATCCAGAAATTGATTGGCGCGTCGAATTACTCGACATGGGCTCTGGAAATGAGAGTCTTGTTGGAATGGCACGATTTGGATGGAGCCATCACGAATCCCATTGGGACAACAGATGCGCTTAAGCTCAAGAAGGCGCGAGCCAAAATTCTTATCAACATCGATCGCACACTCTACGACGATATTGGAGAATTGAAGACGGCACGTGAAGTTTGGGACAAGTGTCGAGAATTGTACGATGATGTGAGCTGGATCAGACTGGCTCGCACAATTGGTGAATTGGTAACGACACGGTTGGAGACGTCGTCATCGATGGATGACTACTTGAAGAAAATCACGACTGCATCGCGAGTTTTGGCGGACTTAGGCCTGAAGATGCAGGATGAGGTGATTTGCGGCATTATTCTGTTCGGACTCACATCCGAATACGAATCATTTATCACAGGACTGGATGGTGGCATGCTCATCAATGAAAAGATGACGATGACGAGCCTCACATCAAACACCTTGAAGCGAAGACTGATTGACACGGAACGCGCCAAGCGGGCAATCAACAGTGAAGGTGGAACAGGAAATGTATTTAAAGCATCGATGAGCCACAGAAGACCCAAATTGGGGAATTCATCCGGTAAAAATGTACCGAAGAATGGGGTGAAAAAAGGTGAATTTCGATTCAGGTGTTTTCAGTGTCACAACACCGGTCACATGCGTCGGGATTGTCCAGAGAGACCGAAAGGCGTAGATGCAAAGTGCGCGGAATCGAACAATAAGCCAAAGGCGTTTCTGGCAGAGACATCGAATAGTAGAGCAAATGCGAAGTGTTTTGATTCGATCGAAAAATCGGGGCCGATGGCACTTCATGCAATGGCGGCCGATAACGTCGATCATTCGGATGGTGTGTGGTACGTCGACAGTGGTGCGAGTCAACACATGACTGGGAACCGAAATTTGTTGAATAATTTTGTGGAGAAGGCAGCGTATACAGAGATTTCGACGGCTGATAACACGCATTTGAAAGTGCTTGGTACTGGATCGGTTGATCTGAGTGTTAAAGACCAAACAATAAGCGTGAAGAATGTTTTACTTGTATCTGGCTTATCGACGAATTTGCTGTCAGTGCATCGAATGGTAAAATCTGGTAAAAGAATTGAGTTTAATAAAAACGGTTGTGTCGTGCGCGATCGAAGTGACAGCAGTGTAGTTGTCTCTATGAAACCAAGAAATGGTACATACAAGCTACAAAGCGATGCTGTCGCGTTGAAGGCAACCACACACGGCGGCTTGAATTTGATGACATGGCATCGTCGACTCGGACACTTGGCATACGGCGACTTGATCAAGCTGGAGAGCATCGTAGATGGAATCAAAATCAATGGAGAACAAACTGATTTGTCAAAGTGTGTTTCGTGCTTGAAAGGAAAGCAGAGTCGTGAACCGTTTCGCCGCTCAGACACAATTATAAAATCGAAACGTGTGTTAGAGTTAGTGCACACAGACGTTTGTGGTCCGATGGAGAATATGTCAGTAGGTGGCGCATTGTACTTCGTGACATTCGTCGATGATTTCTCGCGTAAAGTATTTGTTTACTTTGCCAAGAGGAAAAATGATATTCAGCAGCTGTTTGCAGAATGGAAGGCGATGGTCGAGACACAGACCGAATTGAAGCTTAAGGTGATACGTTCGGACAACGGCAAGGAGTATTTCGGTCAATTTGATCGTATTTGCCGAGAGAGCGGCATCATTCATCAAACCAGCTGCACGTACACGCCACAGCAGAACGGCGTTGCCGAACGAATGAATCGAACATTGGTTGAACGGGCCAAATGCATGTTGTACGATGCCGATTTGAAAATTCAGATGTGGGCAGAAGCGATCAATTGGGCTGCGTACGTGACGAATCGAACAATCAATCGGACATTGGGCAAACGAGTGCCAGAAGAGGTTTGGACTGGACGAAAAGTCAACATTTCTGATGTCTGCATATTCGGCACCGAAGTGATGGTGCATATACCCAAAGAAAAACGTCGCAAGTGGGACGCGAAGTCAGAATCCATGTTGTTCGTTGGAATTGCAGCGAATCAAAAGGGCTGGCGATGTTTCAACAAGAAAACAAATAATATTTGCATCAGCCGTGACGTCAAATTCATGGATCCGCCTGAAGTGAAGGAAGTCAAAGCCGAACCTTACACCGGGAATGATGACGAAACGCCAAAGTTGACAAGTGATTCGGAGAATTCTATTCAGTTGGGGAATTCAGCAGAAGCCGATGAGATAGATGATCCCACGACTGATGACTCGAATGATTCAACGATTTTGGAAAGAAGTGAAGGCTTCGAGGACGCCGACTTAACGTACTTCGACGATCCGAATGACGAGGATTTCGTTCCAACCTCACCCGACTCTTCACCAATTATACTACGTCGGAAATCGGAGCGGCTTGCTAAGAAAGCCGCTGACACTTTGCTGGCATCGGCATACATTGCTGAGGCGGTTGAACCTGAAACCGTGCGCAATGCGATGGAATCTGGCGACAAGCAGCATTGGATAGCTGCGATGAACGAGGAGATGGAAGCTCATGCTGAAAATGGAACTTGGAGCATGGTCAACTTGCCACCTGGTCGCAAGACAATTAAGACCAAGTGGGTGTTCAAAGTCAAAGTCGGAGCTGATGGATGTGTGATTCGATACAAGGCCAGACTTGTGGCAAAGGGTTGCTCTCAAAAATTCGGGATTGACTATGTGGAGACCTTCTCACCGGTGGTGAGGTATCAATCAATCCGAATTTTGATAGCATTCGCTGCCAGACATAGAATGAGAATTCATCAAATGGATGCGGTGACTGCATTTCTGCAAGGAGACCTAGACGAGGAGATTTATACGGAACAACCGGAGGGATACAATGATGGCACTGCGCTTGTGTGCAAGTTGGAGCGGGCAATGTATGGTCTCAAGCAAGCTGGAAGACAGTGGAATCGTAAGCTGGATAGGGCCCTGATTGGATTCGGGTTGACGAAGTCTAAACTCGACCCGTGCGTTTATGTCTCATCCAAGGAAAAGGTAATTGTTGCCATTTACGTTGATGATCTTTTGATTTTTTGGAAAGACCAACATACCTTGGAGATTATCATATCTCAGCTGTGTGCCACATTCAAAATGAAGGATCTTGGACGGGCAGAACAATGCGTTGGCCTGAAGATCGAATATGGTGTTGAAGGCATAGCTATTCACCAAATAGGATATATCGAGAGGGTGCTTGAGCGATTCGGGATGTCAAATTGCAAGGCTGCACCAACGCCTAGTGACCCGAGTCAAAAGCTGTCAGTCACGATGGCGAAGTCAAACGATAGGATGTTGAGCATTCCGTACCAGGAAGCTGTGGGCAGTTTGCTGTATCTGGTTCAGGGAACCAGACCCGACATCGCTTTCGCCGTGAATGACGTGAGTAGATTCAACACAAATTATGGTGAGGTTCACTGGACTGCAGTGAAGAGAATTATGCGATACCTGCGTGGAACGACTGGGTTTCGCATTCTGTACCGCTATGGAGGTGGTCAACTAAGAGATTTTTCGGACTCGGATTGGGCGTCAGATATTGACCAAAGACGTTCATGCACCGGGTACGTGTTCACAATAAGCGATGGCGCTGTGTCATGGAGCAGTTCGCGTCAACACACAATCGCTTTATCATCTACCGAAGCGGAGTATATGGCGCTTTCGGAGGCAACCATGGAGGCAATCTGGTTGCGCCAGTTCGTTGACTCACTTAACGATATTAATGGGCCAGTCGAGATAAAGTGCGATAACCAGGGTGCCATTTCATTGGCGATGGAGGATATGTTTCGCAAGAGGACGAAACACATTGATATCCGCCATCATCATGTTCGAGACAGGATCGGCGACGGAACGATCAGCATCAATTTCGTTGCATCAGAAGCCAACGCAGCAGACGCGTTGACAAAGGCCGTGTCTCGCAGCATCATCCAGCGTGGACTGAACATTATGGGCATTGGCTCGAAGTGATATTTTGTATTGTTAAAGTAGAGTAACTTAAATAGATCACTTGACCCAATGAGTTGGGGTGTTGATGTCAACTAGACCCACATTATGTTTACCCATCTGGCAATATTATCCACTATTGTATTTGTCAAGTAAATAAATACATCTAATCAGTCTGTCTTCGGAAACGTCTTAGTTCAGACATATTTTCACTGAAAAAGCCAATTGTTTTTATTTTCTTTCTAATTCAAATTCATCGACTTTGGCGCAACAAATTTTTTTGAGAAAATTTTTAAGAAAATTTTTTGAGAAAATTTTTAGAAAATTTTTTAGAAAAAAAAAAAAAAATTTTTAAGAAAATTTTAAGAAAATTTTTAAGAAAATTTTTAAGAAAATTTTTAGAAAATTTTAAGAAAATTTTTAAGAAAATTTTTAAGAAAATTTTAAGAAAATTTTAATAAAATTTTTAAGAAAATTTTTATGAAAATTTTTAGAAAATTTTTTGAAATATTTTTTGAAAATTTTTTGGAAAATTTTTTTAAAATTTTCAGAAAATTTTTAAGAAAATTTTTAAGAAAATTTTTTGAGAAAATTTTTAAGAAAATTTCAAACTTTTTTTTTAAAAATTTTAAGAAAATTTGTAAGAAATTTTTTTGATAAATTTTTAAGAAAATTTTTTAAAATTTTTCAAAACATTTTCTTAAAAATTTTCTTAAAAATTTTCTTAAAAGTTTCCTAAAATTTTCTTAAAAATTTTCTCAAAATTTTCAAAAAATTTCAAAAAATTTTCTCAAAAAAATTTTCAAAAAATTTTCTTAAAATTTTCTTAAAAATTTTCAAAAAATTTTCAAAAATTTTTTTCAAAAAATTTTCTTAAAAATTTTCAAAAAAATTTCAACAAATTTTCTAAAAATTTCCAAAAAAAATTTCTCAAAAATTTTCTTAAAATTTTCTTAAAAATTTTCTAAAAATTTTCAAAACATTTCAAAAAATTTACTTAAAAATTTTCTTAAAAATTTTCTAAAAATTTTCTTAAACATTTTCTAAAAATTTTCTTAAAAATTTTCCTTAAAAATTTTCCAAAAATTTTCTCAAAAATATGTTCCATATTTTTCATGTTTTAGCCTGGTAAAAATGCGAATCGCGAAGATCCGGGGGGCAAAGCCCCCCGGCGAGGCGCGTAGCGCCGTTTTTTATTTTAACTATTTGTGAATTTTCGTTGTTTTAGAAGAATTTTTTTTGGTCTGACATATATATGAATGTTATGAATGTGTATATTTTTTAAACTTATATTTATTCAAATTTCAATCTTACATTGACTTTAATAGGAAAAGTACTTTTTTAAAAATTACATAAAAATTAACAATTTACGATGATGCTATTTATTACATTTCACACCTCGTCGATTTAATAGATATGCATTTTTATAGTGTGAATTTTTGTTTCATGCACCAAAGAATACTCCTTGGTCGAAGTTTTTATAAAAAAAATGGCGGGCATTGGGGGGTATTGGCGAGTCTTAGCGAGTCTTAGCGAGTCTTGGCAAGTTTAGGCAAGTCTTGGCGAGTCTTTGCAGGTCTAGGCAAGTCCAGGCGAGTCCAGGCGAGTCTTGGCGAGTCTTTGCAAGTCTTAGTAAGTCTTAGCAAGCCTTGGCGAGTCTTGGCGAGTCTAGGCGAGTCCAGGCGAGTCCAAGCGAGTCTTGGCGAGTCTTGGCGAGTCTTAGCGAGCCCAGGCGAGTTTAGGCGAGTCATGGCGAGTAATGGCAAGTTTTGTCGAGTGTTGGCGAGTCTTGGCGAGTATTGCCGAGTCTTGGCGAGTATTGGCGAGTCTTGGCGAGTATTGGCGTGTCGGTGAGTATTGGCGAGCAATGGCGAGTCTTGGTGAGTCTAAGCGAGTCTACGCGAGTATAGGCGAATCATGGCGAGTAATGGCGAGTCTTGGCGAGTATTTGGGAGTCTTGGCGAGTCTTGGCGAGTCCAGGCGAGTCTTGACGAGCATTGGCGAGTCATCGTGAGTCTTGGCGAGTATTGGCGAGTACTGGCGGGTTATTAGCGAGTGTTGGCGAGCATTGGTGAGTTTTTTTGAGTCTTGGCGAGTCTTGGCGAGTTTTGGAGAGTCCAGGCGAGCCCAGGCAAGTCTTAGCGAGTAGTGGCAAGTCTAGGCGAGTCATGGCGAGTCTTTGCAAGTCTAAGCAAGGCTTGACGAGTCTTGACGAATCTAGGCCAGTCTTGGCAAGTCTTGGCGAGTCTAGGCGAGTCCAGGCGAGACTTGGCGAATTTTAGCGAGTCTAGGCGAGGCTTACCGAGTCTAGGCGAACCCAGGCGAGTCTAGGCGAGTCTTGGCGAATCTATGCGAGTCCAGGCGAATCTAGGCGAGTCACAGCGAGTCATAGCGACTAAAGGCGAGTCTTGGCGAGTCTAGGTGAGTCCAGGTGAGTCATGGCGAGTCTTTGCAAGTCTAGGCAAGCCTTGGTGAGTCTTGGCAAGTCTAGGCAATTCTTGGCGAGTCATGGGGAGTCGAGGCGAGCCTTGGCAAGTCATTGCAAGTCAAAGTGAGTCCAGGGGATTCTTTGCAAGTCTTGACGACTCTTGGCGAATCTAGTCAAGTCTAGGCAAGTCTTGGCGAGTCAAAGCGAGTCTAGACGAGTCACGGCGAGTCTTGGCAAGTCATGGCGAGTTTTGGCGAGTCATGGCCAGTCTTGGCAAGGCTTGGCGGGTCTAGGCGAGTCCAGGCGAGATTTGGCGAATCTTAGCGAATCTGGGTGAGTCTTAGCTAGACTAGGTGAGTCCAGGCGAGTCTAGGCGAGTCTTGGCGAGTCTGGGCGAGTCATGGTGAGTCATTGCGAGTCTTTGCAAGTATTGGCAATTCTTGGCGGGTCTAGGCAGGTCTAAGCAAGTCTTGTCGAGTCTAGGCGATTCATGGCGTCGTGGCGAGTCTAGGTGAATCCAGGCGAGTCATGGTAGGTCATGGCGAGTCTTTCCAAGTCTTGGCAAGTCTTGGCGAGTCTTAGCGAATATAGGCAAGTCCATACGTGTCTAGATGAGTCCAGGCGAGTCTTAGCGAGTCTTCGCGAGTCTTGGCGAGTCCTGGCGAGTCTTAGCGAGTCCTGGCGAGTCATGGCAAGTCATGGCGAGTTTTGACGAGTCTTGAAGAGTCAAGGCGAGTCTTGGCGAGTCTTAGCGAGTCTATGCGAGTCATGGCGAGTCATGATGAGTCTTGACGAGTCATGGCGAGTCTTGGTGAGTCATCGTCAGTCTTGGCAAGTCTTGGTGAGTCTAGGCGAGTCCAGCCGAGATTTGGCGAATCTAAGCGAAACTAGGCGTGTCTAAGCGAGTCTAGGCGAGTCCAAGCGAGTCGAGGCGAGTCCAGGCGAGTCTAGGCGAGTCTTGTCGAGTCTATGCGAGTCCAGGCGAATCTAGGCGAGTCATCATGGCAAGTTATGGCGAGTAATGGTGAGTCCAGGCGTGTGTAGGCGAGTGTAAGCGAGTCTAGGTGTGTGTAGGCGAGTGTAAGCGAGTCTAGGTGTGTCCAGGCGAGCCATGGCAAGTACTCGTGAGTGTTGGCCAGTCTTTGCAAGTCTTAGCGAGTCTTGGCGAGTCTTTGCAAGTCTAGGCAAGTCTTGGCGAGCCGTTGCGAGTCTAGGCAAATCCCTGCAATTCTTGGCGAGTTTTGGCGAGTCTTGGCGAGTCTTAGCGAGTTTTAGCCAACCTAGGCAAGCCATGGCGAGTCTTTGAAAGTTTGCGAGTCTTGGCGAGTCTTTGCAAGTCCAGGCAAGTCTTGGCGAGTCTTGGCGAGTCTAGGCGAGTCAAAGCGAGTCTTGTGGAGTCTAGGCAAGTCCACGCGAGTCTTGGCGAGTCCCAGTGAGTCTTGGCGTGTTTTGGTGAGTCTAGTCAAGTCTAAGCGAGTCCAGACGAATCATGGCGAGTCATGACTCGTCTTTGAAATTCTTGGCAAGTTTTGGCGAGCCTTGGTGAGTCTAGGTAAGTCAAGGCGAGTCTTCGTGAGTCCCGGCGAGTTGGCGAGTACCGCTGGGTCCTGGCAAGTCCTAATGAGTCTAGGCGAGTCCAGGCGAATATTGACGAGTATTGCTCAGTCTTGGCGAGTCATGGCGAGTTTTGGCAACTCTAGGCAAGTCTTGGCAAGTCTTGGCGAGTCCTAGCGAGTTTTAGCGGGTCTAGGTAAGTCCAGGCGAGTCCAGGCGAGTCTACCCGAGTCATGGCGAGTCATTGCGAGGTATTGTGAGTCATGGCGAGTCGTGGCGAGTCTAGGCAAGTCTTGGCTAGTCTTGGCGTGTCTTGGCGAGTCAAAACGAGTCCAGGCGAGTCCTGGCGAGTCATGGCGAGTCTTGGCGAGTCTAAGCAATTCCAGGCGGGTGTTGGCAAGTCTTTGCGAGTCTTGGCGACTTTTAGCGAGTCAGGGCGAGACTAGGCGAGTCATTGCGAGTCTTGGCAAGTTTTGGCGAGTCTTGACGAGTCTAGGCGAGTCCAGGCGAGTCTTGGGGAGTCTCAGCGAGTCCTGGCTAGTATTGACGAGTATTGGCGAGTTTTGGCATTGGCGAGTAATAGCATTGGCGAGTAATAGTGAGTATTGGTGAGTCTTGGTGAGTCTTGGCGAGTGAAGTTGAGTTTTGGCGAGTCATGGCCAGTTTTGGCGAGTTTTAGCGAATCTTGGCAAGTCTAGGCAAGTCTTGGCGAGTCTTGGCGAATCTTGAGGAGTCCAGGCGAGTCCAGGTGAATCTTGGCGGGTCATGTCGAGTCATGACGAATCGTGGCGAGTAATGGCAAGTCTTGGTTAGTCTTGGCGAATTTTAGCGAGTATTAGCGAGTCTTGACGAGTCTTGGCGAGTCTTGGAGATTATTGGCGAGCATTGTTGGGTATTGGCGAGTATTGGCGAGAATTGGCGAGCAATCGCTAGTATTGGCGAATATATGGGAGTCTTGGCGAGTATTTGCGAGTGTTTGCGAGTCTTGGCGAGTTGAGGCGAGTCCCAGCGAGTCATAGCGAGTATTGATGAGCCTTGGCGAGTCTTGGTAAGTCTTTGCAAATCTAGGCAAGTCTGAGCAAGTCATGGCGAGTCTAGGCGAGTCCAGGCGAGTCTTGGCGAGTCTAAGCGGGCCTTGGTGAGTATTGACGAGTGATAGCGAGCAGTGGCGAGTTTTGGCGAGTCATGGCAAGTCTAGGCGAGTTTTGGCGAGTCTAGGCGAGTCTTGGCGAGTCTAGGAGAGTCTTGGCGAGTCTAGGCGAGGCCAGGCGAGTTTTGGCGGATCTTAGCGATTCTAAGTAAGTTTAGGCAAGTCGTGGCGAGTCATGGCGAGTCTTGGCATTTTTTGTCGAGTCTTGGCGAGCATTGACGAGTATCGGCGATCATTGGCGAGTGTTGTATTGGCGAGTATCGGCGAGTGTTGGCGAGTATTGGCGAGTTTTGGTGAGTTCTGGCGAATTTTGCCGAGTTTTGGCAAGTCTAGGCGAGTTTTGGCGAGTCCTAGCAAGTCTTGGTTAGTCCTGGCGAGTCTGGGCGAGTCTAGGAGATCCAGGCGAGTCTTGCCGAGTCTTTACAAATCTAGGCAAGTCTTGGCAAGTCTTTGCGATATTGGGCGAGTCCAGGCGAACTTTGACTAGTCTTAGCAAGTCTTGGCGAGTATTGACGAGTGTTGGCGAGTAATGTTGAGTGTTTGCGAGTATTGGTGAGTATGGGCGACTCTTGGCGAGTGTTAGCGAGTCTTGGCGAGTCTTGGCTAGTTATGGCGAGTCTAGGCGGATCTTGGCGAGTCTTGGCGAGTCTTGGCAAGTCTAGGCGAGTCTAGGCGAGTTTTGCTGAGTCTTAGCGAGGCTAAGCGAGTTAGGGCAAGTCTAGGCGAGTCATGGTGAGTCATGGCGAGTCTTGACATGTCTTGGCGAGTCCTAGCGAGCATTAACGAGTATTGGCGGGTTTAGTCGAGTGCTGGCGTGTATTGGCGAGTATAGGCGAGTATTGACGAGTATTGGCAAGTTTTGAAGAGCATTGGCGAGTATTTGTGAGTCTTGCTGAGTTTTGGCAAGTCTTAGCGAGTCTTGGCGAATCTAAGCGAGTCTTGGCGAGTCCTGGTGAATCTGGGCGATTCTTGGCGAGTCTTGGCAAATCTTTTTATCACAGCTTTTTATCACATTTACATTATTCGTCACATACATAACCATTTATTTATTTTTTGCAAGTATTCGTCGTTTCGGAGGCATGGGAAAATTATACAAAATATCTGAAAATAATAATCAAATTATAACATGTGAAAAATATTAATTATTAGCTTAAAACAAGCAAAAAACTGAGGCCGTATTATGTAAATAGCTGTAAAATTAATTTTTCTTTCTTTATTAAAAAAAAATTTCCCTGATTCCTCCATTCTCGCCATTTTCGCACATTATCGGTCTCATCGTTTCCGTTTTTCGGCGTCGTTTACTCATCCTTTTTTAGACACATTTTTAGAAGCTCCAGCTAATCAGAGATTATAATGTTATAGAACTAAAAAAACGTGTTTTTTCCAGATTGTTCCTAGTTGAAAACGAAGCAAAAATACACAATACCCTTCTAGAAGCCGGATTGAATATCTTCGAGAACCCAAGACACAGTCCCAACTCACATGGTAACAGACATTCACAACACCCTTTTCGAAGCCAGATCAAGAGCTTTCGAGAATCGAAGGAATAAATCAATAAGTGTATCCGGGTGCGGATATTTTGAAAAGCAACAGTGTGAAATTGTAATGCAAAATTGTAATAGTGCGATCAGTAAAGTGTTCGCGTTTTAGTGTTTATAATTATTTGTGCAAATAAAAGTATAAAAAGTGGTTTAA
Source organism: Nemotelus nigrinus (assembly GCA_947369275.1). Taxonomy (NCBI): domain Eukaryota; kingdom Metazoa; phylum Arthropoda; class Insecta; order Diptera; family Stratiomyidae; genus Nemotelus; species Nemotelus nigrinus. The sequence goes on along the minus strand of OX376373.1, from coordinate 100,905,552 downwards.
AATAAAAAAATTCTAGCGCATCAGAACCGCTAGAAAACTAATTTTCGAAGAAATTGTCTTTGAGTGACAAAAAAATGTGGAAAGCCATTGAATCATATCAACCATTGCTTATCCAAAGCAACAAAACTCAACTATAACACAAATGATGAAAATGTTCAGTGCTGGCAACACTTTCCCAACGAAGCAGCAATAAGTTTACCATAACAAGCTCATACTTAAATCAACGTGTCCTTTGAACTTTGTTCTCATCGCAGGATTTCATGGAAAGTTTGAACGATTGAACGTTGGTTCAGGCTGCCATCCGAAAAATTTTCAAAACTCGGAAAACTTAAACATTGGTTTCTTATTGTTATTGCAAATGCTTTGCATATGAGTACGTAATTTGAAGCATCTGTTGGTACAATATTTACGAAAATGGCTAATGCTGGCTACCCTGTGAAAGCAGCAAAGCAAAATATATACTAAATCTGCTTCACGCTAAGTGAAACCAAACCAGTTAATTTCGTTTCGATTGAATCACTGCGCTGAAAGTTATGCGGGTGAAAAAAAATTTGAGGATTATCACCCTCAAAACTTTTAAAATTTTTAAAGCGTTAATATTTGTTGTTAATTTTCATTGCAGGATGATTCCCATTTGATATCTAATGATATAATCACTTAGTAAAGAAATTCCAAAAAAATTACAAAAATGGTCATAGCTGGCACCCCTTTCATGACTTTTGTACAAAATTCCTACGAAATTTGGTTCACAATAAGGTCTATTTCAGTGGCGGCTCGTGGGTTTGAGACTAAGGGAAGCACAAGCGAAATATATAAGCATATAATATAGATAAGCATACTTATGAAGCGCATTGTAAACTATACCTTTGAAATACCGTGTAAAAAATCAATTAAGTATTTTAATGCTGACCATATTTGCATTAAAAGCTAGTGGTTGATTGTCAGCAGCTTCCTAATCACTATGATTAAAAATCTCACAAAAGTTCAAGTCAATTATAGTATTTGAAAGCAAAAAAAATTACTAATTTCTTTAATTCTTTTTTTAAATTATAAAAAAGGTTAGTTGAAAACATATTACAGGCTAAATATATGGCAAAAGTTTTTTAATAGCTCGAAGTTGAGGATATAATGCATCTTTTAGCAAATTAAATAGGCAATACTACAATAAAAATAAGTTTCTCATATAATTTGCAATAAAAGTGCCTAATATAATTACCTTTTACAAAAAGTTAACTTGGTTGCTAAAACTCAATAAGATCCTCAATGAAAAAGATTACCGCAGCAAATACTCTATGGCACAATCACCTTAATTTTGGTTTTCCACTTTAAAATCCATATAAACGGGTAAATATTAACTTTTGGAAACAGAATCTATTCAATACGCTCTCACATTAACGAGCTTTATGTTATAATTTACTTTAAAAACTATTTTTTTATCGATGTTTAACCGACAGTATTAATAGATACTGACAATACAAAAAATACACGTCGAAAGAGTTATAACAGGTGCGTTTTTTGCGAAGAAGGCATAAAAAAACGCACCATAGAAATAACATAGGCGAAAGCAATCAAGTGGTCATATCACCCAAAGCACCTGAACCGAGAAACTCATTTTGCGAAAATAAACCCAAAGCAGATACAAATGGAAAATTGCACAACATATTCTCCATATCAACATCACAATAACTTGCACCGTACATACTCCATGCGAAAAAAGCATAAAAAAGGCATCAAATTAGAAGGGAAACGACTCGTAAGAAAAGGAGCAGAAGAGAATCTACAAATTCTGTAATGTAGGTCATGAACATAATAGAGACGCAGACGACTTGTCAGCGTCAACATAGGCGTCCCAAGCAATCAAGTGGTCATTTCATCAAAGCACCAGAACGGAAAAACTACGTCTTTTGGGAAAGCAAACCCAAAGCAGACACGAAAAACCGATCTGGGGAAAATTGCACACGAAAAAATTTTACTCATACTATTCTATTCCCCACATGAACATCACAATAGCTTGCACCGTACATGTGTACATGAGAACAAAGCAGAAAATGCTTCAATTCGTAAGGGGAACGGCTCGTAAGAAGAGGAGCAGAAGAGAATCTACAGATAAATCATGAGGGGGAACAGTAACATAACAGAAGACGCGGATAGTTTTGCAGCGTATCAAGTTCATTCATCAATAAAGATTTTCGGGTCGTTCAGCGGGTGGATGGGACAAGGGTTTTTTGAATTTTTCTATCCACCAAGACGCGGTGAACTGAGCCAGCGTCCGCGATGATGTTTGAGTACATTGATTGTAAAAATTTTGTGGGCATCATTTAGACAAAGCGTCTAAGTAGATCGATGCGAATACAACGAATTTGAACATTGAAGCAAGATCACTTCAGTGTTCTGTATAGTATATCTCAATGAACTGTATGTTTTGAATTGAATGGTATGCAGTGCTTGTAGTTTATAGTAAAACGTTTGAGTTTTCGTTGTGTCGCTGTAAATGTAACGTGGAAGCTCTGCAGTTGGACTGTTATGAGATAAAACCATTAGATTCATAGTAGCGATGGAATTTTGCCTTTTGGAAGAAAATAAATGTTATTCCATTGATTGTTAATTATTGATTGTAAATCTTTTGGTTGTTTCATATTGATTATTTGATCAAATTTGTAAATTAGCAAGGGAAGCACTGCTTCCTTTGCGTACATCGACGAGCCGCCCCTGGTCTATTTACTGCATGAACTTCGTTTTGATTTCTACACTGGACCAGAAGTTATTGGGAAAAATACTTTATTTTGCTGAGCAAGTTTGCAAGATTAGGAGACAAAATCCCCATAGCTGGCAACTCTATTCTAATTTTTCAGCTAAATTTTCACCATATGTTATCTAAAATAAGATCCAAATATTGTGTGAATTTTGTTTGAATGTGATGGCTGAATCGGAAGTTATAGGCCAAAAAGCTGTTTTTTTTTCTCAGTAATTCTTCAAGATGGTACCACTGCCAGAGGGTTGCCCGCATTTCAAAATCACTTCTATCAAACCTGGTCCTAGTTAATGCTCACATGTCCTTTAAATTTCATCATGATCAGATTATCCAGTCGCCAGTTCTCGTGAACAGAACTTTCGAGTGCTGAAAATAGAGGTAATTTGGTGATGGGCTGCTGTTCTTGTGGAAATCGGAATTTTTAAAATTTCAATTTGACATGAAGGACAAAGGCTAAAGTTTATCATAGATTTGAATTTTCTGTCACAAATAAAAAAATTTTCAGTAGGGTCAATGATTTGAAGGATTTTTTTTCAGCAGCCTGCCGCAGCTACAGGGTTACCCACTTTATCTTGAAAATCCATATGTGTTAAATTTTGGTCAACGTCAATACGCTCTGTAATTTTCACGATCATCCAGTGGTTTTCTTACAAGTAATGACAAATCAAAATTTGAAAAAAAATCCTTGTCTACTTTTAGGCAGTCTGCACGGCTTAAAATTTCCAATTCTTTATCAAATACAAGCTAAAAACACAATAAGTTTTTATTCCCAAGCATTTATTTTAACAAAAATATAGGAGTACCTGAAAATTCATTAAAACGCTCGCCGCCAAAAAGTTTACGATATCTGAATTTTAGCAAATCATGGACCTACCTGTTATATACATCTACGTCCTCCGAAAATTTCAGCTCCATCGAATCGGCCACTCCAGAGATTATCTCTATTAATCATTTTGCTGATATATATATATATATATATATATATATATATATATATATATATATATATATATATATATATATATATATATATATATATATATATATATATATTATGATATATATATATATATATATATATATATATATATATATATATATATATATTTATATATAAATATATATATATATATATATATATATATATATATATATATATATATATATATATATATATATATATATATATATATATATATATATATATATATATGTATATATATATAGAAATATGAATTTTCGGTGAAACGAGTTTAATACTAATTTTCTTCGAAAATTAGATCCACGGAAGGTTTTTTAAGGCTAAAATACAACAATAACTAAACAGAGCGAAACTCAGTGGCGGCTCGTCAGGGACGGCAAGGTCGGCAGTTCCGACCCAAAACTCCTGACCATTGCATGCAAAGTAACATCGTGACATCGTTCATCAATCACTATGTAATAAAATATTTTTATGATATTTATATCTATTTTTCTTTTCAAAAATTTGTTGATAATTACGCCTGCTGTTTTACTCTGTGTAAAAATGGAATTTTACCAATTTCCTTTGATTGCATACATTTTGGCTTCATAGTTAGTTCGGGTCGGCAAGCCGATGAATTGAGATCATAATTGCCTTGCAAAAAGAAATTTGCTGGCGGCTCGTAGACGGTAATTTCATTCATGGATTTGAATACTGCAAGCTCTACTCTGGGTCAGCAAGCCGTACTCAAATCATACCTCACTTTTCATGTATTATACATGCTTTGTATTCGCTGCCACCGCGATCAATGCATGATACTTTGTTGTGTGTATCAGCGTTAACTGATTGTGAATAGGAGCGAGCCGAATTGTGCTATGAAATATGACAATATAATAATAGCATTGTTCGGTTCGCATTTTTTTCTCTGCTCTGAAACACTGAAACGTATATTTTCATCAATTGGCTGGGTGGACTTTTTAATTTGTGAGTCGGTATGCCGTGCCTGAGATATCTCATCATATATGCAATGCTTTGATGTTATTAAAACGTTCTTTTGGCATAATACAGGTGCTTATAGATAACTTTGATTTAAAAATTTGTAGCATCAGAAATAATTTAAAATATTTCGCGACGGACAGCCCTCGACGAGCCGACATGGTTTTGCCCGCCGACAACCAAGAAAAACAGCTCTAATCCAGCAAGAGATCTCTTGTTGGCTACGTTTTGAAATTGAGTTCGGAATTTCGCATTTGAAAAAAAAACGGCACGAGAATCATTCTACGAAGTGCATCGTTTGTTCTTTTGAAATTGAAACACTGTCGTGATCGAGAAACGAAAATGTGAATATTTCCACAAGAAGTATTGTGCATGAAGTGATTTTTGATTCCGTTTTAAACGAAAAAATTTCGTCCACGGATAGCCCCCAAATAGCCGAGATGGTTTTACCCGTATGCGACCGATCAGAAGCAATAAATTCGATGCGTTGCCAAGAAAAGAAAACGACGCGACGTCAGTTGGTTCGGGTCTGTTGCTGGAGAAGCATACAGTTTGTTATCCTTCTGTTGATGGCGAGGTGTACGATGTGTGTGTGATCATGTCGTGCCAGTGTTAATTCAGTGAAGAACAGTTTGCTTTAATTCGCGAGCTGCGTGCACTGGCAGTTGGTCAAAGTGCCACACAGAAAAGAATCGTGTCCGTCAGTTTATCAAAAAGTCGCGATAAGGATTTTTGGTGGCACACGTTGCAATTTCAAGAAATCTGACCGTATTACATATTTCGAACCCACAAATAAAGTTCAATTCTACCGTCATTTCGCGAGAAATCGAAAATCGGGCGAGAGTTCAAGCTTTGATGGTGAAAATCGAAGACGTTGCTAATTGCATGGTGTTGCAGTGAATTTGAAATTTTTCCGTGTTTTCATTTCGTCGAGGTTTGGAGTAGTTTGTATGGCCTCCGGCGCTTAGCAGGGTGTAGGTTCACTGGCTGCATCTTTGTCAATAGCTCTAGCAAATGCTTCGAGATTGACTTTAGTGTGGAATAATTGCAAAATACATGTGCATCGAATCGACTGCGACAACAAAGGGAATAGTGTTTTGCTTTGTTCCTGGTTGCGCGACGAGGGCATTGATCTGAAAGGGCCTTCGCGAAAAGTGTTGACAAACATCCCTTGAGTGGCCTTAGCTTGCATTATTCGCTGCTTAGAACGTTCTTTCGAGAATAAAACGATTAACGCGAGACCAATTAGTGACGATTGTGCAATTTCGAGAAGAGCGAATCTGTCAACGCGTGTTGTTTTATTGCGAAAGCACTCTGCTGCCGCCGTCGACGTCTGTGTTTTCCCAGACTTTCCGCATACGTTTCACGACCCCGAAAAGTTTGTGTATCCTCCTGCGCTCGGTATCTGGGTGAAGAATTGTGTGAGTACACTTCCCCTAACGGCGAACCAAACGCCAATTAGATGTCCATGTAAGTCATTCAAAATTTTTTATATATTGTATAGACGCCTGCGAATCATTATACACACAAGTCAATGGATTCGTGGAATATGGCTGGCACGGATGCAGATCGTGGGATATGGTTCAGGTCTATCAAAGCCTCTCGCCATCTGAAAGACAGCGAATCGAACGTATCGAAATGCTGGAGGAGCCTGAAATGCTGACACAACTATTTCAGCATTGCTGTCGGGTGATAGCCTGGATCGGTGAACTGTTTCGGGATATTGAAATGCTATAGAAGAAACAATCGTAACTTATTTATAAAATTCCATTGAATCATATCTTCATGCTATTCATTCTGAGTAAATAATCTTTTACTCCTAGTCCGTTTTGGATTCGGATCAAACGATTGAAAAGCCAGTCTGTAGATTGGACTAAGTTTAAATTTAAAATTTTAAATTGATTCTATATATGAATATATATAAGCGAAAATATCTAGGCACTCAATAGATGATAAAAGCATCTCCATATGAGTGAAACACATCACAGTTGTTGTCGGTGGGTGCAAGTGCTACAATGCGTCGTCTACTGTTTTTGATATTGTTGAAATTAGTCTCTTCTGTTGTTGAAAGAAAAACACTTGATGCGACAATATCTTGTGATTTGTATAATTGTGTAATCCATAGAAAAGTGAACGTACACAGAAACCAGTGTGTAATAGATAACTGAAAATCTTTTTCAAAAGTAAAATTGCGTGATGTTAGAAAAATTCTAATTCGATAGAGTCGTAATTTTGAATTTCAAACATTCAATTGCAAATGTGAAAGTAATAGAGACAATTGTTTAAAGCATAGAGACCTAATAGAGAAAATACTGAAAGGCAGAGTATAACGTACCAAGTATTTGTCTCTATCAATCTGCCAAAAATATCTATAAATTTTTATAGTTGCTCATTCTATTTGTCATGTGAAGCCACCTTCTTTTTATTAACTTGCACCGCTTTGGATCCTAAAAAGTAAAAGAACTGATAGATTCCATTGATCATTCGCCTATCATGCTCATCCTATTTACCTAGAAAACACATCTATCCCTACTATTACTATGGATACTAGTGAACGTTACGATTTCTCATTTGTTTTAAAACAAATTGCGATTTGTTTCTATTAGAACTCATCGATTGTTTATAATAATTGAGTTACATGATTTAATTAAATCACATGATTCTGCCTTAAGAAGTGATGACTGTATTATATGTAGATGTAAAACAAGAACATTATGTAATTCGTAATGGAACAAAGAAGAATATGCTGCAATCCATTATATGTGGATTATATTATAAATTAATTATTACATAATTATTGATGATAAAACATTCATTGTAAAGATGAATTTAAATTCCTGGTTTTTATAATAAAACACATATATTAAATATTATTATATGATTCATATAGAATATTATGATGATGATACTTGATAATACTGTTTAATTTAGCAGTAATACAAATTACAGTTGAAAAATTAACAAAATGCACAAAATGAGTGCTACCAGATAACAGTCATAAATTCATCTTTCGAATTAAATTCGATCGAATTGGTAGAAATAAATTTTTTTTTCTTTCGCAAAAGAAACTAAAACATCCTTGTTGTGATAACAACTAAATCTAAACACCAGCTTGCAATAAAAAGTCAAAATCAGTTTTTCTGTTAAGACATAAAATTACATTACGGAAAAAAAAAAAAAAAATATATTTTTTTTTTTGAAATTTTGTGTATAATTGGATTTTTGACACTTTCAATAAAGTAACTATGTTCTGTTAAAAATTTAAATCATTGGCCTTCTTATTGGGCGAAAGCCTAGGAGGACTTTCTCGTTGCAGGTTCGCGAGGCCTGGCTGGCCCAAATAAAATGAAATAATTTTCTTAATCTTTCAGCTTTTATAAAGGTAGGGATACTGGCCATCCAAAACTATAGTTCGGGTATTTTCGATTAGTTTTTTTTTTGAATTTGTTTGTATTATGGCCAGTATCAGAGGGTGGAGAACCCCAGACCATCGGGGTCAGGGCTCCGCCACCATCGGGAGCCCGGGACTGTCTGCTTCACCCGGGTTCCTCTGAGGAGAGAGGTAGCGCGTTTTCCCGTTTTTCCCGTGTTTAAATTTTCAATTTATTGGCTCCGTGCTTTGTCACGAGCACTGGGTCTGCCTAGTCAGCCCATGTTGCCGAGCCTGGGTGGTTTCCTGTACGGAACGATGCCCCTTTTTGGTCCTTGAGTATTTTATATACTAGTTTGCGGCTACATTATAATACGGATGAATTATTAGTAGCATCCCCATTTTCAGAGAGCCAACCGACTCCTTTTGTTTTAAAGAACCCACCCCAGCCGCAGCGAGCTAGCAAAACGGCACCCCAGCATCCGTCGGGGTTGGTTGAAGGGTACTCCGCTCATGCGGACGAGGGGCCTTCACGGCCATTTCTAGGGTACCCTGCTCTCGGGGCAATTCTTTTTTTTTTTTTTTTTTTTTTTTTTTATTGGAATTTGCCTCTTGAATGGCAGTAGCCATTACAACCTTTTGAACCTTAGAACGCTTGGTTCTGGACTTCGGTCTGGTTCTAAGTTGTGCTAAGGCACTCTAAACATACAATTCGCTACAAATTTGTGTTTTTTGTGTTGTTTTGGAAGAAATTTGGTTGGTCTGAGTTATATGTTTTTGTAATAAATATATATTTTTTCAAACTTATGGTATTTATAATTTCAACTTTGGGTTGAAAAGTACTTGTTAAAAATAAAATAAAATTAACAATTTACGTTGATGCTATTGATTAGATATTACACTGCATCGATTTGATAGATTTGTACTTTTATAACGAAAATATTAAATATGTGCACCCAAGTATTGTTTTAATGTTTTTAAAAATCTTTTGTCGGCTTTGCTTTAAAGATCGGTGAATAGATAGACACCGTCAATTATGCAAAATTTAAAATACATCATTCATGTCGCGACTTTGTTGTAGGTAGCTTAGCTCGCTAACGCGTCAGTCCAAAGCAGCGATTTACTGCCCACGGGTTCGAATCCCACCGTGCCCATGGTTGTACTTGTTCGTCTTGTGTTGCAGCCGGCGACTGGGCATAATACCAGCGTTCCATTAATTAAATGCCACATTAAAAAGCTTTAGTAGCGACTAGGCATAACACTAGCGCTTTAGAAAAATAAGATCGGCTTCTCCCATATGTGTCCCCCTACCGCTTCAAAGGGCAATCCCCTGAGCTTTGGCATTATCATAGAAAAAAAAAAAGGTTTTTAGCATATTCGAGAAGTTATTGTTGGGTATGCTAGCATATTCTTGTGGTATCATATTTTTGTTTTAATAACTGCCGTCCCATTCGAAAGTACCACAAGCCGCCACTGATTTACGGTATATGATCCGTTTTGATAATACAATTTGCGTCTTTGGGTATATGTTTAAAGTGGCGGATGCTGCTGTAGATAGCAAGAAGTTCCCTATCATACATATTATATTTCTTCTCTGCCGTCATGAGTTTCCTTTTGAAAAAAGCTAGTGGTAGCTAGCGATCGTGCTGTCGTTGTTCTAATACAGCACCGATCGCAACGCCTGATACGTCTGTGAATAGTGGAAATGGCTTACCAGGTTGATAGTGGACAAGCAGGATAGCTTCCAATAGGATATATTTACATTCGAAGAATGTTTGTTCAGCTTCCGGTGTCCAATCAATTGGGGTTGTGCCCTATATTTTGCTACCATGAAGAAATTCGTTTAGTGGCGCCTGATATTTAGCAGCATTTCGGATAAAACGGCGATAATAGTTCAAGATTCTGAGAAAGTGGCGCAGTTTCTAGACAATTACAGATCGTATATAATTTAGGGTTGCTCCACGCGTGAGGCAGGAGGTGAAATATCAGCCTTGTTTACCGAGTGTCCGAGGTACTCAATTTGAGCGACACTGAAAATACATTTTTTCACATTTATCACGATACGATAGCTTTCCAAACACTAACAAATGTTTTTTAAGTGGTCTAAATGCTTATTGAAGTAGAGTATTATCCACAGCTTATCTTCCATACTCGATTCAATGCATCCCCTTCCTCACTTTGGGGAACAATCCCGAATGCCGAGCTACGCAAGAGGTAGATGTAATTTTTTTGTACTTACTTTTTTTCGTTTCTCGTCTGTTCACCCGCATCTTGCACACGTAGCAACCCATATATGCTCACCGTATTGATTTGCTTCACCAGCATCGACCAAATCTTGTGTCTTTGTAGTATTTCTATATGGTTGCGTGTATTGTGCTCCGAACGAAAATTTGCAAGGACCCGATTCATGATTTATTTGCGCCATTTTATGGCATTTTTGAGTATTAAGTGGCATAGCATAACACAATTTGCGGGTTACATGTGTATCCTCCCGCAAACCATCTCGGACTGAAATCGTTGGTTGTGCTCTGTATGAGTACTTTCTTCCAGCTTCAATCTCTATTTTGAACAGTCTTTTGTTTAATAGGATAGGATGGTTCCTCTTGCGCCGTTTTTCGGCGTCTCCACCACTCGTTTCTTTTTCTCAGAGAAGAATTTTATCGTTATGGAACTCCTGTTTATGTGTCAAAACAAGTAGAAATCGATATTCCTTTTATGAAAGATCTTCGTAAATAACGCAGAATACATATTATATTTTATATGAAACATATTTCGAAGATTTTTAGATATTCAGATGCTACACTCAGAAAAATATGTATCCGACAATCAAAGAAAATATTTACGTGTTTGCGAGATGTGAAATCTTCCACAAATCAAAGAAACTTTTATTTTATGTCAGTAATTTGTATGAATATTGTGTAAAAAATTTTTACATTCAACGGAAAACAATTTTTACTTTACCTTATTTCAAGGAAGTAATTTTCCTCATATCTAGTGAATTATGACTACGAATCAAGTAAATTATATCTACAATGCGAATATGTTTTTACATGTTTCATCATCAACCACGCTTCAATATTCGACGAAAAAATTGATAGATTTTATGATTTCTGTTAACTTTTGCTTTATACAAATGGGAGATCGGTAGCTTAGCTCGCCAACGCGCCAGTCCGAAGCAGCGATTTACTGCTCACGGATTCGAATTCCGCCGGGTTCATGGTTGTATATTTTCGTCTCGAGTTGTCTTAACAGCTAGCTCCATTGATTGAGTGTCACATTTATAGCTTTAAGTGGCAACTAAGGCATATATAACACTAGCGCTTCAGCAAATAGGAAAAAATGTGCCAATTAAAATAAAAAAAAACTCTAGCGCACCTGAACCGCTAGAAACACTAATGTTCGAAGAACAGTAGAAGAATCGTGCAGGTTTTGAGTGCATATTCCACCACATGAATTGCTTATTACGGCCAAACAGTTTCAAACGCGACGTTTTACTTTGGTCTCAAGAATGCATTATAACCCATGTATGAATTTCAACGTTTAAGAGAGCAAAACACGGGTTAATTAAATTCGTTATGAGTTGCTTATTTCACAAAATTTTGAAAGCAGCATCTCATATAACATCAATGAAGAAAATGCTCAGTGCCTGCAGCACTGTAACTGAAGTTGGTGTTTGGGGCTGTGATCCGAAAAATTTGCAGAGCTTTGGGAATTGAAACATCGGTTATTTATTTTCGTTGTAAATGTTTTCGGTATGAATACTAACTGTAAGCATTTAATGATACAAAAGTAGCACAACCGACTTGTGCTGACAACCTTCTGCCAGTATCAAAGCAAAGAATATATCACATCTGCTTAACGTTGTTATATTACATTCGAAGTTATAGGAGTGTAAAGAAATTTAGGGTTACTTGCAGCGAGTTTTTTCAAATAATTGAAAACTTAATATTTGCTGTTTATTGGCACTACAATATCATTACCAATTGAAAATTCTACGATAAAACCGCTTAATAAAGATATTGCAAACAAACACAAAACCAACAATAGCTGGCAACCCTATCGTGGCTTTTCAACCAAATTTGGCCTGAACAATGTTTATAATAGGTTCCATTAATTGTATGAAATTCGTATTGATTTCATGACTGCACTGGAAGTTATAGAGCAAACAATTTTATTTTCCTGAGCGAATTTTCAAAACCAAAGATACAAAAATTACCATAGCTGGCAGCACCAATCGAATTTTTCAACCAAATTTCCACCAAACAGGGTTTAGGGTAAGATTCAGCTACTGTGTCAATTTCATGAAAATTTCGTTACTTATTCACATTTCATAGGGCAAAAAGCAGTTTTTTTTCTTTGTAATTTTTCAAGATGGCATCACTGGCACAGAGTTGCCTACAATTCAAAATTGGTTCTATCAGATCTGGTCCTACTTAAGTCCAATGCATTCTGTGAATTTCAATTGTATCTGATTATTGGTTCGTGAGATCCCGTGAACAGAAGTTTTTGATGTTACAAATATAGGTTAACTGGGAAATGGTTACCGTTCTTATCCGACATGAAATTTCCAAAGTTTTACTTTGAACGTGTAGATAAAGCATAAGATTTGTATACAGATTGGTTTTATTGTAAGAAACGGACATTTTTTAGGATATTCGATGGTTTGAATGTTTTCACTTCCAAATTTTTATTTTTTCAAATTTAAGACACCAAAACTATCATAGCTGGCAGCTCCAACCGAATTTTTCAACCAAATTTCTACCAAACGTGGTTTGAAGTAAGGCCCAGTTATTGCGCGTCAACTTTATTTTTGCAAAAATTATTTGTGTACGGAATAATACGTATATTAAAAATATCACTAAAATGGCCGCTGGCGCCAAAGGGTTAAAGCTAATTAACATTTAGTGAAATTTGGACATATTCTGCATATACACCAATGTATCCTAAAAGTTCCAGCTCAATCGGATGGCGCGTTCCCGAGATTATCTCACTTCCCGAGATATTTTTAATATACCTATTATTCCGTAAACAAATAATTTTTGCAAAAATAAAGCTGACGAAATAAATTTTGAACGTGTTTTACATGTGAATCGGATAATGTTTCGGAATTTTTTAACCCCAGGTGTGCGCTGGGTGCCTAAAAAGAGAACGGGAAAATTGGAAAATTTTTAAATTGCGATAACTTTTGACGGAGCTATTCAATCATTAAGAAATTTTCAGAACATATTGGTATTATTTAGTTGTAGATTAGTGTAGCTTTTAATGAGCGTGCTGGCAACCCTGTAGCTAGGGTAGGCACTGAAAGTGAAAACCTCCAAATCATCGTCTCTCTTGAAAAAATGCCGCTTCTTGCCATTAGCTGAAAAATGCAAATGCAAATGCAGCCATTAGCTGCTTCTACGCATCCTTTCTTCTTCCTTCTTTCTATCCCTTTCCGCGTCACGCAGTTTGCGGTGAATATTTTTTAGTGTTTTTTCGACGGCATTCCACGCAGTTTGGGATTTCAGCATGCAGCTCACGATATTTACCGCTGATATCCTTGTGCCTAGTTCCGTCTCTAGGTTACTTCTACATACATCAAAGCGGGGACAGGTGAACATGACGTGTTCCGCATCCTCGGGTACATTTTTGCAGGCTGGACAGTCCGGTGAGGTGTCGAGTCCAAAGCGATGCAGATAATACCGATAACCGCCATGTCCGCTCAAGAATTGGGTTAGGTCATAGCTTGTTTCTCCGTGGCTTCTTGAAACCCATTGCGCAACGTTGGGGATTATTTTGTACGTCCAACGTCCGTTTTGCGACTCTTCCCAGTTACTCTGCCATGAGCGCATTGACACTAGCCTTTGAATCTCTCGCGTGCTCGCTGTCCGTGCTTCGTTTTTATAGAGTCGAAGCGCTTCATCCGCAACAATTTCGATGGGCAGCATACTGGCTATAACACACGTTGCCTCATAAGACGTTGTTCGAAAGGCACAGCAAGTTCGAAGTGCAATCAGTCGGTAGGCTGCTTGCATTTTTCGGCGATTCGATTTTATGTGTAGCGCTGGTGCCCACACTGGTGCTGCGTACATTAGAATAGAGGTCACCACTCTTGAAATCAAAAGCCTTCGGGTTTGCTTCGGGCCGCCAATATTGGGTAGCATTCTAGCGAGTGCTGAACCGACAACGGATGCCTTCTTACCAGCTTTCTCTAGATGAGGTTTGAAGCTCAGTCTGCTGTCGATAGTTACGCCTAGGTATTTAATAGCAGGCTGCGAGGTAATTATACAGTCACCAACCTTTATTCGTACTACTGGTAGTTTCGTCCGCTTCGTGATTAGTACCATTTCCGTCTTATGGTCGGTTAGTTTGAGCCCAGCGCAACTAAGCCATGATTTAACAGCCCAGATTGCTTCGGTTGCGTAAATTTCGACCTCTTCAAGGTGACGGGTTGGAATCACGATGCCAATATCGTCGGCGAAGCCTACCACCACCACGTTTCTGGGTACTCGTAGCCTTAGTATCCCGTCGTACATTACGTTCCAGAGTAGGGGGCCAAGAACAGATCCCTGTGGTACTCCCGCCGTTACTAGGTAGAGTTTTGGTCCTTCGTCTGAGTCGTAGCGTACTGTTCTTTCCTTGAAGTAGTTGACGATTATAGATGCCAAATAGCGTGACACTCCATTATCGACCAGAGCGGCTATAATACGGCTCCACCTCGCGGAGTTAAAGGCGTTCTTTACGTCTAACGTGACCACGGCGCAGCATCCTCCTTTACTCCTCGCGTTCATTGCCATGTCTGACACCATTCTGACAGCGTCCACAGTTGATCGCCCTTTCCGAAAACCGAATTGTCGATCCGATAGTCCGTTTTTGCTTTCGATTTCTGACAGCAATCGTTCGTATATCACTCGCTCGAAAATCTTCCCCATCGTATTCAGCAGGCATATTTGCCTATAAGATGATGCCTCCCTAATAGGTTTATCCTGCTTGGGCAGGAGCACCAGTTTCTGCTGCTTCCATTGCTTGGGAAAAACGCCTTCCCGTAGGCACATTGTGAAAGTATCAGCGAAGACATTTGGCATCCCTTTTACCGCCAGCTTAAGTGCTTTGTTCGGTATCGCATCCAATCCGGGTGCTTTTTCGTCACCGATTTTGCGTATGGCTGCCAATACTTCTTCTCTGCTTACCGCCGGCACGTTTTGAGGGTCTACCTGTATTACCGGTAGGCTATCGTCTCGGTTCTGTGGGAATAACGTTGTGACTATTTCCTGGAGCATCTTCGGACACTTTATTTGAGGAGAACTCTTTTGCTTTATTTTAGTCATAACGGCTTTGTACGCTCCACCCCATGGATCGGAATCGGCCTCGTTACACAGCTTTCTGAAGTGCTCTCTCTTGCTCTTAGCGATCGCAAGTTGTAGGTTCTTCCGGGCGTATTTGTATTGGTTGTGCAAGTCTTCGTAGTCTGGAGTATTCCTGCGGCGCTGGCTACGTCGTCTAGCTTTAAGACATTTTTTCCGAAGCTCCTGGATTTCTGCATTCCACCAATAATTTGCTTTCCTGGCCTTGTGGAGAGAACGCCGTGGCATGGAGGCATCACATGCCCGCTGTATCACGCTGACGATTCGCGCGGCCTTCGTCAATGCAGTTCCGTCCATTTCCATATCCGGAGGTAGCATTTCCCGGAACATTTCTTCATCTAGCTTTTTTGATGACCAGCCAAGCATGTTTTTTTCCTGGGAACTCGTACACATTGTGTTTTTGTTACGTACGCAGTTCACCGTAGCTATTATGGCCTGATGGTCACTGTGCGTGTAGTGCTTGCTAACCAACCACTGCAAGTCCTTCACTAGAGCGTCGCTCACAAAAGTGAGGTCTACGATGGATCCAAGCTCTCGCCTACTGAAGGTGTTGGCATTCCCATTGTTTGCGAGGACGATATTTAGTCGCGAAAAAATTTCCAGTAAAACTCGTCCCTTAGCGTTGGTTTTCTTGCTTCCCCACTCCTCAGACCATGCGTTGAAGTCGCCGCCTATGAGCTTCGGATTGTGCCATTTTGCCTCCATTGCTACGCTGTCCAACATCCGTTTATATTCTACCAACGTCAAACTTGGTGCTGCGTAACAGCTATATACATAGATGCCATCAATTTTAGCCCATACGTATCCATTCCCCGGTTGTTGCATTACATCCTGGAACGCCCGATCCCCGCACGCCCATACTGCTGCTTTACCACTTGCATCCGTCGTCCAGACGCCACTATGAAGATTTCGATGTTGCTCGCAAATTATGGCGACGTCTGCTTTTAGCTCGTAAACCGACTGTGAAAGCAAATCCTGCGCTGCTCGACAATGATTGAGATTCAGTTGTATGATCTTCACTTTCGTCTGGAGTTTAACGCCTTCTTGAAAACTGGACACCTGCTGCTACCCGCTACGTGCTTGTTATCGCAACCTTCGGTTTCCCTGCAGAAGAGACAATTCGGATCCTTATTGCAATTTTTGGCAACGTGACCTTCTTCTCCACATCTTCGACACAGCTTTGATCGATCCTGTGGGTTTCTGCAGTTGTTCGCTATGTGTCCGAATTCGAGGCATTTGAAACACCTTTTCATTGAAATCTGCTCCCGTCATCTACAAATTACCCACCCGATTCGGACTTTACCTGCTGCTAAGGCCTTACGTGCTTGGTCAACCGCAAGATGTATAGTGGCTGTTTGAGTACCCCTGAAAGATCTTCTAAGACTCGCGACATTTGATTCGTCCACGTTTGACAGCCCCAGTTGGTCCTTTAGAGCACTGCAGATTTCCTCTTTTGTAGTGATCTCATCTAGATCTCGGCATTCAACTGCTACTCGCTGGCAGTTCACTCGTACGTTAGCCTGTTCTCCAAGAGAGGTCTGAATTTTTGCCTTGAATTCTTCATCTTCGGATCCGCCAGATTTGAGTTCGAGCAGCAGGCAGCCTGTCTGTGTCCGTCGGATGCGGGTCACGTTGTCACTTAAGTCATTTAAAGTAGGGTCGCCCTTAACTGTTCGCAGGACGTCCGCGTATGTAACACCCTCCTTAGCAGTGATAATCATTGCCTCCGGGCGAGGCCTCCGTTGCAGTTGTTTTTTTTTGTTTTTTTGATCTCTCGACCTTGGTCCACTTTTCACTTATTTGCTTGGCGTTTCCACCTACTAGTTGCACAGGTTCTTTGCTGCTTTCTCGCCCCAGTTTGGCACTGGAAAGAATTTTCTTTGGTGTCCTCACCCTCTTTCTTTTAGGTGTAGTTTGTCGCTCGCGTAAATCAGCCGCTTCCTCTCTTGGCCGCTTTTGCACTTCTATTTTTTCTGTGCGTCAACCAGCACTAGCCATAGGGCCTAGCGGAGTGGATTTTTCTCTGGAAGTTGCCGTTGGTGTAGTTTGCGTACCCGTTTCTACCTTGCCCTGAACTTGCATTGTCCGATGTGCCATTTGCTCATCTCTCACCTTGTTGTAGGTCGATCTTATTGCCCGTATCCGCTCCTTAATCGCGTTGTGAACGTTATGACGCGGGTTTACATACTCCATCAGGTCAACAATGAGGGTCCCTAGTTTTGTGAACACATCCGTTACGGGTTGCTTGCTGTCCTCAGAAAGGGTGTTACTCAGTTTTGAGAGTGCACTGTCCTGTGATGTCGGAGATCGACGTAGAAGCGCGCTGCGTTGAAACGGATTCTCTATTTGTACACTGGTGTTTTGCCTTGTAGTATTGAGCGTTGAAGGAGCCAAGCTGCCCGCTCCTTTAACGTTAGGGTCCGCTGGCGACTCCCTTCCAGCTATGCTGGAAGATAGATCGCCGGAAGTCACGGTTCCTTCCGACGTTTGAACGTATATCCCCGTTCGAATTTTCTGCTCCTTTACTTCCATCGTTGGTTTATTATTCTGGGTTCCTTCCCATAGCCTTTTATACCTGCGGCCAGGTTAGACGCATAGTTGAAGGACGGCGCCAACTCTTCCTGTCATAGAGAGCTCATTGGGTTTCTAAGGCATTTCCGACTATGGTACATGGCGTGGAGGACTATAGTACATGGCGTGGAGGGCTATAAGCATAGCATCTGCTCCTATGTACTATGGCGTGTGACGCTATATTTTATCACAAATCGACTGAAATCGACTATGTACATGGTGCCAGAAATCTATAAACTATGGCGTCTGGCGCTATGTGTTTTTTTAGTGCACCAAATATAAATTCCACCAAACATAAATTCCACCAAATATTAATTCCACCAAATATCAATTCCACCAAGTATCAATTCCACCAAATATCAATTCCACCAAATATCAATTCCACCAAATATAAATTCTACCAAATATAAATTCGATAAATTCAAGTCAACATACTCACTATTAAATGTTCCTGCTCCAGTGTGAAAATTCACCTGTCGAAGTATCGAAAATATCGCAGCCAGTACTTCAGTTCAAAATGAGTCAATTATGTAGACCCAAGCTCTAACGTCACTTGCTGACATTTATACCTTCCCTCACACAGCATGGCTGCGAGTTATAATTGGAGTGCCATGAGCCATATTACATGGCTCATGGCACTATGTCATATAGCGTGTGGGGCCATAATTTCTGTGCCATGTAATTATGGCGCTGGGAGCCATACTGCATAGCTCAGGGCACTATGTACATAGCGTGTGGAACCATAAATGCTGCGCCATGTTACATAGGACCACGCGCTATGTAGATACTGATATTATGGCGCTGGGCGTCATATTGCATAGCTCAGAGTAATATGTACATAGCGTATGGCGCCATAAATAATGCGCTATGTTACATGGCTCTGGGCGCCATGTGGATTTTTTTCAGTGTGATAGAAGTGATTTTGAAATGCGGGCGATTCTGTGCCAGTGGTGCCATTCAATATTTCGATTTTAACAAAATTCACACAATAACTGGACCTTACTTTAAACCACGTTTGGTAGAAATTTGGTTGAAAAATTCGGTTGGAGCTGCCAGCTATGATAGTTTTGGTGTCTTAAATTTGAAAAATAAAAATTTGGAAGTGAAAACATTCAAACCATCGAATATCCTAAAAAATGTCCGTTTCTTACAATAAAACCAATCTGTATACAAATTTTATGCTTTATCTACACGTTCAAAGTAAAACTTTGGAAATTTCATGTCGGATAAGAACGGTAACCATTTCCCATTTAACCTATATTTGTAACATCAAAAACTTCTGTTCACGGGATCTCACGAACCAATAATCAGATACAATTGAAATTTACAGAATGCATTGGACTTAGGACCAGATCTGATAGAAGCGATTTTGAGTTGTGGGCAACTCTGTGCCAGTGATGCCATCTTGAAAAATTACAAAGAAAAAAAACTGCTTTTTGCCCTATGAAATGTGAATAAGTAACGAGATTTTCATGAAATTGACACAGTAGCTGAACCTTACCCTAAATTCTGTTTGGTGGAAATTTGGTTAAAAATTCGATTGGTGCTGCCAGCTATGGTAATTTTTGTATCTTTGGTTTTGAAAATTCGCTCAGGAAAATAAAATTGTTTGCCCTATAACTTCCAGTGCAGTCATGAAATCAATACGAATTTCATACAATTAATGGAACCTATTATAAAAAATATATACATATACATATATATATATATATATATATATATATATATATATATATATATATATATATATATATATATATATATATATATATATATATATATATATATATATATATATATATATATATATATATATATATATATATATATATATATATATATATATATATATATATATATATATATATATATATATATATATATATATATATATATATATATGGAAATATGAATTTTTGGCCGAATCGATTTTAATACTAATGTTCTTCGAACATAAGTAATAATCGAATAATTGATATCGACTTCTCCCATATGTGTCTCCTTACCTCAGCTATATATATATATATATATATATATATATATATATATATATATATATATATATATATATATATATATATATATATATATATATATATATATATATATATATATATATATATATATATATATATATATATATATATATATATATATATATATATATATATATATATACTAGTGTTCTTCGAACATTAGTAATAATCGAATAATTGATATCGACTTCTCCCATATGTGTCTCCTTACCTCAGCTAAGTAGTAACCGCGCTTAGCAGTGCTTAACTTTCGTGATCGTAGGAGAACCGATTGATGCCAGATTTACGGCAACATTTCCTAGAAACTATACCAAATTTTACTCAGGGCAAGTTCAATATCATTTACTTGAAATGAATAAATTCCTTTCTTTGGATTGAGTAAATATTTCTTTGGCGCAGAATCATTACCAATTTTTTTTTTGTGTTCTTTTTTCCTCAAAAAATTATATAAAGTATTTTTCTGAGTGTACCAAGATATCATCGATGTAGCACGAGCAAAAACTCGAGTCCTCGTAGGACTTCATCTATCAACCGTTAAATAAACTGGACCGCATTTCGTAAACCGAAGGTCATCTCCGTGAACTCAAAAATTCCAAGTGGGGTGATAACTGCCGTCTTTGGTATATCGGCATCAGCAACTGGTTTTTGGTGGAAATCGATTTTCGAAAATATTACTTATCCATCCAAACCTGCCATAATGTCCTGGATGTAACGCATCGGGTAACGATCCACCCTTTTGATGGCATTAAAGTGGCGGTTACCACCACGTGGTCGGCAGGTTCATTTATGCGCTATCGGGTGTCTGGCAGTATTCTTTCTCCATCATATAAGCAAATTCAGTTTTCGTAGTTTTTTATATTTTTCAGATGTCAATCTGCGAGCGCGTTGCGCAATCGGCCTCGCATCAGTAATTATAAGATGGCGAACGTTGCGCTGCTTTCTTTTGCTCGGGGCAATGTTGGTAATTGCATAAAAGTCTTTCAAAATGTTCATATATTGAGATTCGTTTAACATAGTTGAAATTGTTCCGTGATTGGTGGCAGCCAATACGCATTTCAACGACAACTTAGTAAGTGGATCCATTAATTGTTGATTTTAATGTCCTCGACTATTCTGGATTTATTTAGTAAATTGGCTCCAATTATTGCGCGAGAAACATCGGCTACGCAGAAATGATATTTCACCGACCACGATAAACACAGATCCAAGCTCAAAATTTAACTTTCAAATGTCTTGATTGTAGTGCCGTTCGCGGCGAAAAGTTTGATCTATGAAGGTTTACAGATCTTTGAACCTTTCATTCGTAGCGCCACAGAGCAGTGCTACTAACTCTAGTTAAAAGTAACTACACTCAGAAAAATGGCATTTAATTATAAAAATTTTACTTTCAAATCAAAATTTTTCATCATTGAATTATAAAGAAACGTACATGGAGCCAAATCATATTTAAAAAAAATTTGAATCAAAAATGTTCAAATATGATTTGGTGCCATATACGTTTCTTTTTAATTCAATGCTGAAAAATTTTAATTTGAAAATAAAATTTTTATAATAAAGTGGAATTCAAATAAGATTCGCCTTTTATTTCAAAGTGATTTCAACTTTTGATTTAAAGTGATTCTAAAAAAGTGTTAAGTGGTGAAATTTTTCTGAGTGTATATATACTTACTTTTTCCCCTCAGAACAAACCTACTTGCCTTGTTTCTCGGTCTACTTACGTTTTCCTTCTATAACCTATCTACTTATTAATCTACTTATATTTGCTCTAGGTGTTTTAATTTTGTTTTGTTGAAAGAAACAAACTTTTGTTGTTTGTTTATTTCCTCTATGTTTTTGCTACAAAACATTTAGTGAAAGTTAAAGTTATAATATTTTATTCAAACTCAAATTCTCAATACGAATATGTAGCTCAAAGCTTTGGAGCTTTCACACAACACGATGTTAAAAAGAAGAACAAGACACAGAGTTGCATAGCATGAGAGACATAAAGTGAAATAAATCCTGTTTTCTCCACTAACCATCGTTTTGAATATGGACATTTAACATTATGACCAAAATAAAGGGTACGTAGTTGATCAGTATGTGTTTAAGAAAACTCATTCCTGAATTGGCAGTGTCTAGATGGAATGGTATATTTCTCGAATAGCCAGGTCGTCGTCAACTGTGGCGTGTGCTATTGAAAACGACAAGGAGTCGTCATACATATAATCAAAGACAAGAGACAAAGGTATGAGCAGAACTATCGTGATCAGTGAGAGTTAGTTTTCGCTTGCGTCTCAAAAAGTACAAAAGGTAATTCATATGCTTTTTGCAAAATTTGCTAACATCCATCTATACAGGGGCGGATTTGACCATTTCGCCACCCTAGGCTTCAGAAATATTTGCCGCCCTTTTCGTGAATTCTGTTCTATGGAACAAAACGCGATTTTTTTTCAATTCGCTAGAATACTTCGCTGTTTTTCGTTGCTCACAAAGAAGGAATATCAGAGCAAAACCGGCACCGATTTGTTCGTAAAAATTCCCTATTATTGCGACCTTGCCAAACTAATAATTATTAAAATACACACACGGTAAAGAACCTAAAAGTACCTAAAAAAAAAAATAAGAATCCAAAAATAAAAATTTTTTACAGTCCAAAACCGTATACACCTTTACATCGCCTATAATTCCAACGTCTTCGCTCATATTTTTATAAGTAAGTTTACTATTCCGTTCAAAATTTGCTTCCGTACTTGACTGCAGATCAACTATGAACTCGACTTCTGTAAATTAATGTTCGATATGTTATTAGTTAAGGACGAACCCGAAATATTTTGACCCATGATGGTCTAGATTTCATTTTAGAAATTAATTTCAGTAATGACGTACAATTTAGAAAACACGTCAAAAACAAAAAAATTCGCATGTAGTTGATATACCCTGTACCATAATAATAAAAAACATTCTCTGAAAAATCAATGCACGCAAATATTTACCTCTGATAAGCTTTTCCTAAATTCTAGGCTCTTTTTAGGTATTTTCAGATACTTTCTAGGTACTTTTTAGGTATTTTTGAGTCTCTTTAGTCCATTACCGTGATCGCATTTCGATATTTATTATAAGTCAAACTTTTTAATGTCCGAAAAAAATCATCAGAGGTGAATTTTTGCGTGCATTGATTTTTAGAGAATTCGATTGGCTTGAGGTGTTAGGCTTATTCAACTCAGATATATGTACATATACGACAGAAAAAAAACTGCCACCCCAAAAAAAATCGAAAATTTGCCGCTCCCGAAATCTGCCGCCCTAGGCCCGGGCCTACCGGGCCTAGTGGCAAATCCGCCCCTGCATCTATATATTGCCAAAACGAGACAAGCGGCACTTAAGAAGCACGAAAAAACGCATTCACATATAATACGTAGTAGTACAGTATGAAAACAACCTACGGTGAAGGACGCACTTTCAAATGGAAAATAGTGTACCTCCGGGCCCTACTCTGTAATGCAATTCGAAAAGCAATGCGATTCGAAAGCAAAATGCGTTTCGATAGCAAATTGTCATTCTGTAATTCGTTCGCATCTGTGGTGGCGTTGCCAACTGAGTATGTTTCATCAGTTTTGTAAAATATATGCAACACTTTCATGTATACGTAAAAAAAGTGAAACAACTACATTAAAAAAATGCATTCGGTTGCATTGTGGTTTCATGAAGGAAGTTATAACAAAGAGAGGATTCAGCGGGAAATCCTTAGAGACCATTCGAATATATTGAGTCTCTATAACAAAAGTTACGTAAAGTAGTTATGTAAAAGAATGTGAGAGGAAGGTAATGTACGCGCAAAACGTTTTTTGTTCTTCCACCTTTATTAAAATTTTTCGATTAAATAAGGACGCGTTTATATACGTGCTCAGTAACATTGAGCGCGAATTAAAAGTGCGGCAAAGATCTTCTGCTATTCCTGCAATAGTCAAACTATCTGCAGCTTTAAAATTCCTGGCCCAAGGCGGCTTCCAGCAACAAATTGGACATTATTGTCATGTTGGACTTGCACAACAAGCATTTTCAAGCTGTTTTTCCGAGGTTTGCTTGGCCATTGAGAAAGTGCTATGTCCTAGACACATCATGTTCGAAATGATTGAAATAATATTTTGAAATATTATTTAAATATTCATTAATATTATTTAAAATATTTATGGAATTTTCTTGGTATTTAATCTGATTCTACACTTGTTTTTCTAGAAGATCGTTTCTTCCTGTTCGATGAAGTCTTCTTGGATTATTCCTTGTGGCAGATAAACTTGGTGGAATGTTTTTAGAAGACAATTCGGTAGCCGGGCTGTCTGCCACAGTATTTGTACTCTCCCCAATTACAGTACGAACTCGAGCAACTCTAAAATATGCTGCTCCACTAATGTGTTGGACAGGTTGGCTGAGAGGCATCAAATTAACCACCTCTTTCTCCGTTACTGACAATGGACAATGCGTTGAGAGCCCACCGCAAGTTTCTCTGATACTCATTTCATTTTTCCTCAATTTGGCTTTAGTGTGGAACTTGAAATCTGTCCAAACCTAGTATTTCAAAATATTAATTAAACTTAATGCACAGTTAACGTGATTTACGACTTACTTTTTCCCATCCATTCACATCGCGGGAAATAGTTCCTGTTGCGTTTAATTCTACCGTGAGCCTGGACCACAAATTTGCAGCAGTTGTCTTGGCATTGGATGTTTTTAATGCTCCCTTTGACAAGACTGGGTGTTTCTTCATAAATTTTGCAATTATTTTAAATTGCCTGTTCATTGTTTGCATTTTTTTACATATTATTGCTCCCTTAAAATATCAAAATTAATGAAATCATATACAATAACAAATACCTCGCACTAAAACCTTACATTTTGATTTTTTCTTCACTTTCACCTTTCTTTTCGAACGCAAATATGTTGTCGAATGAAATTTGTACTAATCGAACCATTTTGATATTCGCATTGCCAAGTGCCAAAAATGCGAAATTCGAAGAGCGCAAAACATAAAATGCGAAAATCGAAATCTGGGGTGCCAAATGTTCGATTGCGAATCGTTTCAAATACGAATCGCATTACAGAGTAGGGCCCTACTGAAGCAGAAGATCGTTCTGTCCTCTTTCTGGCAGAACAAAATTTGCCATTTACTTTGATGGAACATTTTTCGCGGTTTCTAAGCAGTGCTGCCATTTATTTTTTTGAAATAATACTAGATTCAATTTTCTTTAATGCTAAGTAATGCTAGATCTTGTAAAATTATAATGCTTTCTTATTTAATTGAAATAAACATGGTTCAATGTGAAGATAATATGTATATTTATATGAGGGTGGATCAATAAGTAATGTTAATCGGTTATTTCCAGTTGGGATGAAATTCCAAAAAAAAATTCTTTACTACTACATATGCTCACTAAGTCAGCATGAAAAAAACATATAAATAGGTGTCGATTCCAGAGAACGACATTCATTTCAATACGAACAGTCGAAGAGAGAACATCAAAATGGGGAAAAACGAAATTAGAGCTGTTATTAAGTATCCCTGTTTGAAAAAACTCTCTACCAGAGGCATACATGGCGACATGGTGGAAACATTAGGGGACTCTGCTCCTCCATATTCCACCGTTGCACGCTAGGCCAAGGAGTTTAAGCTGGGAAGAACATCCACTGAAGATGAACACCTCGAAGAATATCCATCCACATCATTCACTGAAGACAACGCAAAGAAAGTCGAAGATGCCGTGTTGGCAGATCAAAGAGTGCCCTTTAGGCATGTAGCCGCGGTCACTGGGATCTCATATGGTAGTGTTCGAAAAATCTTTGCCAAAAATCACATATGAAGAAGGTCTCAGCGCGTTGGGTGCCGAGAATGTTAACGGACGAGCATAAGAAGAAACGAGTCGAGAGAAAGGATGAATCTCGAAAAGTTCCAGGTAGATCATGAGAATTTTTTGTCACATTTCGTGACCATGGACAAGACCTGAATCCACCATTTTGATCCAGAAACCAAAATGCAATTGATGATCTGAAAGCGACCCTCTTCATCGACGCCGAAGAAATTCAAAGTGTCGAGTTCGACAGGAAAGGCTAACGCATCAGTTTTTTGGGACGCTGAAAAAATTATTATGGTGGAATATTTGGGAAAGGGAGCCACTATATTAGGCTCTTACTAAGCTGGCCAAATAAGAAGATTGCGAGAGGCGATGAAGGAGAAAAGATACGGCCAATTGCGAGCTGGAGTTCTGTTTCCTTAAAACAACGCACCGGCTCACAAGGCTTCAGCTGCAACGGATACAATTAAAGTAGCAGGATTCGAGATGCTTGAACACCCACTCTATTCGCCAGATTTAGCTCTCAGAGGCTTCTATCTCTTTCCACGGTTCAAACAACACCTTCGGAGTAAGAAATTTGAAGATGATAGGGAAGTGATGGCCGCTGTTGAGGTGTTTTGGGAGAGTCCAGATAAAGAATTTTTTTCTGAGGGTATCCTGGGTTTGGAAAAAAGATGGACTAAATGTATTAACTTGCTAGAAGGCTATGTTGAAAAATAAATATATCTTTCAAGTTTAATCACCTTAGTTTATATTCATTATCATTACTTATTGATCAAACCTCATTTGTATAACAAAAACAAATTAGAAGATTAAAATTTGAAGTTTAAAAAAAGATTCTATATCTGATTGGAATTGTTTTTACGGAATGATTAAAATTGAATAATTTTTTTATTTACATTGAACATTTTATTTGACAAAGTGGTTTCAAAATTATGCACTGATTCTCATCAGACACCAGCACACTGTGCATACTTCACTTCTGTGACCACTTGCAGTTGGAAATCATTAATTTTTATTTACGCTAGTTGTGATAAATTTTAACATCTCCTAATATATCCATCGATATAATTTTTACTTGTAAAGGTTGGTTATTGATTGTGGGTCCCTTCTTGTCTATAAATCAGTATAGACAACGTATATCGTCTCTAAAGCTTATCAAAGCAGAGAATATTGATACGGGAAACTCGATCGTTTTGCGATCTATTACAGACATATCAGTTATATCTAAATCTTCTTCTCTTGTGTAAAGCTCATTTCTACCAATATTTTTCAAAACATCGTGTGGAATCTCACAATCAAAACAGCAACAATTCTTTATTTTTAAGTGAAGAAAAAGTATTAGTGTCGGATAACGAAGATTTTTCACCAGCGTTATCCGTGCGATCGCTTGTATTTGAAGCCCTAGCAAAACAATTGTTTGGCATTATTCAGGAAAAAACATTTAACTCGAATGCACATACTTTGGTAAACTTGAACTTGTAGATGCCCGACGCTCCTGGGAGTCTGAAGTGGATGGAACCACATCACTGATTTTTAGCATCATCACGATTTAATTGAACGTCAACATATTTAAAGCAATATAGATGACTTTATAATCTTTATATTTTAGACTTTTTTTTAAATATATTTTATAAATTATTTATTTTATTTTATTTATTTTATTTATTTTATTTTATAAAATTTATAAATTACAAACACTGACATACAGACAATTGACGATCAATAGATTGCTTCAAAATTCTTTATTGATTTGAAGTAATTTGAATTCAGAGAACATAGAAGAGTTTTGGACTCATATAAAGTCAATTACAATAGGTGGATTAGGGTGTATTTGATAAGTTGTGTGCTTTTATATTCAATGTCTTAACGCTTCCACATTTTTCTGCTAGTACAGAGAGAATATTTTCTCATTACAGTCTAATTAAAACTAAAACTAGAAATTCTCTTTGTAATGAAAGAATTAGAGGCTACCTACAAGTAAAAATGCATAATTCAAACTGTTTTGATTTTAAAGTAACGCCTGATATAATTAAGAAATTTTCTCGAAGCATGTATAGTTTTAAAATATAATAATGAATAAAATTTATCTTACTTGCTTTTAATAAAGATACCATGCGAGATATTCAAAGAAAATGAAACTCGTTTTTCTACTTACAGTTTTTGCTGTTCTATTTACTTTTCTGTGGGAAATTTACTTACTCGCCGGATTATTGATTGGCAGCATTGCCACAGAGGTATCTGCCTCTGTGTATATTTTAAATATTTAAGTCTGCGGACTTATCAGTCACGAAAAGACGGCTTGTTTGTAGCACGCTGCTAGGCTCTATGCTGCTAGGCGCCCTGGGCAGGGGCCTGAAAGTACGTAATTTATTGATGGAAGAGATTGGCAGGGAGTGATTTACCATCAGCTGGCACGTAAAAAGAGATAAAACCAAAATATGTTCACTGTATCACATGCGAAAGTGAGAAAATATACTGTCAAACGACAGGTGAGAATATATATATCCGTGTGAGCTGATAGGGGAGAGTGTGTTGGCGTGCGAATAATCCCATCAAAAAACAGTAAGCGCAGCGAATATTCACTGGCAGCAAACGAAATTCCCTGTATGGGTTGCATAAAAGTGTCGGAGATATTCCTTTTACTCGCCATATGGTATCGAAAGTAGTATTCCGCGTTAACTACCTTATCGCTTACCATTTTAATACTCAGAAAATACTTTAAGAAAATCAATATTGCATAAATCGCCATTCGTTAAAATAGTCTCTTTGGCAAAGCACATGTGAATTGCCTTGTGGGAAGGAGAAACGTATTTGATCGTAGCAGGGTTGCTTGGCGGGGTACTTTGTGTCTTTTTCCAACTTGGACTTAGATATTGCTATCTACTTCTCGCAATTGTTTCGCAATTCACGTACTTTCCGAGCTATATGTAGTTCTTGCCCTGGGTCTAACAGCGGTCGTCATTAATTTTCAGACAGTTTGAGATTATATGAACACGGCTGACGGCATTTTCGCGCAGATGCGCCATATTTCAACTGAATAAACTATATATTACCTCCATTAAACTATACCTTCAATCTCGATTCACCCCGTTTGTTTGAGCAGCTTCGCTGACGTCAGTCACGGCTTCATCGGAACTGAAGTCGATCAAGCCGCGAGCTCATTATTGAATGATTGTGAACAGTGCTGCCATATTAGGGATTTTAACCCTAGATTAAGGGATATTGGAAGAACTTCAGGGGACAAACAGGGCAAAAAAATATTCAGGGTTTTGTTTAGGGAATTCTGAAATTGGATATTGCATTTTTCCGGAACGGATGTTTCAATAAATAATAATCTCGAAATATGTAATGTCTATATTTTTCTGACATAAGAAAATGCAGATAAGTGAAAAAAATGACGTCAATTGAATACGGAATGCGGTGTTGTGATTGGTTGCATTCGTCGGCCTCCCATGGTACTGTCTAACTGTCTCTCTCGCGACTCCGTCGATAATAAACCTTTCGGAACTAATTTTTTCTAAGTGAAAACTTAACGCACCCAGGAAAAAATTAATCCTGAAAGATTAAAAAGAGTGGGCGAAAGTTTCACCTACACTTAAAAAAGTTTGCTTCATGTGACGGCAGTCTTACACATATAAAAATTTACATTTAAATGACCTGCTTTTTTAGAATGCCGAAAAAACTCCCAGAAAAGACGTCACAATGGCTACATTGGGTAATTTTAGGGATGAAATGGAATTGTCTGGGGGTAAGCCGCAGTGCCTGTCTGGCAGCACTGATTGTGAATCAGAGCTGGATGGACCTGATACTGCACTTACTTGCTGGGGTTGGTGTACTTTTAGGATCTTATTCGCCATATCTGCTAATCGTGACAAGTCTGTTGTATCATATATGGCTAAAATTAATTGCACTTGTGCGTGGAGCCTTTGAAGCCACAACGTTTTCAAAAACTTATCGGTCACTTTGTTACCAGCTTTTAATCTCTTTTCGAGTAACAAATGAGATGGTTTCTGATCTCCGAGTCCTAAATTGTTCAGTAATTTACAGATCCCGGTTTCCTCTGAAATCTCAAAAACACAAACCACAGGCGACTTTAAAGCGTCATACTTCGGGTAGATTTCCCACGATGTCGGCAATGGGCCTTTTTACACTTGTATTCTTGAAGCACTCCTGAAACTGGTTTTACAACAATCAAAATTTCCACACTTGTATTCTTCAGCAACGGAACTGTTCATATACCGTTCATATACAGAGAGCGAGGAGTCTGGTGAAGTATGGACTCTTGATAATCCAACATTGTCAGCCCCGAGTACTCCGATGTTTCAGCCCCAAAAGCCGCTAGATCTTAAAAAGTGTGGGTTGAAATTTAATGGAGAATCGCCATATTTGGTAAGCGCATTCCTCAAACGAGTGGAAGAGCTTAAGGAGGCGAAGGGAATATCAAAAGTGCAACTATTTCGGTCGGCCGTGGACCTCTTTGAGGGAAAGGCTCTAATCTGGTTTCGGGTAAAACGCGCAATCTGCCAGAGTTGGGAAGGCCTGGTGAAGGAGTTACGAGCCAAATTCCTCCCCGCAGACTACGATGATAGGCTGTTAGAGGAAATTAGACATCGGACTCAGGGCAACACGGAGTCAATCGGGGTATATGTGGCTGTGATGGAGGGTTTGTTCCGTCGATTGAGTGACCAACCGAGCGAAGTGGAGAAATTGAAAATCCTCCGTAAAAATATTGCCCCCTTTTACCAGACTCAGCTGGCTCTGGTGCAGATTGAATCGATCGGAGAACTGGTGACGCTGGGGTGTTCACTGGAGGCGACGAGAGTGTCCGTGGAGTCATTTGTACCACCTCCTTCAAGAAGGATTGCGGATAGTATGTACAGAGTCGCGCATGAGCTTAATACAGTCTATAAATATCAACGTTAGGGCTGAAATCCGGACATCCACTGATGAACCAATATATGCCAAAATCTACCCGTACCCAGTTAACATGCGACAGGCAGTAGACAATCAGGTGAAAAACCTGTTAAGAAATGGAATAATTAGGCCATCAAAGAGTCCATACAATTTGCCCATCTGGATTGTAGAGAAAAAAATGGATGCAACTGGAATAAGGAAATATAGAATGGTGATCGACTACAAGAAAATTAATGCCGTCACGATACCTGATACCTACCCGATACCCGATATCTCCAGCACGATTGTCAATCTTGGTGGCTCCCAATTTTTCACCACCTTGGATCTAACGTCTGGGTTCCATAAGATGAGAATGAAGGACGAGGGCATCCCCAAAACCGCATTCTCAACGATGAATGGAAAATATGTGTTTACCAGACTACCGTTTGGCCTTCGAAATGCTCCTGCCATTTTCCAACGCATGATAGACGACGTCTTGAAAGGGTACGTTGGCAAAATATGTTACGTCTACATAGACGATATTATTATATTCGACAAGACGGAGGGGGAGCATGTGGAAAATATTGAAAGAGTATTTCGCAAAATAGAAAAAGGCAAACTTAAGAGTGAACCTGGATAAGGCCGAGTTTCTTAAAACCGAAACAGAATTTTTGGGATATCTCATATCAATTAAAGGTGTGAAGCCCGATGTAAAAAGGATAGCTGCTATAAAAGGTATCGAACCTCCTTAAAACTTAAAAGATCTGAAGAGTTTTTTAGGGCTAACTTCCTACTATAGACGCTTTGTAAGAAACTTTGCCAAATTGCGAAGCCTTCAACAAACCTTACGAGAGGTACAAATGGGCAAACAAAAGCCAACCAGTCAAAAGAGGTAAAAATCAATTTGAGTGACAAAAAAAAATGAAAGCATTCAATGACCTCAAAGAGCTCTTAACCTTCGCTGAGGTAATGAGTTTCCCTGACTTTTGACGGCCGTTAATTTTAACAACCGATTCTTTAGACCACGCGATTGGTGTAGTCGTTTCCCAAGGGGAAATCGGCAAGGACAAGCCTATTACTTATATTTCTAGGGGTTTAACTAAAACGGAAGAAGGATATAATGCCAATGAAATGAGAAATGTTAGCAATCGTCTGGGCTCTAGATAACCTCCAAAATTACCTTTATGGCGCAAAAAAAATAGAAATACTAACAGACCATCAGCCGCTTACCTTCAGCCTAAGCAGCAAAAACACCAATTCAAAGTTAAAAAGATGGAAAACCAGAATGGAGGAGTATAATTTTGGACTCATTTACAAACCTGGAAGCGCCTTTAAATACATTTAAAAACCAACTGATATTCCAGGAAGATAAGGACGCGTATGCTTTTGAAGAATCTCATTCAGGCTATCGATGACATTACATCAAGCTAAAAGAAATCGAAGAAAAATCCTTAATAGAAAATCTGAAAAAGTATTTAAGCCCGAATATTTTTAATGGTCTAAATATACAAGAAAAGCACACTCAACTCCTACAGGAAGTATATAAGAGACACTTTAGCAAATTTAAAATCCGCATAACGCAGAGGGTAGTCCAGGACATTGCGAACCCGGATAATCAGTTCGAAACTATAAATCAAGGCCATCGAAGAGCTCACAGAAATCATTTAGAAAAATTCTAAATTATAAAAAAACCCTAACGCATCAGAACCGCTAGAAACACTAATGTTCGAAGAACAGTAGAGGAGCTGTGCAGATTTGGAGTGTGTATTCTACCACTACTTACTTTTCCTACTTAAAACTAATACACCCTAAGTAATAATATAATCTAAGCTAATTTTAATTTCGGTGACTTCATCGAAAGTTACTGCGGTAGAAAGGTGTTTGGGGCTGCCATCCGAAAAATATCCAGAGCTTAGAAAATTTAAACTTACTTATTTTCATTGCAAAGGTTTACGATGAAAATACTTAATGCAAGCATTTATTGGAACAAAAATAACAAAAAGGCCTAGTGCTAGCAGCCCTTAACTAGCACCAAAACCAAAAATATGTCCAAAACCAAAAATATGTCGCATCTGCCTTACGCTGAACCTTACGCTGAAGTCAACCTGCTCTGCGAATTTCGTATGGATCCGATGACTGCATTGGAAGTTATAGGGATGCAAAGAAATTTAGGGTTACCATTCACAAAAGTTTTCAAATTTTCTAGATCTTAATATTTCACTATAATATCAATACGCTACATTTTCACTATAATATCACTACGATTTGAAAATTCTATGCTAAAACCGCTTACTAATGGTATGCCAAAAAAAATACAAAAACAACTACAGCTGGCAGCCCCATCATTAAATTAAGCCAAAATTTCTACTGAATATTGCCTACAAAAAGATATTCCATATGATATTTCCATATGATTTTCGTTATGATACCATAACTGTACTGGAAGCTATAGGCCAAAGAGCTTTATTTTCCTTAACGAATTTTCAAAATTTAAGGCACAAAAATTATCATAGCTGGCAGTTCCAACCGAATTTTTCAACCAAATTTCGACCAAACGTAGTTAAAGGTAAGGTTCAGCTACTGTGTGAATTTCGTTAAAATCGAACTACTAAATAAGAATTTATAGTTTTAAAAGCAGTTATCTTTTTTAGTGATTTTTCAAGATGACACCACTGGCACAAAATTGCCTGCATTTCAAAACCACTTCTATTGGACCTGTTCCTATTTAAGACTAATACATTCTGTAAATTTCAATTAATTCTGCTTATCGGATCGTGAGTTTCCGTGAACAGAAGTTTTTGATGCTAAAAATATAGGTAAATTGGGCAAGGGTTACCAGACGTGCCCGTTGTACCATATCAAATTTTTTACTTTGACTATACAAACAAAGCATAAGATTTCAATATGATTGGCTTTTTTTTGAAGAAGCGGCATTTTTTCAAGAGAAATGTTGATTCGGAGGTTTTCACTTTCAGTGCCTGCCCTAACTACAGGATTGCCAACACGCAAATTTACAACTAAATAATACCAATATGTTCTGAAAATTTCGTAATGATTGTATGGCTCTGTCAAAAGTTATCGCAATTAAAAAATTTTAAAATTTCCCCGTTCTCTTTTTAGGCACTTAGTACACAGATGGGGTTAAAGAATTCCAAAACATTTTCCGATTCGCATTTAAAACACGTTCGAAATTTATTTCGTCAACTTTATTTTTGCAAAATTTATTTGTGTACGGAATAATAGGTATATTAAAAATATCACTAAAATGGCCGCCGGCGCCAAAGGGCTAAAGATTATTAACTTTTTGTGAAACCTGGCACTATTCTGCATATACACCAATTTATCCTGAAAGTTTCAGCTCAATCGGATGGCGCGTTCCCGAGATTAACTCACTGAAATTTTGTGATGATATATATATATATATATATATATATATATATATATATATATATATATATATATATATATATATATATATATATATATATATATCTATATATATATATATATATATATATATATAAATAGTGCCAAACAACCTTAAACAAAGATTGATGATATATATATATATATAAAGTTTAAAATATATATATATATATATATATATATATATATATATATATGTATATATATATATATATATATATATATATATATATATATATATATATATATATATATGTATATATATATATATATATATATATATATATATATATATATATATATATATATATATATATATATATATATATATATATATATATATATATATATATATATATATATATATATATATATATATGGAAATATGAATTTTTGGCCGATCCGATTTATCGATTTTAATACTATGTTCTTCGAACATTAGTAAAAATTCAAATTCTGGAGAAATGTTACTTCCCGCATATGACGACGCAAATAAAAAAATTATCAAATCTTGCGACATATGCAATACTAGTAAATATGACAGACATCCTGGAAGACCCGAAAGCAACACCCATTCGCACGTATCCTACAGAAATACTTCACATGGACATTTTTGAACTAGATGGCGAAAAATTCATCACTTGCATCGATAAATTCTCCAAATTTGCAAAAACTTTCCGAATTACAAACAAATCAGTATTGCATTTGAGAAATAAAATAACAAAAGCCCTACATTTCTACACAGTGCCGAAAACACTTGTAATAGATAATGAACGAAGCCTTTTACGCCCAACTATATTAAATTACATAAAAACCTTGAACATCGAAGTGTACCAAACACCATCCCAGAAGAGTGAAGTCAACGGAACCGTTGAGAAATTTCACTCAACTCTAATCGAAATCACGAGATGCTTGGCTAAAGAGTATCCAGACTTATCCCTGAAGGAAATCATGAATATAGCAATAGATCGTTACAATAACTCCTTCCACTCAGTGACGAATAAAAATCCCAGCG
>OX376373.1:100839302-100870158 GCA_947369275.1 Nemotelus nigrinus | reverse complement strand
AAATGCTCATGCTTCCAGATAGTCATGTCATTAGTCAAAACTTTTCATAAAAGAGAGGGGCGATTATTCTCCCTTCCTGTGCTTTTTTCAGCGCGTAGCCAAGAATGTCTCGAGAAAAGTAAAGCCACAGTCAAGTTCAGACGTGAATATCGAGAAGTGTTATGCGTTGAAAGAAGGTAAATATAACTTTTTTACTGTAGTTTTACTTCTACTTTAATATTCTGGTTGAATTATGAACATGCGGATTCATTGTGAAAAAAATTAGCGTCATGCCGAAATCGCATCGATGCACGTAGGTTGCGCCACTTTTAGGCACGTAGGTTGAGCCACTGTGAAATTATTAGACGCTGCATATTTTGGCGACTACTTCGGTGGAATTACCCTTGGACGAAGAAGAACAACACCGCATTTGTGATTCGACTGGCGAAATGAATATGGCAGTACATGAAAAAGCACCTTCTTCAGAGCCATCGACATCGGCTGCAGCATCAATCATTTCCCGAGCTGAAAGTTTGTCTACGTTGCTCAGTGATATTGGGCCACTTCAACAGGCTACGCCGAAGAAGAAATCAAACCGCGGCCGTAAGCCGCTGAAAAGTGCTGTGCTAACGTCACCAGATTTCGTTGCTAATCTCAAGAAGAAGAAGCAGTAAAGTGATGCAGTAAAGAAAAAAAAAGAAGAAAAATCAAGGAAGATATGGACTTCTGCATGATTTGTATGAAGGATTTGCCAGCCAAGTTGACAAAGAACAACTCCATCCAATGCAACAAGTGCAAACGACCATTTCACTTAGTGTGCTAATATGACCCGCAGTTATTATACATGCAAGAACTGTAACTCGGATGACGAAAATGAATAAATTAAAATATTTCGAACTTTACCTCAATTTCGTTATTTATTTATTTTTTTTTTCCAATTTTTTCACTTATGTTCATCATTTATTTTCAGAAATACCTTTACAACAAATGTTTAGACAAGAAACAATAAAAATTGTGTGTATTAATTAACTTTGGTTGGGTTTTAAAACAAGAGTTTGGACTGGCTCAACCTACGTGCCATTTTTTTTGGTGCCAAATATTGTACTTTTCGAAAATTGCCTATACAATTTTTATTTTTCATTGAAATCCATTTCTAATGTATAGACCATGATATTAGCTTTCCAACGGTATATAACTTTACGCTCTAACTTACCAGGGTGGAAAATGGCAACCCCAAAATGAAACTATGATCAACCTACGTGCCTCTCTCCTATATATATATATATATATATATATATATATATATATATATATCCAGTGTTCTCGATCGAAGTGTTAGTCTCCTCTCTAAAAATCATTTGTGTGTGTATTCCTTGTATAGTGGTACGAAAAATCAGTCGAAGTGAAGCGTAACTGCGAAGAAAGCACTACAACAGTTTTAATACGCGATCGGCTCAAAAAGCCGCGGTTCGCAACCATGACTTCTGCAAATAAGTTTCAACCACTTGCTGATCTTCCGGAAAACGAAGATGTTGACCGAGTTCCTGAAAAGAAGGTAAAACCTCCACCAATCATCATTCCGCAGCTACCGCGAGAAACAATAGTGGCAATTATGAAAGAGCTTCAAATCGTCAACTACAGTTTAAAATTTATGTCTACGGGCAAAAAAGTCCTGTTGGACGAAACTGAAGCTTATGATAAGCTCGAAAAGCATTTAGTAAAAACCAGAGTGGATTTCTTTACGTATCGGCGGCCAGATCAGCGTCCACTAAAATTGTTACTCTCGGGACTAGATGATACTCCCTGCGATAGTCTGAAAACAATTCTTCAAAATGAACACAAACTAAATGTAATTGACGAGAAGAAATTTAATCTGCGTAATAGACGCTATTCAGAGCAAACATTCTACATTGTTCATCTTGTACGTCGTTCTGCGAAACTAAGTGAGCTTCGCTCATCGATTCAATCAATAAACCATGTAAAAGTACAGTGGAGCTACTATCGTAATAGCAAAACCGGTCCCACTCAATGCCGCAATTGCCAATTATTCGGTCATGGTGAAGCACACTGTCACCTACCAGCCAAATGCTTGATCTGCGGCAAGCCACACAAACACACAGACTGCCTTGCAACGAAAGATGAAGAAATCAGATGTAGTAATTGCTCTTCTCAGCACATGGTAAATGATCCTTCGTGCAGTAAGAGAGCTGAATATGTTCAAGCTCGAAATAACTCGTTCAAAGTCGCTCGCAAGAATATCATTGCAGCTAAAGCACCAGCACAGTTTAACTTAAACCCAGCAGCGTTCCCAGCACTAAAAACTGGGCAGAACATTAGTAGAAACCGTGGCCTCACCCCAAACAGCTTGCAATACAGCCAAGTGGCGGCAAATGCCAGCCATCATACTGCAGCTCTCAGCACGAATGCAGCTAATTCAGGCAATCAATTGGCTACTAGATCATCTGCTTACACAGAGGACCTGTTTTCAACTGAAGAACTGATTCAATTGTCGACGGAATTAATATCCCAACTTCGTGACTGTAGAAGTAAAACAGAACAATTTAATGTAATCGTTCGTCTCTCAACAAAGTTTTTGTATGGTTAAGAACTTAAAATGCTTACTTTGGAATTCTCAGAGTATCAAAAACAAGCTCATTGAAACAATTGATTTTTTAGTCAACCAAAACATCGACCTATTTTTAGTTACCGAAACTTGGTTGAGAGAAAACGATAAAATTAGTAATGCAATGTATGCGATTTACAGAAAAGATAGAAGAGAAACAGCTGGTGGAGGTGTAGCCTTGTTCGTTAAAAACAATATTAAACATTCAATATTTAATATTCAAACGGAAATAATAGAAGTTCTAGGAGTGCGTATAGAAGATAACGACATAAATATGGTAGTTGCATACTTTCCGGGCTCAAAGTTGAATTCTAACAAACTGAAACAGTTTGAAAATGATATTAAACTCTTAACAAGTCTTGGAGGAAAATATATAATTTGTGGAGATCTGAACTCGAGGCATGGATCTTGGAACTGTGTCAGAGCAAATCGAGCTGGCAAAGTCCTATTCGACCTTCAAAACAGGTACAATTTCTTCATCCATCCTCCAACTGCACCAACATTTTGTCCTAGTCGCGGTCATAGTTCGACACTTGACATACTGATCAGTAATGGACTAGTGCCTATATCACAACCAATAACTATGCAAGCTCTGTCTTCTGACCACCTACCTGTAAGTTTTGCTGTGGAAGGTGGCAGCTTCAGACAGCAGCCAGAAAATGTTTGTTATTCGTACACTAAAACAAATTGGAAAAAATTTTGTGAACTTATCAATGCTAAAATATTCCTCTCTGATCTTGACCTTAGCAGGATTGTAAATAACAATCAAGTAGACGATCTATGTCAAACGCTACATTTAATATTGTCTGATGCTATTGAAGTGTGCACTCCCAAAGTCACTCGAAGAGCATTCTATACACCAATAAATCATGCAATCTTAGAGTTGATTAGGAAGCGTAATACAGTGCGAAGACAATGGCAAAGGTCAAGAGATCTTAGGCTAAAAACAATAGTTAATTCATTAACAAAAGCAATAGCAGTTCGATTGCTAAATTGGCGCAATAGAAATTGGAGCTTTATGCTAGAAAACTTAGAAAAAGGGTCGAAAAAAGTCTGGCAGTTAAATAAAAACTTCAAGAGGAAGTCCCGATTGATTCCTCACTTAGTTCATGAATCTCGAATAATATACTCTAACCTTGACAAAGCTGACGTTATATCAAACGCATTTCAAGGCTACCATCATACTTCAATGAATCTCAGGGACCCAATTCTCGAAGAAAAGGTGAAAAACGAGTTAGGCCGTTTTCGGAACTCTGGTTACACTTTCTTAGGCCAAGAATATTGCACCCCTCAAGAAATTAAACTCCTTTTACATAAGCTCAAAGTCAATAAAGCTCCTGGAGGTGACAAAATTCCTAACATAATCTTAAAAAATTTACCTAGGAAAGGTATAGTACTTATCACTAAAATCTTTAATGCATGCTTAAAATTAGGATATTTCCCCACATTATGGAAAAGTGCTATTGTTATGCCGATTCTTAAACCTGGAAAAGATCCACACACTCCGACCAGTTACCGACCGATAAGTCTCCTACCAAGCCTAGGTAAATTGTTTGAAAAAGTAATCTCAAAGAGGATTACTAAATTTACAGATGCCAATGCTTTAATACCTAATTTTCAATTCGGGTTTAGAGCGAAACATTCAACAAGCCACCAATTATACAGGGTCACAAAATATGTCAAAGATTCTTTTCGTGCGAAACAATCGGTTGGCTTGGTTACATTAGATGTCGAAAAGGCATTTGACTCAGTATGGCACGACGGCCTCATCTACAAAATGATACAGTGGTCGTTTCCTCAATACTTAGTCAAACTAGTTGTATCATTTTTGAGTAAAAGAACCTTCGCAGTGGCTATAAATGGTAAACAGTCAAAACCGCACGATATTCCTGCCGGAGTACCACAAGGATCATGCCTGAGCCCAATACTGTATAACATATATACATCCGACATACCTAATCATCCTTCGTGTGACCTAGCTGTGTTCGCAGATGACACGTGTATACTAACAAGGTCCTTAGATCCCTCGAAAATCATTCAAAGCCTAGAAGAATACCTAGAGAGCATGCTTAATTACTGCAACATGTGGAAAATAAAACTGAACCCCCAAAAAACTAAAGCCATATTCTTGACACGTAAGAGAAAAACCTCCCATTTGCCAGCTCGAGGAATACATTTAAGAGATACTGTTATTGATTGGTCTGAAACAATTGCATATCTAGGAGTTACCCTCGATAAAAAACTACTGTTTAAGCATCACGTAGAAAATATTTGCTCTAAGGTGTCCAATGTCATTTACGCGCTGTATCCCCTTATAAATAGGAAATCAAAACTTAATGTACACAACAAGATCCTAGTATATAAGCTTGTAATTCAGCATATTATCACATACGCGATACCAATATGGGGACAATGTGCAAAGATTCATAAAAAACGAGTTCAGATAGCCCAAAACAAATGCTTGAAACTTATATTAGATAAACCGTTCTACTATTCAACAGCACATATCCACAAACTTGCCAAAGTTAGCACCATATTAACGTTGGTGTCAAAAAGAACTTCTACATTCGTAAATAATTGCCAAGGCAACACCAATCCACTTATTAGTTCACTCTAATAATTGCTTTAGGCAAAGTAATTTAAGTCGAAACTAGTTTAAGTTACTATAAGTTAGGCTAAGCATCGGTAATCAAACAAGGTTTTTCACTGTTTTCCTTGCATTTACTACATCACAAACTGAATTTTCAAACAAATTGCTCTGCACAGTTCATAAAATTATAGCTGCAAAGAAATTTGTCAATTTCTAATCTCTAAGTATAACCGAATTGTTAAACCTATGTCAATAATAATAGCTTTAAATAAATGAATGAATGAATGATATATATATATATATATATATATATATATATATATATATATATATATATATATATATATATGTATATCTATATATATATATATATATATATATATATATATATATATATATATATATATATATATATATATATATATATATATATATATATATATATATATATATATATATATATATATTGTAATATTATAAATGTGTTTTATAATATGGGTCACTATGTTTGTAAATCTTTCGTGGCGAAATTGATTGCCGCTTAGCAAGACTACAAACAATAGTGCCATCGAATGAATAAAAACTAGGCTTGTTTAAATGACCCGTCTGTATTGTCACCGACAAAGCTGGCGTTCCAAGACAGACTGACTTTAGGTCTGTTCCCGTACTACGATTAATTGCAATTAATTGCAATGAAGCGTACTAAAACGGAGTAAAAAACTCTGTTTTAGTACGCTTCATTGCAATTAATTGCAATCAATCGTAGTACGGGAAAAGACCTTTTATTGTCTCATGTCCGATATTAAATAGTAACATTTTCGTTACATTAGTAAGTGAAAAATGTATGTACTAAAATGTATGGATTAGGTTTTCAATGTTGTTTTTAATATTAAGTGTATTTGTTCTTGTCTTCGCTAAGTTAAGTCTACTGCTAATTTTAGTGCTCACCACTTTCTTGGGATGTCGCTAAAATCATAAAGTGTATATTTTGAATGTGTGTAGCTTATGGGCTACTGTTTATTGAATAAAGTTAACACTGATACTAATACATTAATAAGAAACTATTTATTTATAAGAAGCTAAATATGACAGAATAGCAAAAACTGCGAGCGTGCTCACGGCCCGACCTTGTCGGTCGGTTGTTGAAGATGAAGAAGGAATTCTACGTACTGGCGATGGTTATGCAGTGTGGGTAATGTTGGTATTGCCGCGCCACTGTGTCCAACCTTGTAGTCCCCACATGTGTGTTGACATTTTATTTGTTTAGGTTTTAACATACACTACACCTTCCTCTTTTGGGGAAAAAAATTTATTTTCTGTAGAAAGGGAATTTTTTTTACCTCAGATCCATACTTTACAAGTTTGATTACATTATTTGTGCATTAATGTGTTTGTTTATGTACATATTTCGAATATTAAATTCTTTAGTCTTTTGCTTAATTTTAACTTAATATGTATGTGGTTTTCTTCTCAAAGCTTTTTAATGCAATTTTTGTAATTTAGTATTCTTTCTTGTAAAAATAATAATAATTTCAATAAATGTTCATTAATGTGTGCACATATGAAGGTTTTCATCAATTTTGTATTAAATAACAATGTAATTACAATACTTAAGTATATATAAATATGTTTTTTTTTGTGTATTTATTTTTGTAGAATATTTTCATATTTGTCGTGCATTTGGCATTAATAAATTATTGTGATTTTTTTTTGCATTTTTTGTTTACTAGTGCACGTGAGTTTACACCATTTTTTTCAAATTTTGTATGGTTTGTGGTATTCTTTTTGCTGTTTTTTTTTGTGTTTTGAACTAAAATTTATATAAAAATCAACGAGTTTATTTTTAAATTTTATTGAATATACTTTGGTTTGGAAAATTATGTTCAATATGCTACGAAAAAGAATAAATGTTTTCCTTTAAAGCTCAAAAGTCTACTTCAATTTTTAATTATGTTTGAACCTTTGCTTTGATTTTTTTTTATATTTTGTATTAAACTAATACTGTTTTTCAGCTTGATTTGTAGTTCATTGGTGTAATCAAACTGAATTATGCTTTCAATTATTCTCTTTGGGGTTTTGTAGATAATTATTTTCATCGGTTCATTTTATATTTGATTGTATTTTTGCATTTTATTGATTGTATTTTTGAACTTCGTTATATTAGATGTTTTAGGAATTTTATGGCTCTTGTATCGGCACACATTTGATATCTATGTTTCAGTTATTTGTGATGTCAGCTTCTCCGATGGCAAAACTAATTTTGATGGATAATCACTGCATCTAACTGTAATTTTATTATTTTTGATTATCATTCTTTG
The DNA here is from genome assembly GCA_947369275.1 of Nemotelus nigrinus. NCBI lineage: Eukaryota > Metazoa > Arthropoda > Insecta > Diptera > Stratiomyidae > Nemotelus > Nemotelus nigrinus. The sequence goes on along the minus strand of OX376373.1, from coordinate 100,862,648 downwards.
AATATTCTCTATATTGGATTTTGATTTCATCAAATTTTTTGTATCAACAGTCGCGTCGCTGTTGCAAATGAAGGCTTCTTTAAACTTCGCATTGTATTTTTGTTTTATAAATCTTTTTACATCAATAGTAAAGTTGCTGTTACATAAATCAGCTTTCTTATGTTATATATTGTGATTTGGTTTTTGCGCTCTTTAGGATTTGTTTTTACATATGTTCTGCCCGATATTTTCTTTGTTTTTGATTTGTCCTTGTACATATTGGAAATGACTTTGCTATTAGTCACACACACTATGATCTAATTAGTGTACATTATGTATATGTATGCGTTACAATGTACTTGCATTACTTTGGAATAAAGTCTTGGCTCTCTCTCGCCTTTTGTACTTCAATCATCAAAAACATACTTCCACTTAAGTGTCTAGCGGCCATACCACTGCCCAACAGGTTATGGGCCCAGTTTTTCAGTGGTTTAATTCAATTTGGTTTTTCTATTGTGGCGATTTGGAATAATTAGAAAAACAAGTGATTTCAAGTATGAGTGCTCCATCGTTTGTTCAATTGGAGAAGCTCGTGGTCGCGAGAATTGGGACTCATGGAAGATGGCAGCAAAGTCGTATCTTGCAATCAAGGGATTATGGAAGTGCGTTGAGCCGGCTGCAGAAGCAGTAGTTATTCCAGATGATGATTTAAAAGCAAGGTCCAAAATTATTTTGATGCTTGAATCGGTGAATTACACGCATGTAGTCGAGGCCGAGACGAGCAAACAAGTATGGAAAACTTTGGTTGGTGAATTCGAAGATACAGATACATGCCGTTGTGTTGACGCATTGCAGAGGTTAGTTACTTTGCGATTAACTGATTGTAAGTCTATGGAAGAATACATTAGCCGTAGTATGCAGTACCGGCTAAAAGTTCGTAGTGTTGGTTTCAACATTGAGTCCGAAACTGTTGGTAGTCTAATGCTAGGTGGTCTACCTCCAGAATATCGTCCGATGGTCATGGGCATGGAAAATTCTGGAAAGATTTTGACAGCTGACTGCGTAAGAACATATCTGCTTCAAGATGTACCGTTTGAAGAACGATTGAATACCGATACAAATGCTTTATTTAGTAAGCAGAAACATCCAGCGGGCACATGTAAAACGAAAAAGCCAAAAAAGTTCACTTGCTTCTCTTGCGGTGAAGTGGGGCACATATCGCGCAAATGTCCGAGAAAAACCAAGTCGAAAGCTGATACGAATGTGTATGTATCGCTAGCAACAAAAATCAATAACGCCGATTGGTACATAGACAGTGGCGTGTCGATGCACATGGCCAGCTATAGTGATGGTTTTTCGAATTTGGCCAAAGTCAATAATCGAACAGTGACAATTGCTAACAATAAATCTATTTATGCAGAATACATAGGTGACTGTGAGTTGAAATTTAAAACCGAACTCGTTCGTAAAATGAGAAATGTTTTAGTCGTCCCCGATTTACGCGTAACCTTACTTTCAGTAAATATGCTTGTTAAAAACGGCTATGTGGTTACATTCGTGAATGATAAATGCTTTATTAAAAGGAATAATGAATTAATTGCCACAGCATCTAGAATAAATGACTTATTCAAATTGGATCTAGTGGACCATGATAGTTGTTTTGTCGCGAGAGAAAATCCAGTTTTGTGGCATCGTAGGCTTGGACACATATCGTTCGATAGTTTTCCAAAAATTAGTGTTTCTGTGAATGATTTTAATGTGAATAAATTCGGGTACAATAAATGTCAAATTTGTGTGCGCGGTAAACAATCGAGATTACCGTTTGAAGAAAATAACAATAGAGCAAAACAGGTATTGGATTTGGTGCACACTGATGTTTGTGGACCGTTTGAGGTTGCGTCAATTGGTGGTAAACAATATTTCCTAACGTATATTGATGATTATTTGCGTAAAGTTTTTATTTATTTTCTCTCGAGGAAATCGCAAGTGTGTACAAAATTTGTTGAGTTTAAGCAATTTGCTGAACGACTGACAGGCCAAAAACTAAAAGTGCTTAGGACTGATAATGGTGGCGAATTTATAAATCGTGAATTAAAAGATATAATGAAACATCATGGTATTGTTCACCAAACTACAGTGCCGTATACACCTCAGCAAAACGGTGTTGCTGACCGATATAATCGTACAATTAATGATCGCGTTCGGTGCATGCTGTTAGATGCACACTTAAGCAAGGTTTTTTGGGCTGATGCTGCATCAACCGCGGTTTATATTCTTAATCGAATACCTTGTAAAGCTACAGGAAACAAAACACCTGAAGAGCTATGGAGTGGAAAATGGCCTTCGTTGAAAGAAATGAAAGTTTTCGGATGTAAAGCTTTTATTCGTGTGCCAAAGGAACACAGAAGCAAGTTAGATGACAGGTCTCAAGAATGTATTTTTGTTGGTTATTGTAGTAACACTAAAGGCTACCGTTTGTGTAACCCAAACAAAAAGAAATTTGTTGTGAGTCGTGACGTGAAATTCATCGAAGATATGGGAATTGAAAAAAATGTGTGCCCGCGCAAACCGATCGAAAAGTTTACAACTATTTTCGAAGTAAAAGACGTACTAGGCATGTCTGATGATGCATGTAATAATATGACTGATGTTCAATCGAATTCTGATGATTACACCCGACATAATTATGAGGAGGCGATTGGTGATAATGTTGAATCATCTGATAATAATCAGCAGCGTGAGGATGTTGAGTTTTCAAATGATTTTGTGACAGATGACAGCGATTCGTCTTACGAAAATGTACCAGTTATGTTGCTTCGATCAAAGCGCATTGCAAATTCAATCTGCACATAGGAGGATCCTGAAAGTTACAAAGAAGCCACTAGTCGTAGTGATCGAGAGCTGTGGGAGTATGCTATGAAGAGTGAGATTGAATCACTGAAAAAGAATTGTACTTGGATAATGGCTGACCTTCAACCTGGCCGAAAACCTATAGATTGTAAATGGGTTTATAAGACTAAAAACGTCTTCTCTAGTAACGGACGAAAAACAAAGAGGCACAAAGCAAGGCTTGTGGTGCGAGGATTTTCTCAACGTGAAGGTATCGACTATACGGAAGTTTATTCGCCTGTCGTGAAATATTCTTCATTGAGGTTCCTCTTTGCTCTTGCAGTAAAGAAAAATTTAAAAATACGCCAACTAGATGTAGTGACGGTCTTCTTAAATGGCGATCTAAAAGAAGAAATATATATGTTGCAACCAGAGGGTTACAATGATGACACGTCACGAGTCTGTAATTTGCAAAAATCATTATATGGTTTGGCGCAGGCAAGCAGATCATGGTATGATAAACTCGACAGTGTTTTGATTGAAATCGGTTTGAATAGATGTAATGCTGATCACTGCGTATACTTTGGTATGTCTAATGGAATTATGCTTATTTTATGTGAATACGTTGATGATATGTTAATTTTCTCCGATAACGATGGTGAAGCAAAAACAATCGTAGAAAAATTAGCAAATAAGTTTGAAATGAAGGAAATGGGCGAAGTTTCTTCAGTGTTAGGAATGCGTGTACATCATGATTTCACAAAAGGAGTTATAATGCTAGACCAAGAGGCTTATATCACGAAAATTCTGAAAAAAATTCGGAATGTTGGATTGTAACGCAGTTACTACACCACTGAATCCCAACCAGAAGCTGTTATTGCAGGAAAGTCCAAGAGATGCAAAACATCTCGAAGAGATGCAGAACATTCCATATCAAGAAGCGATAGGGAGTTTAATGTTTTTAACTCAAATGACTAGACCAGATTTGAATTTTGTAATTTGTTTCCTTAGTCGTTTCAGTCAAAATCCAGGACGAGCTCACTGGGCAGCTGTTAAAAGAATCATGCGATATCTGAAGGGCACGGTTCACTATAAACTGGTATACGCAAAGGATGATGTTTCTTTACATGGCTATTGTGGCGCTGGTTAGGGTGGCGACTTAGATCAAAGGAAATTCACTTCTGGCTATGTATTCCTGATGAGTGGTGGAGCTATTTCTTGGTGCGCCCAAACGCAAAAGATGACAGCCCTTTCTTCTGCTGAAGCAGAATTGTCATCTTTAGTGTCAGCTATTCAAGAAGCTGTATGATTGAAAGGCCTGCAAGATGAATTGTGTGGTAATGTCAGTAGTATCACATTGTTTTGTGACAATAAAGCGGCGATGCAAATTGCAAGCAATCAGTGTACGTCAAGAAGAACTAAGCATCTTCAAATAAAGGACCAATTTATACGTGAAAATGTATCAACAGGAGATATCTCAATTAATTACGTTGAGACGAGTAATATGATTGCAGACGTTCTAACGAAAGGTTTAGCAGCTATTAAACATAGCAAGTTTACCCATTTGATGGGATTGAAGTAAATTATTGTAATTTTTCAAGTTAATTGAAACTGGTTTTGCACAGTAAAGTATGTAAATTGCATGAATTTAATTTATTTTTGCTCTGAAGGTGCAAAATCAGATTGATATGATTTGATTTGTTTTTACTAGACTCATAGCAAATTCAGGTGGAGTATTGGAAATGACTTTGCTATTAGTCACACACACACACTATGATCTAATTAGTGTATATTATGTATATGTAAGCGTTACAATGTACTTGCATTACTTTGGAATAAAGTCTTGGCTCTCTCTCGCCTTTTGTACTTCATTCATACATAGCAGACGTGTTTAATATCGTTCCTTTTAAGTGTCTAGCGGCCATACCACTGCCCAACAGTACATGCTAATACTTTTTTTGTCATTGGTATCATTTTTCCGTGTTCGTTTTGGCTCTGAACTCAGGTGATTCATGTCCATGCTTTGCACTGCATGTTTAATTATCTCTTCATCCTTGAATATTTCGTTTATTGGACTTTCGACTTCAATCGGTCGGTATTCATTTAATGATTCAGTTTCTCTTTTAATATTATCGATCAATGCATCTACTTTAGTTGCGTTTAGTATTTCGATGTGCTTTATGCTTTTTTGTTGTATTATTGAGTTGCCTAAGTAAATTTAAGTTTTCCCAATTTTTTCAGGATTATTGTTGTTTCTATAACAATTTCTGTAATTATTGTTTTGGTTTGCTATATTGTTTCTGGAATTATAGTTGTTTCCATTATTCCTTTTATTTCTATAATGATTGCTTTGGTTTTGACTATAATCATTATGGTTCCTATATGTACTATAGTAGTTTCTTTGATAGTTGTTATTGCTTGGGCTGTTGCTATAATTATAATTCAACTTTTGATCTATATTGTAGTAATGGGCAAAACTGCTGTTTTCAACTACCAAAAGCAACTACTTATGCTATTGCTAAACAGCAGTTTCAAATAGCAGCTAAAAAACAGCAGTCTGCTATTTGTTGTGTCGGTGCAACATCTCAGTGGGTGCAATATATTAGGTCTGTTCCCGTACTACGATTAATTGCAATGAAGCCGTTCCCGTCTTCCGTTTGACTGAAAACTGAAAATGTCCCCTCTTTCAGTAAGTACGATGAAATTTCAGTAGGGTCTGAGCTACTGAAAAGTGTCGAACGATGTGGCGCGAGTAAATATTTTCAAATGTGCGCGGCAAGCAACATATTTTTTGCGTAATGTTGCTATTAAGGTCGAATATTTTTGTGGCGATAATTTATCACTGCTTAGGATGACTTTATAATCACTATTGTTCTTCCAAAAACCGAACACTAACACTTTTAGTTGTCAGTTTTGAGGAAATGCAATGAAAGCGTTCCCGTACTTTTCATGAGTTCTCCCACCACATGATTCAGTAAAATTCAGGAAAATTCAGTGACTGAAAGTACGGGAACAAACCCAGCCCCTGGACACGGAGATATAACTTTCCACCAATGGGCCTTTCTACACTTGTATTCTTGATGCACTCCTCAAACTGGTTTTACAACAATCACCATTTCCACACTTGTATTCTTCAGCAACGGAACCGTTCATATACCGGTTATGCATATGAATGTGTGCGTGTTGTTGTTTTCTCATTTCGACTTGAGTGTTTCATGAACAATTCCTGACCCCTGAACTATGTTTATAGTTGTGTTAGTTATTTGCATCAGTTTCAATCAATTTAAAGAGTGATGAAAAATTCTCTCCAAGTGCATCACTTTTTGTAGAGATTTTCTCTCGATTCTTCTGCCTCTTGCCCAGAAAAAAGAAGAAAAAAAATACAAGTCTACAAAGGCCCATTAGCCCCTTCAATCCTCTCGCGCACAAAGCATGTTAAAGCTGCCTTATTGTCAAATTGGAGGGGAACTACTTGGATTTGACCCGATTTGACAATGAGCAGACAAAAAATTACTACCATCCCCTTCAATAGGTCTGTTCCCGTACTTTCAGTAACTGAATTTTACTGAATTTTCCTGAATCATGTGGTGGGGAATTTCATGAAAAGTACGGGAACGCTCTCATTGCATTTCCTGAAAATTGACAACCGAAAGTGTCAGTTTTCGGTTTTTGAGAGAAGTCATCCTTAGCGGTAATAAATTGTCGCCACACAAATATTCCACCTTCATAGCAACATTACGCAAAAAATATGTTGCTTGCCGCCCGCATTTGAAAATTTTTACTCCGTCTGACACTTTTCAGTATTATTCAGTAGCTCAGACCCTACTGAAATTTACTGAAAGAGGAGAAGTTTTCAGTTTTCAGTAAAACGGAGTACGGGAACAGCTTCATTGCAATTAATCGCGATTAATCGCAATTAATCGTAGTACGGGAACAGACCTAATGTAAATCTTATGGGCATGTCCACTCCATTTCTACTACCTCACTGAACAGCCCTATTATTTCATTGGGCCTTTTTAGACTTGTATTCTTGATACAGTCATATAACCGGTTTTTTGGGCAAGAGGCAGAAGAATCGAGGGGAAATCTCTACAAAAAGTGATGCACTTGGAGAGAATTTTTCCTAACGTTTGAAACTGATTGAAACTGATGCAAATCACTAACACAACTATAAACATAGTTCACGAATCAGGAATTTTTCATGAAACACTCAAGTCGAAATGAGAAAACAACAACACGCACACATTCATATGCATAATCGGTATATGAACGGTTCCGTTGCTGAAGAATACAAGTGTGGAAATGTGGATTGTTGTAAAACCAGTTTCAGGAGTGTATCAAGAATACAAGTGTGAAAAGGCCCATTTGTGATTTCTCGCCGGCTCGGGTTCACGCACTATGCAAATTGCAGTTTTTTGGGTTCCTTGTTTTACACAATGCTCCTATTGTGGTTTGAAAACGGCGCGAAGATTTCATACGTTTCCATCATATGTATGATGTATGTACATGCGTGCTTATGTAAAGTAATATGCTATTGAAATTTGTGTCGGGAGAAATATTAGGGAGAATTAATCCGGCCAGCAGTGCCATGAGGTGAGTACATTATACATAATTAAAGTAGCGAATATATATGTGGGCAAACAAAACACGGGCGTCTTTTAATAAGTTTGCATTAAGGATTAAAATTTGCCCAAGCCCACGTATACCTATGCATAAATATGAATGAATGATTGGATGAAAATGATGATTATTTATCAGTTTGGATTTGGCGCATTTAATCCTGTGAAGGAAATGCTGTGTAGCGCTTATGCACAAATTTTATGAATATTATTTGTTTTTCATATCTGGGTGCATGTACCAAATTTAATATTTTTTATTTGAACGGTTATTAGCACAGGCATATTTTAATCATTATGCATTCCTGCAAATGTGTTATTGTGTATATATACACCTGGAAAATATTTACCACTAAATAGAGCATATATTTTGACTAATTCTATGTGTTTCCATTTATAAAAATGATTTGGTTTACTTTGCCAGATGCCAACCGATTACGAAGATCTGAAATAATTTGACCTGTTTTGGAAAAGATCCGCTCACATGGCACTGAAGTCGCTACAATGCCAATATTTTCCCTAGCAATTTCATTAAATAGGGATAATTATAAGCATATGCCTTCCACCATAACAGAGGATCCTGGTTCCGTCGTAAAAGTGGCTCTCCCAAATACCGCTGCACTTCAATTATAGCCCGTGATGAAGAATTCCTCTGTGGCTGAAAAGAAGGAACTTTTCTATCTAAATAGCTCCAAAAGGATTCTTGTTCCTCGTCTAATGAGATAGACTTCTCCACTTGTTGTTGCTGTTCTGTCAATTTTTTTCGACAGCGTGAGTGACTAAATTTGTCACCGTGGTTTTCGCGCGATCAGCGACGCTTTCATTTGAAAACCCTACACTTTTAAAAGGGGGGATCCAGATATGTTGTAACCACACAAGTAATACTGGTTTCCAGGTTTTTCAGTCGAACGTTAATCCCAGTGTGTATGCTATTGACAACTTCATTCGCTAGGCTTGAAAATTCACGATACTTTAAACTAGCATACACGTTTTGCAACCCTTTTGCTATTACAATGGCTGAAAATAATGTGACGTACTTTCCACCGCTTAGTTCTTTTGTAGCTAGTTCCATAGGAGTGAGAACTTTTAACAGGTGGTCAATATTGGCTAGCTCTTCATTCGTTAGCATAGCCCAATCTTCTTTCTCGAGTGCCGCAAGAGTAGCTCTTATTTCCTCTTTCAATTCTGATATTCTTTTGAACATATTATACACAGAATTCCACCTATTGGCCACGGATTGTATCAGTCTCTTTGGCTGGTTTCCTTTTTGTGTTTGATATAGGTCTAGTTTCGATATCGCTACACCTCCATAAATTTTGCAGGAAGCATTACGTTTGCCAGCAACTTCTTGCTCGGCAATGTATATGAAGGATCCAACGCCTGGCTATAAGAACAAAAACCTTTTTCTTCTACGATTGAAAATCAACCGTTACCATATCCAAAAGACGCTTATCTATATGGTTTTTTCGCGTAAAACTTATTTTCGATGGTGCTTTTAAAGTAGCTTGAAGAAGTTTCCGTTTTGGCGCAGAAGAAGTCGATGTCGATGGTATTGGTTCCACACTCTCAGCAGCGATTTGACCCTCTGAAGAGTGTTGTTCCCTTGTTGTCTCAGTATCCATAACTTCAGGTAGTTCTGTTCTTACATCAAAGCTTGATCTTGACTGTATTGATGGATGCTTTGCTTTTATATGCGCCTTTAACTTTGTCGTCGAAGATTTGTAAGATAATTTATGCTTACAAAAGTTGCAGCTAGCCCGTTTATCATCTTCTGGTGTAAAAAAAACTTCCATATTATTGAGCTTTTTCTCGTTGAGTCCATAACGCGATATCAATTCTGTAATATACAATGTAATCAAGCATGAAGTCAGTGGATGTAAAATGATAGTCATAGTTCGAATAGTACAATACTATGCAATTGTCTAGTAGAACTAACCAGTTTTCAGAATCTGGTTGACTAGGTAAAAATGTGAGCCGACATACAGTCAACCACGAGCAGTCAATCACAAACAGTTAAAATACTCCGAATTATTCTTAAATCAACGTAGTATATAGTGAGCCTGAGTTTTGCTTAATTTCACCCGATAATACAAATATCACAGAGAATTAATAATTTTATTCTGAAATTATGTTTACTTACTATTAACATACATACCAGTTTTAATTTTAAACGAGTTCCAAAGATCTCAAATTTAAATAATAGCTTTAAACTGAACACTTATTTGGTCCGAAATCACTACTCAACTTTTCGCTATGCTTGAATATTGCCAACTACTCAGTATGCATATAAAATAATACGTAAACATGTGCCAAGTACATGTACCAGGTATATCTACCCGTGTTGATTGCCTAATTTAACTACCGGCTCAATCGTTCTAGCCAAATCCGCAGTGATAAGGACGAGTATTAGTAGGTAGTATCATAAACCATTCGCACCAAGCCAGGATGTTTCTTGAAAAAAAAACGCACTTAAAACACACTTAAATACTTAAAAAAAAGTCTAGCGCATCAGAGCCGCTAAAAACTAATTTTCGAAGAAATTGTCTTTGAGTGACAAAAAAGTGTGGAAAGACGTAATACACTGTTTTGTAGAATCATATCAACCATTCCTTATCCAAAGCAACAAAACTCAACTATAACACAAATGATGAAAATGTTCAGTGCTGGCAGCACTTTCCAAACGAAGCAGCCATAAGTTTACCATAACAAGCTCAAACTTTTTCGAAAATTAGTATGAAATATAATCTGACATGTTCAGGTAAAAAGAATATGCTTTATCTAAAATTCATTGTTGGCATCGATAAAATGCGAAGAAAAAGGACCATAATCAGTTGAATTAGCCATAAATGGCTTGTGCAGGCTAACTGCTCTAATATATGAGGTAAACGCATAAAACATAGTCAAATATTAGTAACCAGCTGCATGCATATGCCGACAAGAACTACAGATTGTAAAGGAGTTGTGAAAAATGATATTTGGTACTTTGCAGTGTGGAAAAAAAACCTGGAATCTTAGGTAATTTGCATGGAAAATTAAACATCATTCAAAATTAAACATCAATCCGTGATCAACGACAATATTGTCCGCCCGAAAGGCGAGGTAAGGAACCCAGTCCAGTATTTTATTTTTAGACACGAATAAATCCTTTCTGCCAAAATGTCAATGAAGGTTTTTTTTCTATTAGTACGATTACAAAAAAAACCTGTTCCAAAAATTGAAGTATGTACATATATACATACAAGTACATGCTCTTTTCAGTAATGTAATGAAACGGTATGATATGCCCTTCCCCACCCACCAGACACAAAGTTCCGAGGCTAGAATGGTGAAGATGCAAGATGACCTTGAAAGGATACTAAGTCATTAGCCCATGCAGCCTGTCCGTAGCTTTTCAATAATCGGTCACTTATTTGGCGTCTTTTTTCAATTTTGGAGCCATTTAAGGGAAAACAATCAAATCCAATCAATTTAATTTGATTTGCATTTTATTATATGCACAAAAAACCTCCTGTATTCATTCAAATTTACTAACTTTAATTCAAAATTTACTAATATAAGACCAACTAATCCTGTTGCCATCTATGTGACTTTTTATAGATCGATCTCTAATACCAAACTTTTCCTGGCTAATCCAAAACAGTGGGTTTTCTACTTCGCCTCACTGAAGCATGAAGTTTGTCGGAAATGTTATCAAGAAATGATAAATTAATCGCCTATTAAACATGCACCTACTAGGGAGACAACCTTTTCGGTAAGGCTGGTCATGAGTTCAGGGGCACCTTATTTCCCGCGGTCTCGTAAATTTTACTTTCAGTTACTCTTCACTTTCTCTTTACTTTCAGTTTTTTCCGGACGGTTTTCCGGCGGACCAAAAAATTTTTTTCGAAAAAATGAATGTTTTTACCCAATTTGCCCTACGAAAACTTTTTTTTGCTCTTAAAAGATCACTATTGTACTCCCCGACCACTTAAACGCATTTTTTGCCAAACTATGGCCGAAAACCCCCTTACTCCTCTACAAAACCGAAATTTTTGTATCACAGCAATAGATCTTGGCCCGTTATGTCCCAAAACACTCGAACCCAAAATTTGCCAATTTTGTCCGATTTCAGTCTATTTTTGCCCTAAAGTTTTTTTGAGTATTTGAATAAAATACTAAGAACTGTTCCAAAAAAAAACCTGTTCCATATACCTGGTCCAGTATTTACGCTTCATATCTATTAACTATAACAATACCCACACAAAAAACAAACAGATATCAAAATCAAAAACTAATAAATCCTCCATTCAACAAAAATCCATCCATTCAACAAAAATCCTCAACTGAAAACGCATAGTACAAATCAATTACATAGCATGCGAAATAATCTTCGTAAAGGCTGGTACTGAGTTCGAGTTCACGTGAAATTTTGACATGTTTCCATTATCTGGTCATTCTTTCGAGTGAAAATTTTGACAATGCAGAAAAGCGGAGACAATGCTCATTTCTGACGGATAAAATGTCAAGAATTTCATTTTCGATCGATTTTCTTATTGGAAAGTCATTTGCACTGCTCAATTTTCAAATTGAAACACTAAATGTCACTTTTTCGCTCGAAAGAATGAACTGCACAAACTAAATTGGCGTGAAATGATTGACAACATGTTTCAGTGCCATCTATGTTTTCAAAGCGAAAGCAACTTCAAAGCAACTTTTCATGCTAAGAACACAGTACCAAACTTGCTTATTTTCAAGCTAAATTTTCGCCGAAACCAATTTCACGTGAAATTTTGTATGAAAATTTCACGTGAAATCGAACTCAGTACTATGCTTAATCAATAAATTCGTAGCCACCCAGTTAGCCGGGCAATGCACGATAAACAATCTGCGTACAGGGGTGTGTTCAATGTGCATGCAATAGCTGTTCGAAAAGCATAACATAGCATCACTTTAGCAACAGTGGCGTGGCGCTCATGGAAGCAAGGGAAGCATTGCTTCCCTTACATTTGGCTGACACAAATTTTTAATTGTTTTTTTTCGAAATCGTGAAATAATCGTGTATAAACATTTATTAAAAAAAATTTATCAAATCAAATTGTGAACATCTCACACAGTTGATCTGGTAACACCACAGAATGCAAATAATGAAACCACAACAACGGGTTGGAAGCAACGTAAAAATTGCTTCTGCGACCATATATTGGACCCCATGTAGACTAGACTGTGACGTCACTAAAAAAAATGTGTGTATACGATCTGTTTGGAAGCAATGAAGATGTTGCTTCCAAGGGGAAATTATCATCTCAAGAGAGAGACTCAGAGCGGAGCTGCGAACGCATGACTGCTGTGGAACTTATTTCTGCGTTCCCCTCACTAGTAGCAGGGTAAATTGTTATTGTAATCATTTTACTTTGCTGGTACAGATTTTTTGTGAACGAAGAATGCTTGCTGTGAACGAATTTGAGTTACGATATGTGACAAGCATTGCCAGAGACTGTGAATTCAATAAGTCGTTATTTTATGTGTTTTATTTATGATTTATATTATGGCATTATTTTTTTATGTTCTATTTTGTATAGAAACTTTTATGAAGGTGTTTTCAACTGGCGAAGGCTTTTAGTCACTTATAGCCTGTATGATTTGGTAGTAATAGGTGAAGTTGTAGATTAGAATTGTGTAGAATTGAATATGTTAAATTACTGTGTAAAATTGCTTGATACTTTTGATTGATATTTGAAATAGTGAAAGGCTGAAATAGGTGAATGTGTTCACTTGTTCTGTGGGTCAACATTTTGGAATTCGTCAACTTATTTAATTTTTATTTCACTGGATCTCGGTAATTCGCCAAAAAAAGGGTATCATCAACCAGGACCGATCGAAGAATTCGAAAATCATCTCTATAGTAAAGAGATGTGCCTACTCGACATCTTGATCGCAAAATTAATAAATGAAAAACTCGGAACGGATTATCGGTTATAATATTAAACAAACATAGTTGTGCTGGTCATGTGTGCTATTTTCAAGCGTTTCATACATTTGCCGAAATATCGTATTTTGAAATTTAAATAATGTTAAAGGTGTGAACAGGCATGATAGAAATAACATTGATCATTTCAATTCAGGTTCTTTTACTTTCCAAGTTTGATTCCGGTGATTTGAAGAATAGCTGAGTAGTCAATATAAATATTCAGGCATATTTCTCACAGTTAGGAGAAATTGAGAAACAATGAAGATTCTAATAAACATTGTGTGACATTTAGGATATCAAGAAGAAGCATTAAATAGTCATAATGAAATTGTGTATTCTTGCAATAGGGGTAAATCACCTAAACACAATAAATCTTTTGACAGTGCGTAACCGATAATTGCCAGCTCACTTGGACCTAGCAAATGTTTCTTCTGGAACATGAAATTATATTCAAAACGATCTCGTTAGTTGATTCTAAAAAAAAAATATTGAAAGAGATTTGTAATGAAATTTATAAAAGCAAATTCATAGCAATAATATTAGAAAAAAAACCGATATATCATATCGATCACAACTTTCAACAACCTTTGGTTATTTTACTTCTTCTGGTGCATTTAAAGAAACTTTCATAAATCTCACAGATGTTTTTGATAACCAAACTGCGTCCCGTTCATTTAACCTTGTTTTGCATATTTTCCGAAAAAATAAAGTCTTGAGAGGTCTCTGTAATATCTACCAAAATAGCTGGATTGCAAATATGTACAAAAGAAATGTATAAAAACGCAATATTTATTCATTTGATTTTACTAAATCCTCCACTTGTATACGCGAATGTAGATATTTTCCCAATCTATTACTGGTTTTTCAATAACGACATTAAGTTTATGTGCTTTGTATTTATTCGTCCAAAAATGCTTCCAAAATTAGCTCCAAAACGTTGAACTCTTAATGGTCGGTTATTTCTAACAATTTTTCTATAATAAAGAGCAATTAAAATAACTCGTGGAATATATAACTGACAATGATAGTGCTAATTGATACGGAGAGATCGTTAATAGTAAGAGTGGGCTTTTTATTGTACTTCAAGATTCTGAGTTTATTTTTCTGTTTAATTTTTTTTTCTAAAAAAAAAAATACATACTATTCGATATATTTCAGTCCTAACAAAGTAATATACTGTATCATATTCAGATCTAATTCAATCTTTAAGAAACAGTTTCACGGAAATTGAGAATGAATTATGGTCGATTTGCGAAACACCACAACGTCGTAAAGCAGCAAGGTGCATAATTGACAACAATGAGAATGTTGTACTATCCTTTACAAGTGCTTATGTCGAAATAATAGATAACATAATCGTTAAAATAAACTCAAGATTTCAGATTTCTAAAACTTTTCAAATCTTCCAAGTTTGGCCACTTTCAAAAATATTATATTTCTAGTTTTGGGAATGTTATTATTTTACTGATAAATATTGATATGGTTTTTTATTGTGTGAAGGACTGTGAACTTTTATTTTCATAAAAATACAGAATGTCTACTCTCACGTCCCCGTTAGTAATTCCTGGGTGCTTTTATAGAGGGGTTCTATCACACGTAACGAATTCGCGGAAAGCGTAATCAACCATGGACATCAACCAATTGCTTCCCTTCGGAAAATTGTCACGCCACGCCACTTTTTAGCAAGTGTTAAAATTCGCAGTAGCTAGATGAAGCAGCTATGGATATTGGACAGCCAAGTAATGTTGAATAGGTCTTGTAAGAGCCAGTACATTTGTCCCGTACAAGAACGAAAATTGTCATGACGCGTCAAATTCATGAAATGTACCACTTCAAAATTTTTGTCATGTTACTCTTCACTTTGCGATTTGTAAGATGAGAGACAAAGAGCCGATAGCGACGACCAACATGACATGTCAGAGAAAGGCATTACATTGTACGATGCGGGTGCAAGCTAGTACAATGTCCCGTACAAAATACGATGTGTGTACGTTTAATCAGTTTGTACTACTGAGTATAGACGAGTAGAGACGAGTTGAGACTTTTTAACCATGGATCAAGTACTAATGGGCCATTTAGACAAGCGTCCATGCGTCCACGCGTCCATGCGATCACGCGTCCATGCGATCTAGCGTGTTTTGCTTACACGAGTCAATTTGATTTTGTTTATATAGGCGGGTCTAAAACGAAGGAGGTGGAGTATACTGATTCATGTACAAAAGATTTTATAATGATTTCTTTCGCTCAGTGGCATGTGTAGATGATTCGTTGATGATCATTTAAATATATGTGATGTTGATGATTCTTTTATTATGTGATGATGTGGATAATATTTTTCTTGCATCTTTACGTGCAGGACTATTACGAAAAAAATAGAATGCATACGAATATCTAGAAACAAACAATTTTATATGAAGGTATATATAGTCATATGGATAAATATATACAATTGTCTGCTACCAATTTATTTGTTTGGAAGGAAGAAAAAAATGGGGAAAAATTGAGGAATGGGAATTAATAATGTTTTAACATTGATCACGACGATGTTTTTTAAATTTTTAGCCGTTTGTGGGCCCTGGCTGTTAGAAAATGATTTTATTTTAAAAAAAATAAGCGGCAGTGGAAATTTTCAGTGTTAGCAACAGTTTACCGCATTTGCAGGCAAAACCATTACAACTTCATTTCCATTTCTAATCCAAAGTGACGTTTGAATAGCATGTCAGCTGTGTACACACGGCCATTTTGCCTTAGCTACTTTCTTGCTATCCTCCAGACTGCGAGCAGCAAATAGCTGCTACCTTAGCAGCTATTCCGGAATCTTGGACAGCCCGACTGTCAAATAGCAAGCATAAGAAAATAGCTATTTCGTGACATTGGACAGCCAGAGCTGCTAAAATAGCAGCTAATCGCTGCTATAGCAAAAATATTGAACACACTCCAGGTAGCGAAAGACTCGCTGCAGCACACCAACGAATGGTAAAAAAACTAGTACCACGAAAACCTTACATATTAAACAGTAATAGCATAGCAAGCTTACATCATATGAAATCTAACCGTTAGCCCATTGCAAACGTATAACGACATACCTTTTTTTCTATTTCTTTATGCTTAATGCGGTTGACATTGCTGTTGCTGTTTGTCGTTGTTCGTCGATGCTGTGGTCTGCTTTGCTAGATTGCTATTCCTATAGCATGCCAGATAAATAACATGTTATCAGACTAAACAACAGCAGGCTGCTATTGATGTTTGAAAATAGCAGTTGAAAACTAGCAGTCTGCTATTTAGCAACCTATCACTAGTATATTGTTTCTTTTACTTACATGCATAATATTTTCTGTTATATTTATGCTTGATTCTAATTCAACCGCTGTTTGAATTGCTTCTGCAAATGTTTTGGGCTGTGCAGCAAAAATTGTAGGTTTGAATGATTCGTCTAAAATATTTTTAAAGATAGTAAGTGCGTGCGAGTCATTTAACTTTCGTATTGCTACTTTCTCTGCTAAAAATGGGTTCTGACTTAAGCTACTAATTTGAATATCAATTCATACACTCGACTTTTTTTTCCGTAATTCGCCGGTCTCCGGTATGTGATGAAATAGGATGCAGCGCCGAACAGCGACCGCCCATTGTCGTAATCTTGTTTCCTTGATTCATGCTTTTTAACTCAAATCTTCAAGCAGTCGTGGAGAGCCGAATGCTAGAATTCGGCCTATCGCCTCTTTTGTACTATTCGCCTCTTTTGTACTACATCGACTCTTTTATACTACATTGCGTCATTTGTACTATATCGCCTCTTTTGTACTATCGCCTCTTTTGTACCGCGTTCATAAAAAACGCCTCGCCTCATTTGAAGTGGGACATTGTACTGTACACACGGCCATTTTGCCTTAGCTACTTTCTTGCTATCCTCCAGACTGCGAGCAGCAAATAGCTGCTACTTTAGCAGCTATTCCGGAATCTTGGATAGCCCGACTGTCAAATAGCAAGCATAAGAAAATAGCTATTTCGTGACATTGGACAGCCAGAGCTGCTAAAATAGCAGGTAATCGCTGCTATAGCAAAAATATTGAACACACTCCAGGTAGCGAAAGACTCGCTGCATCACACCAACGAATGGTAAAAAACTAGTACCACGAAAACCTTACATATTAAACAGTAATAGCATAGCAAGCTTACATCATATGAAATCTAACCGTTAGCCCATTGCAAACGTATAACGACATACCTTTTTTTCTATTTCTTTATGCTTAATGCGGTTGACATTGCTGTTGCTGTTTGTCGTTATTCGTCGATGCTGTGGTCTGCTTTGTTAGATTGCTATTCCAATAGCATGCCAGATAAATAACATTTTATCAGACTAAACAACAGCAGGCTGCTATTGCTGTTTGAAAATAGCAGTTGAAAACTAGCAGTCTGCTATTTAGCAACCTATCACTAGTATATTGTTTCTTTTACTTACATGCATAATATTTTCTGTTATATTTATGCTTGATTCTAATTCAACCGCTGTTTGAATTGCTTCTGCAAATGTTTTGGGCTGTGCAGTAAAAATTGTAGGTTTGAATGATTCGTCTAAACCATTTTTAAAGATAGTAAGTGCGTACGAATCATTTAACTTTCGTATTGCTACTTTCTCTGCTAAAAATGGGTTCTGACTTAAGCTACCAATTTGAATATCGTTCAATTCGTTGATGAGCTCTGATAGTTTTTCGTCATACTTCTAAACTGTTCCGTGCTAGCGTAATTGGGATAGTTGTATACGAATTTGTTGTTGACTTTTCTTAATTTTATAGCTATTTGTTAGAGCTCTTTCTAGTACCTCATAGTTATTTATATCCAATGATAACAGTTGTGTTTTAACTACTGTTCCTCATTTTTCATTTTTCGTAAATTTCAGCATTTTGTTCTTCCCGTCTTCATTAAGGTTCTCATTTATTAAATTAACTATTGTTAGGAATGCTTCAAGTTCTTTAGAAAAAATTGGTATGTACTCAAATGCTATCTCAATGTTCAAGTTTTTCATTTAGGTAGGTTAGGTTAGGTCAAAATGGCTTCCGATCCACAGAGACCTGCCGACCGGCACACATAGGCACTAGAAAGGCCCGTTGTGATGCCATAATAAATTAGTGACTCTCTCCTACTCACTAAAATCAAGAAACCATCTGCTTCGTTTTATAAACCGTACTATCGCCTTTAAATTGACCAGGGACAGTTTCATCAGGTTTGAGATAAAGGGTGCACCAAGTGCCGCCAACCTTCTCCTTGCCACAGCCGGGCACTGGCACATGAGATGGAGGACGAGTTCCTCCTCGTCCTCAGAGCCACAACTCCGCCAGAAATCGTTAAACTCTACGCCCAGTCGTTGCGCGTGCCGTCCTATGAGGCAGTGGCCAGTAAAAACGCCGACAGTGCAATACAGAGCTCTTCGAGTAAAGCCTAAAAGCTGCCTGATGCGATGCGCATCCATGGATAACCAGGACTGCCTTGCTATCGCACAGGATGATTCCTCTTTCCAGGACTTCCTAGCGTCCTCAAGATATTTTTCGCTGATGGCCAATTGCACCGATGTCATCGGTATTCCTATTGAGAAGCAAGAGACCTCCGGTAACAAGGTTCCAAGCTTCGCCAGCGCATCGGCCTCACAACTGCCCTGAAAGCCCCTATGTCTAGATACCCAGATCAATTGAACAAACGAATGCCTCGATATCTCCCTAAGAGATGCACGGCATTCAGCAACAATGATGGACACTGTACAAGGACCATCAAGGGACTTAATAGCCGCTTGACTATCTGTGAAATATTGATATTGACCCCGAATATTCGATTACACAGAAGCCAATCGATAGCCTGTAAAATAGCCGCAACCTCTGCCTGAAAGACAGTACAGAAGTCTGGTAGACGGAGCGACAGGTTGAGATTCAGCTCATCCGAGTATACACCACACCCGACTCTATTGTTAAGCTTTGAGCCGTCGGTGTACACATGGATAAGCCCACTTTCGAGGGTGACGCCATCACGCCATTCATTCCTACCAGGAATGCGAGTTGTGAACTCCAGGTCTAGTAGGCGTTGCGGAGCGATGTAGTCAGCACCCGCCTCGGCCAAAATCCTCGCATGGCCGACTTCTGTTCTATTCCATGCAGAGATGCAATTAAGTCTCACAGCAGCAAGATTGGCTTGCTGTAAGATAATTAGTTTGGTTGGCAGCCAATGAAGCAGTACGAAAAGTGCCTTAGTAGGAGTGGATTGGAGCGCTCCAATTGCAAGCAGAGCAGCCATCCTCCGCACTTTTTCAAGCTGCCGTTTGCAGGCAGTCTTTAGAGCAGCCTGCCACCAGAACGCTACCCCAAACAATAGAATTGGCTCAACCAAAGCTGTATAAAGCCAAGCAACAGTATGAGGCTGTAATCCCCAATTCGCTCCTATGGCTCTTTTACAGCAGTAAAGTGCATTAAAAGCCTTCCGTGCTCTTTCAATCGTCTAAATTTTCAAAAAAAAATATCTCATTTGTTTCATATTTTGTTAAGAAATATATTTTCTCTTTAAATGCGACTATATTTTTGTTTTTTTTTTTTATTTTACCTCCTCACTTACTTGTTTCTACTGTCTTTGATTGTAAATCATTCGGATTATTTTGAAGTGTGTTGACATTTTATTTGTTTAGGTTTTAATATACACTAATATATATATATATATATATATATATATATATATATATATATATATATATATATATATATATATATATATATATATATATATATATATATATATATATATATATATATATATATATATATATATATATATATATATATATATATATATATATATATATATATATATATATGTATATATATATATATATATATATATATATATATATATATATATATATATATATATATATATATATATATATATTTATATATATATATATATATATATATATATATATATATATATATATATATATATATATATTTATATATATATATATATATATACATATATATATATATATATATATATATATATATATATATACATATATATATATATATATGAATTTAAATAAATAAAAAAATTAGAAAAAAGTCTAGCGCATCAGAACCGCTAGAAAACTAATTTTCGAAGAAGTTGTCTTAAGTTGTCTTTGAGGGATTTAAAAATGTGAAGACGTTATACACTTCTTTGTAGTATCATATCAACCATTTGTTACTCAAAGGAACAAATATCATTTTCTGGCAGCATTTTCTATTACAAAAATGATGAAAATGCTCAGTACTGGCAACATTTATCCAACACAGCAGCAATAAGTCAGCCACTACATGCTCGTACTTAATCAGCCTATCCTTTGAACTTCGTTTTCATCGAAGGATATCATCGAAAGTTTCAGCGATTAAACTTTGTCTGGGGCTGCCATCTGAAAAATTTCCAAAACTCGGAAAATGTTAATATTGGTTGCTTATTTTATTGTAAATGCTTTGCTCATGAATACAAAATGGAAGCATCTGTTTGTGCAATATTTACAAATTGTCTGGTGCTGGCAATCATGTACTAGCACCAGAGCTGCTTCACGTTGTGTTAAACCCACAATATGAATTTAGTTTCGATTGAATGGCTGCGCTGTAATTTATAGGAGTGAATATAATTTTAGAATTACCAACGTCCAAACTTTTCAAATTTTTGAAACGTAAATATTTGTTGTTAATTGTCATTGCAGGATCATTCCCATTTGGAAATTTTATGACAACATCGCTCGATAAAGAAATAAAAATAAATTACGAAATTCATCATAGCTGGCAACGCTTTCACAATTTTTCAACGAAATTCCTACAAAACAAGATTTGAATTTCGTTTTGATATCGTTACTGCATCGGAAGTTATAGGGAAAAACTTTTATTGTCCTCAGCAAATTTAAAATATTCAGGGGACAAAAATTGCCATAGTTGGCGTCCCTATACTAATTTTTCAACCAAATTTCTATGAAATTTATCTTAGAGTAAGGTCCACATACTGCGTGAATTTTGTTGAAATCTGGTGGCTAAATCGGAAGCTATAGGACAATTACCAGTTTTTTTCCGAGCGATTTTTCCAAATGGCACCACTGCCACAGTGTTGCCCGTATTGCAAAATCACTTGTTCTTACTAATATCAACATGTCCTGTAAATTTCATATTGATCGCATTAGCCGATCGTCAGTTCTCGTGAACAGAAGTTTTGAGTGCTGAAAATAGGTTGCCGTTCTTGTTTACCGCGGAATTTTGAAAATGTTTATTTGACTTGGTGGACAAAAGGCAAAATTTATCAATAATTTTTATTAATTTTCAAAAATCAAAATTTTTTCAGGAGACTCGATGATTTGAAGGATTTTTTTTGAGGAGCCTGCTGTAGCTACAGAGTTACCCACGCCGTCTCAAAAGCCCATGTGTGTTAAATTCTAGTCTACCGAAATACGCTCTGAAAATTTCACGATGATCCATTGCTTTTCTTAGAAGTTATGACAAATCGAAATTTGAAAAAAAAATCCTTGCCTACTTTTAGGCACTCAGCGCCCACACAAGGTTCCAAATTTCCAATTCATTATCATAAACAAACTAAAAACAAAATAAGTTTTTATACTGTTTTTTAACAAAAATTTACACTGCTTGGAAATATAGGAGTACTTGAAAGTTCACTTAAATGCGCACCGATGCCAAAAAGTTTAGGATATCTGAATTCTAGCAAATCATGGACCTACCTGTTATGTACATCTATGTCCTCCGAAAATGTCAGCTCAATCGGATCAGCCACTCCAGAGATTATCTCCCTTAATCATTTTGCTGATATATATATATATATATATATATATATATATATATATATATATATATATATGTATATATATATATATATATATATATATATATATATATATATATATATATATATATATATATATATATATATATATATATATATATATATATAAAACTTATTTTCGAAGAAATCATCTCTGAGTGCCGAAAAAAAATGTAAAAAGGCGTAAGTAATATATTTTATTGTAGTATCATATAAACCATTTCTTAAGCAAGATGAATAGATGCGAAACAATGTTTTATGGCTACATATATCCTTTGAATAACCTGTCCTTTGAATTTTGTTTTCATCCAAGGATTCAATCGAAAGTTTCAACGATAAAACGATGCTTGGGGCTGCCAGCCGAACAGTTTTTAAAACTCGGAAGGTTTGAACAATGTTTGCTAATTTTTTTTTGTAAATGCTTTGCGTGTGAACATATCATGGAAGTGCAATGTTTAGTGGAGGTGCAATATTTCACAAAAATGTCTGGTGCTGGCAGCACTGTGTTAGCACTACAGCCAAATATATACCAAATCTGCTTCACGTTCAGCTCAACTCACCGTTGTTAGAATTTCGTTTCAGGTTGGAAGTGATAGGGCTGAAAAGAATTTTAGGGTTACCGCCCGCAGAAATTTGTAAATGTTCGAAACCGTGTTGTGAAAGCAAGTGTAGTGACAAAGATTTGCCAGCAAAGGCCGTTTTTAGCTTGGAATCTTAGCTTTATCAAAGGGAAACCTCGGCCAATTTTGCTTTCTTTTTGCATTTGTTTGTTTTTCGGCCGGAGTCAGAGGGTTAAATGACCCTGCAACATCTGAGGTCATGGTCCCAACTACAGCAAGGACCTGAGGCTGTCTGCTTTTCTTTAGGCTAGCTAAATAGAAGCAGTATTCCCCGGTTAAGTTTTCTATTGTTTATTTTTATTCCCCTTTCTTTCAGATGCTAGCAATGAGCTTTAACATGTCTCGGTTGGGTCTGGCTTATAGCACATGCCTGAAAGCTGCTTCAGGTCCTTTATGGACAGAAACTTCCTTCCCCTTTTGGGAATTGCGGCTAGTATATTTTCATGACGGATGAAATATATGTAGCGCCCCACATTTCCTGGTAGCGAGTCTAACCCATTTTCTACAATCC
>OX376373.1:100791802-100834302 GCA_947369275.1 Nemotelus nigrinus | reverse complement strand
AAAGTAGCAGATAGTATACATCATAGTCTGAGAAATTGAAAAAAATGAACGGCGTTTTCATTTTATATGTGCGTCAATACTTCTTTTATGTTCAAATTTTCTTATGGATGCAATCAGCACCAATCTAAAGCCATATCATTTTCAAGCATTGACTCGAGACCAATTGGTATTCCTGGAAATTTGGAATTCGAGAAGGATTCATGAATGTATAAATGCAAAGTAGGTGTATAGATAAAAGCGCAATCCTGTTTGCAATTTTCTTCTTGGCATTCGTTTTTTATCTATTTGTGACGTTGCAATCGTATCGATATGTGATCTTTGCTGAATGTGTTTTATTTTGCATTTCGAATAGAGAGTTGTTTGACAAAGTCACACGTGATTCGAATCAAGTACAAGCCAATAGTGATTATTCAGACTGCTTGCCATTGAATCAGTTTGAAAGCAAGCCGAGAGCAATGGATTTTGATTCGTATGCATGCATAAATAATGCAGAAAAATAGCATGTTGACGTGGAAGATTCTTGAAGTAAATTGCAGTAGCATTTATTCGTTTCTTCCAATCATTTTCAAATGCAAGAGAGTAGAAGCTTTGCGTCGTTACTTAAGGTAATGGATAACTTGAAATTAAACCTGAATTTCTGAAATGAATTTTGAAGTGAAGAGATTAGATCTTAATTATAGCAGGTAGTATGTTTTGTTTTGATGGGTCTCTTAGTTAGCAATTTTTTTTTTTTAATCAAAGGATCGGCATAGCCATAGCCAATGTGACAAAGACTACAAGCTTACGAACCAATAAGAAGCTATTGCTACAAACCATCTTCTGTTGTTGCATCATTGATGATGATACCGCCCATGTCCTTTTAATTTTGCACTAATTTCTTTTTAAAACCTTTTCAGGTATTCGATGTTCGTCCAACGCTACCAGAATGTTGCCAGAAAATTTTCATTCATGGAGCCAAATTTGGCTTTTAAAATAGCCCAAAAGAGCCCAACACTGTCACACATTAGGTAGAGGCCAAAATTATGGCAAAAAATTTTCTTATTAGATGCAAAAAAAAAAACATTTTGCATCCATTTTCACAGGGGTATTTATTATATGGTATATTTATTATATTTATGGTATATTTATTATATTATATTTATGGTATATTTATTATATGGTATATTTATTATATTTATTATAGGTGTACGAATCTCTCATATAGTCGAAAATTAAATTTACAATTTCATTTTCTGAGGTAGTAAACGTGTAAATTGAAAAATCCATTATTTGCATCGTATTTGGTGGTATTTAGTGCAACATATTTTGTTGAAATTCAAGAGAATTAGAGCTCGCATCAAAGATGTCAAAAAATGTTATTTGTCACACTAAAACATATATCGACTATTGTATTAAATGCAGGAAGATATAGTAATAAAAAAGCGAGCTTGCATATTTCTTTGAAAATTTGTTATCCAGCAGCAGATTATACTTCAATTGCTTTTGCCCAAAAATTTTCAGTGTTCATTGTATTTTGACCATTTGCCCGTACTTATGAGTTTTACAAACACAAATTTACATTTCAATCCGATTGCGGACCACCTTAGGTAGACGGTCCAATAATAGACTAGAAATATAGTTTCAGTTCAACCAAAATTTAAAACATGAAGTGAATATTTAAAACATGAAGTGCTGAGATTTCCGTTCAAGGTTGAAGAAATCAATTGCAAATTCAACTTTATAAATTTTTAGCAGTTGAAACCTGCGTTTGTCAGTGGAGCCCCAAACGTCACCAACAGCCCTAAATTAAATTTCGTCGCCAAATGCTACGGAAAGGTAGCCCAATTGGGGAAAAATCGTCCAATCTGGCAACAGTGCGCACCCATTGCACTTTAATATTCAGGGAAGCAAAAATATTTTTGCATATGCAGTACATTGTATATACGCATGTTGACATGTAAATTTATGGAGAAGTAGCTACCGTGTAGTTAATCAAGTAGGTATTTCAGTGCAGCAAATGTGTTAAAAGTTGACAGTATTATTCAATTTCCAACAGCTTCACCCAAACATTTTCTCTCTTACTATAATCTTTAAATAGTGTATTTTATGAAACGCAATATTTTTTTTAAAAATGTATTATATGAAAGTTAAATTAGCGGTCTTGAGCTCCACGAAATATTGTCGAAGTCGATTTTTTCAATTCAAAATGAATACAATACTCGGATATTTTAATGAGTTGCATGTTTCACGTTTCCTTTAAAACTACTATTGATCTTACTTTTATTAATCGGATTCAAAATTACATACTCCAACTGTAGGGAACGCATACGAAAAACAAACGAATATGCACATCCAAAAAATTTGCATGTACGTTAAACAGTAAATTCAAAAGTTTAATTATAAGTCCATTATATAAATTCAACATGCAAATACCATCTTATGTTAATCATGCACAGAGGCAACATCTAAACTTATGCGCCTAAAGCAACCAATATTTTAGCTTGGCTGTTAACCTGTTAATGGTGTTTTTTTGGAAATAACTTTGAACGATATATCGCATAAAATGATTTAATTTGTTTTGATTATCAGTATACTCAGAGGCGGGTCGTCAGTGTACGCAGAAGAAGCAGTGCTTCTTTTGCTTAACCATTTTGCATAAACAAAAAATTTATTTTTAAATCAATATTTAACAATCAAAAGATTTGATTTTTGAACATCCAAAAACATAACTTTTTTTTTCTTTGAGGTGCCACCCATCTCTCGTTGTGGGTATCAGCTACTCCTTTCCAAAAATGGCATGTGCAGATGCGATCGGAACATTGAAGGCGAATTCTTCATTTTTTGAATCAATCATCGAGCAGACAACTCTTAAAATAGTGAATATTTCTGCTTGAAAAACAGATACGTGCTCTCTGAGAGAAGACTAGCTGCCATTCAACGAATGCATGTCTACACTAGCTTCAGATCTACATGTGCCTTCCATGAAGAAAATCTCGAGGTATCCCCTTGTGCAGACATAGGCGTGTCTCCAAAAAGATTGCTTTGTGTGTTCTTCCGAATTTAATTATCTCGAGTATGCGAAAAATCAGAAATCAAAACAATTTGACGAATTAAACCTTTGAAAGAACAGAGCCCCACATTGTCGATTCTTACCCATAGGCTAAAATGAGTTAGTCTATGGACAGAGCCAGTGACGGCTTGTAGCCTAATTTTATGGGGGTTCACAAATCGAAAATATCACAAATATCGCAATACTACTATAGAACGAGTTAAAAAAATTATTATAAAAACAACAGCTTACAAAATTCTTCAAAGGGCAATTTAAAAATCTTTGAACAGTGATATTTTGACGAGACATTTAAGAGATTTTATACTTATATTTACAGTCAACATGGTGTTTTCATCAGAAACCTTCATGGTGAGTTATGACCGTGATGGGCTTAGCAGCGATAAAGTTACACTTGCTAAATGAAAATTGTAATGCCGCGTTTCCAATCCTAGCTTGGAGTGAAATGTGTTTGCGTACACTTTTGCTCTCATGCACTTTCACATATCTTCCTCTCTCTCTAATCAATCTCTAAAATCTGTGGTTGAACTCTAGAGTGGGACCTATTTCAACTACAGCGTGAAGCTTTTC
The DNA here is from genome assembly GCA_947369275.1 of Nemotelus nigrinus. Classification (NCBI taxonomy): domain Eukaryota; kingdom Metazoa; phylum Arthropoda; class Insecta; order Diptera; family Stratiomyidae; genus Nemotelus; species Nemotelus nigrinus. Next base: position 100,830,686 of record OX376373.1, on the reverse strand, counting down.
GGACATTTTCGAATTTTTAAATTCACTACTTTTCAATAGAAGGCGTTGCTGAAAGCTCTGTTTAAAATGAAGTGTAAAGTGTTGTTTTCCGCGTTAAAAAATAGATAATGTCATAGAAAATACAGTTGGATGAATGATTTGTGCATTGAAATCAATAAAGAAAGAAATTCATAACCCATCTGTGATAAAAATAGTTATTGAAAATTAAATTCAAATATGTGTTACGACAGATGTCGTTGTACCTTCGAAATTCAAATTCGAATGATTTCATGTGTTCAAAGTTGTGAGGTTGGAGTAGGCATAGCCGGAAAATGGACAAACCAAAGGCGTATGCGATTTCGATTTGCCTTTTTTCTCCTGGGGGTCAAGAATAAAATGCCTCATCAAAATTTCGAGTGAAATATTGTAATTATTACGTTTTATTAACGTTACCATAGTTTTTGATATTTAAAGGTGAAGCAATATAGTCCTTGATAGAGACAATGATGCTGCTGAAAATTAAATTCACGGAATAAATGAGAATAGTTTGCCTTTATAAAGCACAATCAATAACACATCGATTGAAAAAAATTGTTATACATGATTATCCCATATTAGAATTTTGTATTACTTTTATATATCATAAAAGTACATACCATAAACATATATTATTACGTGCCTTTCTAAGAAAATCAAATCTATCTGCTACAGACCTACTAAACGCTCAGCATCAATGATAATTTGAAAATCTGCTAAAGTATTCCTTGCAAACTACAGCACATTGCACATACCTAAATGGTAAATGATTCGGCCTTTCTTGATCGAATTGTAATAAAGTCGTTGGCCATGGTGTCATGTGCATTCCAGCCAAGTAATCTGGGCATGGTTTAATTTTTTTTCATCCAAAGTAATTCGCATCATTTAAGCGCCATTGTCAGCTAAATGTTGGATTCAAAGTGACGTAGTGTGCTTTTTGCTCACCAAAAATACTGGAAATTAGTAAATGGCCAAGAGTAATTTTCCATGACATTAATACGCTCAGCTCAGTTACCTCCATCTGCACATTCAACTCCAAACGTACTTTTACCTTCACCCAAACCTGTCCCAAAATCATTGCTTCGAATTAATAAAGAATGGCAGCACCGATTACTGTCCACTCATTTTATTCCTACAGAAATTCCTGATACAAAATCTCGCAGGATAAGTTCAGTCGATATCGAACGATCAACAAGTAAAGAAATCTAAAAAGGGTAACTTTAGTTCATGATAGCTAATGCGTACGCAGATACATTACACTTCAAGCCAGCATTGGAAACACGGCCTAGTTCTAAAAGTGAATTTATCGTTTTTAAACTCCAAGCGAACATTCAAATTATTAATTTACATAACATCTAAATTTATTATTTACATAACATATGTATTAAAAATTATTATAGATGTTATACAAATTACTAGGTAATTTGATCGACTTAATCGTTTGTTTTCAAGTAATCTAGAAAAAAATCTGATTATATTAGTTTTTCATAAAATGCCCCCAAACTAGCAATGAGTGCTACAGCTTTGAGTTTTCAAAGCACAAAATGTCATCACAATTTTCGAATTTCGAAAATCTATCATTGCGAACAGGCCAGCTCTACTCTGAGATTCGGCGAAAGCTCACTCCATCATTGGAAACGCCGCCTAATACTTTCCAAATAAATGTTTATTACCAACCTTTTCGTATCGTTTTTGTGTGAAATCATAATGAATTTCATTAATAAATAGCATTTTAATCTCCACTCGCCGGTTCGGGTAAAGAAATGTCAAACGAATGGCGATCTCTCGTGGTTTTTTCACATTGGCTTTGCCGTATGAACTATGTAGGGCACACACCCGTACCTCATTCTCACACCAGTAAACAGAAAGTCGAAAATATGCACATTTCTCTCGTTCGATTTCTAATCCATTCTCTCGTATATCTGTGGGTACAGTAGAGATGGGAATGATCGGCTGGCAGCATTATGTGCTGCCATAATGCTGCCTCCTCACTGTGGGCCATCATTTGGCCCACATTTTCAAATTGAAACACCAAATGTCACTTTTTCGCTCGAAAGAATGAACTGCACAAACTAAATTGGCGTGAAATGATTGGAGACTTGTTTCAGTGCCATCTACGTTTTCAACGCGAAAACAACTTCAAAGCAACTTTTCATGCTAAGAACTTAGTACCACTCTTGCTTATTTTCAAGCTAAATTTTCGCCGAAGCAGATTTCACGTGAAATTTGGTATGAAAATTTCACGTGAAATCGAACTCAGTACTATGCTTAACACGTGAAATATGCAATTTGGAATACCAGCCAACTACTCTCGGCAATGTGAATTGTAAACAATTGCCGACTGTGGCTGGTAGGATTTATTCCATTTTAAAAATCTTCAAACTATTACATACAAACGATATTTTGGATAAGTTTCGTGAAAGTGCTCCGGTTATACTCTTGTGTGCAACCATTTACCGTAGTTGAAATTGCAAGTTCGAAAAAAAGCTAATTTAGCAAGCCAACGTGATTGGATGTGACATGTCTCAACCTTCCTGTATTTTGCATCGTGGAACCAGTGCTACGATTTCAATTGATTTCGTGCCGTGTAAGATTGATAGAAAATTTCAGGAATTCATATATTCATTATAAATTTCAATTTCCATCGTTCTGTAGCCGAAGACGCACCAGTTGTGAAAACAGTTGTACACGGAATTATCAACGGCATTCCAGTTCCATTTCCACTTGCAAATCCTGATGCATGCGTGAATACTGGCATCGCTTGTCCCCTGAAAGCTGGAACAGCGTATGAGTACCAAGCTATTTTATGTGTTCAAAGGTCATTTCCAAAGGTAAGTAGATTGATAAATTGATAAATATGTTATTAACATGAACTGCTTTTTTTGTATTTTAGATTACACTCAAGTTAAATGGCAATTGGTCGACAAAGGGTGCATCGGTTAGTTGACCCCGAACTCATAACACAATTCCAAAAAATATATCCTGACGAAAATTGCATGGCACCCACGGCTATTACGAAGAAATGAATGGTTCTTTAAAGTTCTAATTTGACTTGATACGCTTTAGAATTAGTTTAAGTTCGAAGAGTTTAAAATAAGATTTCAATTAAAGACACTTTATTGAGAAGTAATCATGCTCAAAAAGAGCCTTTGTTTGTGCGTCCTTGTACTGAGCGTACGAGCTGCTAGAAGGAAATATGATGTGCTGATTTTTTCAATATATTTACTGCGGCAACATCGAACTGACTGTTATTGCTAGCAAGAAGTCATGGTTGCTGAACCTGCTTTTTTGAACCTACTCCTAATGTTGGATTAAGTGCATCTGATCAGTATATTAAAAATTTAATTCAATTTTAAGTAAAAAAACATACATACTTTACGACTGAGATACCAACTACATAAAATTGCAACAAAATGTACATATTTCAACCTAATATTAATCTATATCAACGAAATATTACATACAAATGTACATACGGAGTATGAATTGCCGCCAAAATATAAACCTTACAGCATCTCAGCAGTATACTATAACCATGAATTTCGCAACCATTTAATTTTAGTATTCTGTCTATAATAAAAAAATTGTTTGTTTAAGGAATCAAGGAAGGACTATACATTTACCAGTTTATGATTCAGTTTAATCAGAGCGACATGTCTGTTACTCCATTTTATATCAAATTGGAGCTTTCTGCAGAAGTGTTTGTGATATATAAGAAAGAAAATAAATGACAATGCTAACCATGGTTCTTGGTTAGATTCGCAGCAAGCCGTTTTTGTAACGAAACTAAGCTACTATATAGCTCCTCTTCACATTTTTGGCATTCCCACTTACCAATATATGACTCCTCTTCACATTCCTGGCTCCTCTGCTTGTTCCTACAAATCAATTTGATGACGATTATGAACAATTTATTCGTTGCAATCTACCTTTGTTTATGTTCTTTTCCCGCTCAGTGTAATTGACATGATATATGAGTTTCCTCACATCTCCTCAAATATATCTTTGTATTTCCTGTACTGCCCTACTAAGCGCAAAAGCGGTATCTCAAAAAAAATCGAAACATTGATTTTTATAACATTAGAAAGCTTAAAACAATACGCATCTAATGAACTAAGTCTTTTAATGGTATCTTATTTAAAACATGTGGAAAAAACCTTGAGAAAATTTTCTAAATCTAAGTACCCGATGTATCCAAGAGCGGAAGACCGCTCACCGAGAAAAGTGGAGTAAAGAGAATCCTCCACTAGCCCCAAACGAGCCCAGTTCGTCATCGCCTATCTCAATTTTACCCTAAATCACTAAAGTTATTAGAGGTATATCAATATTACTACATTTACAAAACTACAATTATCTCGAAACTCGCTTTCATTGAGTTACCGCTTTTGCGCTTAGTAGGGCAGTGTAGGTGGTTCTCGTGAATCTCTTTAACACCAGAGAAAAACATCACTGTGCGGACCAGTGAGATAGTAGAAATGGAGTGGACATGCCTATAATGGGCCATTTAGACAAGCAACCACGCGTCCAAGCGTTTTTAGATTACACGAGTCAAGTCAACTCAAATCCAGTTTTTTTAAAGCTCGGCTAAGGCGAAAGTGGTCGGCTACGGTGATTGATATACCATTGACTTAATTGTTTTACTTTCGCTCTTTGTCATTTCGAGATGATAAGTGGATGGATGGATTGGTATATACATAGTTTTGAGGTACAGATTTATTTATATGGAAAAAGAAATTGTAAAACTAACGAATATGATAAATCAGAATTAGAATTGTTTTAAGCTTGGTGACGACGATATTTTAATAATGTTTTACATGGCAATCCAGGCAACTACGAACCGACGAGGACTATTCAAACAGGAACCGACAGCGACTCCGAAATTGAGGACGGAGAGATAAGAGATTTCAACGAGTTCAACAAGTTCTTCGAAAGATGTGTGGTTAAACACCTCAGGTTCGCAAATATGTGCGCGAACATTGAAATCTACCTCTTTTCGGTTCAAAGTGATTTGTGGTGTACGGATCTTCGGCGTTTGGTGCGAACGTCTTTATCGAATTTTCAAAACATGTTTTCGGAAAAAGTTGACGAACATTTTCGTCGTCTGTAGAGGCTATGAAGAAAGTGTCTTTGAGTGGGCAAAAATTTGGAAAGGCGATTTGAATTTATTCCCATCCCTTACCCAAAGCAACGGAAACCGTTTCTCCACAGCATCCCCTATAATATGAATGGTTAAACTGTTCAGTGCTGGCAGCACTTGCTCAACTAAGCAGCAATAATTCTACCAAACCCTTTGAATTTCGTTTTAATCCGAGCATTTTATCGAAAGTTTCTTTCATTAAACGTTGCTTGCTTCTCATAATTTAAGTATTGCTTGTTTACTTTCACTGTATGGACACCATCGTTTGCTAATTGTATGGTTTCATGCACCCTTATATAATTAGAAAAACTGCCATACCAGGCAGCCCTAATATAATATCCAATATATTTGCAGTAAGCATTACGCCGCGTGTGTATTTCCTCATTATATAACGTCTACATAACAAGTTATTATAAATCGAAGTTTTAAAATAAAATCATTTTCAAACAGCCAGGGCCCACAAACGGCTAAAAATTTAAAAAACATCGTCGTGATCAATGTTAAAACATTACTAATTCCCATTCCTCAATTTTTCCCCATTTTTTTCTTCCTTCCAAACAAATAAATTGGTAGCAGACAATTGTATATATTTATCCATATGACTATATATACATACCTTCATATAAAATTGTTTGTGTCTAGATATTCGTATGCATTCTAATTTTTTCGTAATAGTCCTGCTCGTAAAGATGCAAGAAAAATATTATCCACATCATCACATAATAAAATAATCATCAACATTACATATATTTAAATGATCATCAACGAATCATCCACACATGCCACTGAGCGAAAGAAATCATTATACAATCTATTGTACATGAATCAGTATACTCCACCTCCTTCGCTTTAGACCCGCCTATATAAACAAAATCAAATTGACTCGTGTAAGCAAAACACGCTAGATTGCATGGACGCGTGGACGCATGGACGCTTGTCTAAATGGCCCATAAGATTTACATTGAAGGGGATGGTAGTGAGTTTTTAGCTACTCATTAGGTCTGTTCCCGTACTTTCAGTAACTGAATTTTACTGAATTTTTCTGAATCATGTGGTGGGGAATTTCATAAAAAGTACGGGAACGCTCTAATTGTATTTCCTGAAAATTGACAACCGAAAGTGTCAGTTTTCGGTTTTTGGGAGAAAAATAGTGATTATAAAGTTATCCTAAGCGGTAATAAATTTGCCGTGTTCCTTTTTTACTAATTAGTACTTGCAAGTACTTGGGAGTAGAGCACAAAAGGAACGCCATCTTCGTTCATACGAGCAGATTCTAACCTGTCAAATTATATGCAGTTTTCAAATGTAAAACAGTTGAAAATAAAGGGAGAAAACAACGACTATAAACTACCACAATCGATAAAGAATATAAAAGGAACTAGCAGAAAATTACATCTTTTAACTTTCCACACATTATGAGGGCTATTTCTAATTTCCTAACTAGCAAAACATTCAACATAACCATGAAAAAACCAAAACCACCTATTGACGACTAACACTACCAACGACAACTAACATAGCCACCTCACGGCAAAAAAGGCGTAACTACTCATGAACCACTCGCGAACGAGAGCGCGAGTAGTTGGAAGTAGCCAGAAGTACTTGGGAGTACTAAATAGTAATAATGGAACACGGGCATTATCGCCACAAAAACATTCGAACTTGATAGCAACATTACGCAAAAAATATGTTGCTTGCCGCGCACATTTGAAAGTATTTACTCCGTTTGACACTTCAGTATTTTTTCAGTAGCTCAGACCCTACTGAAATTTACTGAAAGAGGGGAAATTTTCAGTTTTCAGTAAAACGGAGTACGGGAAAAGCTTCATTGCAATTAATCGCGATCAATCCTAACTAATCGTAGTACGGGAACAGACCTTTTATCAAATCGAGTCAAATCCAAGTAGTTCCCCTCCAATTTGACAATGAGATCAAAATGGCGTAAAGGCAGCTTTAACATGCTTTGTGCGCGGGAGGATTGAAAGGGCTAATGGTGGAAAGTTATACCGTCCGTGTCCAGGGGCTGGTGCGGACTGGTTGAGAAAAGTAGCTTAGGTCCGCCATCTTGTACGTTAAGCATAGTACTGAGTTCGATTTCACGTGAAATTTTCATACAAAATTTCACGTGAAATCTGTTTCGGTGAAAATTTAGCTTGAAAATAAGCAAGAGTTGTACTCTATTCTTAGCATGAAAAGTTGCTTTGAAGTTACTTTCGCTTTGAAAATGCAGATGGCACTGACACATGTCTTCAATCATTTCACGCCAATTAAGTTTGTGCAGTTCATTAGGCCAAGATTCAATCAACGCGAATGCGAAATGCGAATCGCATTTTTTGACAGGAGCACGCAAACAAATCGCATTTGAAGCTGATTTGAAGAACCAATCGGTGCGATTCGCATTCGCGTCAAAGCTGCCAACTGGAAAATATGTAAAGTGAGTGAGGTATTTTAATTCGTTAGTGGTTGTAGGATACGGTGCCTTTCCAAATACTGTGCAATTAAATGAATTTACTTTGTTTTAAACCGGAAAATATTCTTTTTGTGGCAAATTGACATTGTTATGAGAAAAATACATGACATGCAAGAAAAATACATGACCAAAATTTTGAGTGGCGTATTTTTGCTATTAGCAGATACAACGCTACCGAACTCTAAGGGAAGGTCTCCAAATAACTTATTAATAAATCAATCATTAATTTAATAGTATTCGGTAAACAAAGTTACAAAATATTCAAATTATTCAAACTCCCTGATCTGTAAAGCATATTGCAAAAACTATATGTACTGTAATGTTTCCATGTTGATTGACGCCGGTATGATCTATCAGACAACAAACTAATTTTCTTCTCTTCCTTATGTGTCACAAAAATTTCAAAACCACAAATTTGAAATTATAGACATATTTTCTTACATTTATTTTGACAACTACTTAACACAACAATAGTCATCAAAAGTTGTTCCCACCCACTACTTTTTACGAACAAAATGAAACCATCTCCTGCCAGATGAAACAGTTTTTCATTCAAATCTTTCTGCGAAATTAAATGGCATTTCTTAACTAAGTTACTGCGCTACAAAACCTATTGCAAACAATATCCAATCGTGAAATCTAGTTATTTTCACATAAAAACCAATAATCCCTTTTTTCTTTCAAACCAACCACCACTATAGATTTTTTTACCCAAGACCCAACCTACTATTGTATGACATGCATGATGTACATTTTGTTTTCGCGCAATTGGCCATTCCGACAATTCGTGCAACTAAAGGCTGGTACTGAGTTCGAGTTCACGTGAAATTTTGACATGTTTCCATTATCTGGTCATTCTTTCGAGCGAAAATTTTGGCAATGGAGAAAAGCAGAGACACTGCTCATTTCTGACGGATAAAATGTCAAGAATTTCGTTTTTCGATCGATTTTCTTATTGGAAAGACATTTGCACTGCTCCATTTTCAAATTGAAACACCAAATGTCACTTTTTCGCTCGAAAGAATGAACTGCACAAACCAAATTGGCGTGAAATGATTGGAGACATGTTTCAGTGCCATCTACGTTTTCAACGCAAAAGCAACTTCAAAGCAACTTTTCATGCTAAGAACACAGTACCACTCTTGCTTATTTTCAAGCTAAATTTTCGCCGAAACAGATTTTGTATGAAAATTTCACGTGAAATCAAACTCAGTACTATGCTTAATAGGTTAATCACAATACAGCGTTTTCTGCTGCGGCCAACGCAGTGGGCTGCGGGAAGTGCTGTCAAAAAATTAGAATGCACTCTTTTGTATGGTAACGCGCACAATGGCTGCGGCGAAATTTGCCAAATTTCTAATTTTGCCGCACCACTATCGGTGATACCTACCATAGGTTGGCATCACCACTAGGTTGAATTAACTTTGTTTGAATTAGGTTGAATGGTCTGGTGGAATAGACAAGCGATGGCTGATGAGTATTGTGATAAGCCAACCTAATCCTCGTACAACAGGATTTAGCAATACAAAAGAAAAAAAAATGATTTTGGTTGGTGCCTTGGTTGCATTGACAGCGACATTGTCGCTACATTGTGATTCACCAAATTCAACTGCGGCATTCACGCCTCTCCCTGTTGAACGCTGCGTTTGCCGCTGCGGAAAACGCTGTATTGTGATTAACCTATAATTTGGTCTTTGCTCAAATTTTCCGCATTCGCATGTTCCTGCGAATTCGCATTCGCAGTGGTTGGACTTATTCGCTGCGTCTTGCATATGTTTTTCTTATGTTCAAACCGTTCGCATTCGCATTCGCGTTGATTGAATCTTGGCCTATTCTTTCGAGCTAAAAAGTGACATTTGGTGTTTCAATTTGAAAATTGAATTGTGCAAATGTCTTTCCAATAAGAACATCTATCGAAAATTTAAATTCTTGACATTTTATCCGTCAAGAATGATGAGTGTCTGCTTTTCTCCATTGCCAAAATTTTCGCTCGAAAGAATGACCAGATAAAGCATAGTACTGAGTTCGATTTCACGTGAAATTTTCATACAAAACTTCATGTGAAATCTGTTTTGGCGAAAATTTAGCTTGAAAATCAGCAAGAATTGCACTAAGGCCCGTTTCACATGAGACACTCGGTGTCCGGCCACTGAATCCTCAGCCACTGTTTTTGTATAGAATTGTGGCCCGGATACTGTGGCTCTGTGTGTATGCTCTCATTTATTTCTATGCCCCGGCAGTGGCTAGAGACTACTCTCATCTAGAGACACAGTGGCCGGACACCGAGTGTCTCGTGTGAAACGGGCCTAATGCCTGAAGTACAGTCGACGCAGCGAGGCGCAGCCATCAGTGACCAAGCGCAGCCAACGAAATCGCCTGGTTACACTGAAACGTGACTAAGTGTCAGTGAAGTAGAAGAATTTTCAGTTGATGTTTGAATTTCACAGCGACATCTCTGTATCCGCATATAGCCTTCCCATGAATAATCGGACGCTCCTTCACTTGGGCTATCAGCATCTCTATTGTCACCTCGTTATCCAACACTGCATCTTTAATTGACTGCATTTTGAAATAATGCTATGTATTTTTTGATTTATTCGAGGGTGTTCTTTTCTATGCACTGTAAATGAGTTTAATTCTAACGTAAACTCAACCTTATATTTATGCCGAATGCTTTAAAAGTTTATTTTACTACTTGCCTTTTACCATAGTCACCTTTGAAATCTTACTTGGCTCTTAAACATTTTCCAATGTTATTTAAATTAAACATCCGTTTGTTATACTATTAGCATAATATTTCACTGATGGGCCTTGAGGAGAAAGCCAAATAGCCGTCGTTATAAATATGTAAGTACATTTGACTAGATCTGGCTTGTAGGAGAAAAAACTGGTCTTTAAACCATAATTAAATTAAAAGTAATCCAACTGAAATCCGACTGTAACCATGGCCTTCATATAAAAGGCCTATCGCAAAAGCAATTAAGCTACAAGATGGCGGACCTAAACTACTTTTCCCAACCAGTCCACACAGTGATGTTTTTTTATGGTTATAAAGAAATTCACGAGATCCACCTACAGGAGATATGAGGAAACTCATATTTCATGTTAATCACTGTTGTTTTGGGATCTATCACAAGGAATTTAGATATAAAAAGTCTTTAGCATCAGACCTCAATTCACCGGGACACTTATCCGAAGTATCGTTTGTGTAGAAGAATTTGCAGATTATCAATATTCGATGATTTTTAAAGTGGAATAAATCCTACCAACCACAAACGGCAATTGTTTACAATTCACATTGCCGAGAGTAGGTGGCAGGTATTCCAAATTGCAAAGTTCTCGCGTATACAGCACAATAAACACATCACTTTCACGACACTTATCCGAAATATCTTTTACGCGACAAAAACTTCGAAACGAGTCTCCGGATGATAGGAAAATAGACTCTATTCCCTGATTCAACCGAGTAGAACCATTCACATTACTAATTGTCAGAGAAATGTCAAACAATTGTCATTGTGCAATTCCCAATAAATCTTAATAACGTGAGGACTACACCATTTTAAAAAGTAGCTTAATACCTGTCAGATTGCAAGTCGCGATAGGCCTTTTATATGAAGGCCATGCTGTAACTCAGGCATCAGCGGTAAGTTCTTATAGCCCGTTCACACTAGACTCTAAATCAGGCGATTTCGATCAGCTGATCGCTTTAGAGCTAAATCAAGTTAAATCGACCTGATTACCCATACATTTTTTTCGGCGTCTGACAGAGTTAATCAAGTAGATTTAGTAAGTTAGTTCGCTCTGTTTAGTTATATATGCAACTGCTAACCATTTTGAACAAAGTATTAATAGTAATTTCCCCAATTCCTTAATCCTGGAGATATAACTGTATATTGCAATTTATTTTCTATAATATGGAAAAACTGAAAACACCAAACGACCCAACTTGATATCTTTTAAAAAAAATTATATATATTTTGTTGAATATGGTTTGTTATTGCTACTTCAAATAGCAATTATTATTTAAATGCATGGCAATTATTATTTTAAATGCAAAATATTGTATAGAAAAATCTACTGCAATTTAATACTCTAACTAAATTGATTTTCAGTAAGCTTCTTCGATTCCTCCATTCTCACCATTTTCGCACATTTCACGTGTTGGTTTTTGGCTACGAAAAATCTGAAAAATCCCCGTGTGTTTTAGTTCTAAAAGATTATAGTCTCTGATTAGATAGCTTCTGAAAATGTGTCTAAAAATGGTTGAGTAAACGACGCGAACTACGAAAACGGAGATGAAGATTTGGCGATTAGCCAAATCATTCAGTTTTGAGTGGTTTTGGGAGTGCGCGATTTGGTACAAAGTGCAAAGTTCTTTTACGATTTTTGAAGCAGCTGTTCAATGCTTTGAGCTGCGCTTGTTTTTGGGGGTGTCTTTTTTTAAGCTAATTAATTTAAAATTAAAAAAAAAATTTTCTTCGATTCCTCCATTCTCGCCATTTTCGCACATTATTGGCCAATCGGTCCCTCCGTCTTCGTAATTTCGCGTCGTTTACTCAACCATTTTTTTACTAAACCATTATTGTGAATATTCTACAAAAAAAATGCTAATTCCCCTTCGCGCGTGCTGAATTCGAGTACTCTAAGAGTAGTTTTGCAGAGAGTTTCGAATTTTGTTTTGATTCCTTCCTTCTTATGCGACATGTGCGGTGGCATTCAACAAAAAAACGGCACCTTGGATTAATTTCTCGAGATTGGTTGTGAGATTTCGACGTAGTGTCGGTAAATTATCACATCGATAATAGGTCGTCTGTTCGCGTACATAATATATGCATAGGTCCCTCCGTTTTCGTAATAGACAGTCGTACTGGCCAAATTTTTTGCAAATTCGTGCTGCCAAATTCTGTTACTGCTAGTTTGGAAATAATGGAAAATCCGAAATCAGAAACTGTCAAAGACCCTCCAGAGAGAGGTATTTGACAGTTTCGGTATGTAATTTGTTTTCGGTATGTATATTTGACGGTTTCGGTATGAATCATGAATCAAGTAAAAAGATTACGCATTGCGCAGGTCCGCCATATTGGAATTCTGTTTCATGACGTCACACGTGACAAACTATTTGAATAAGTGGGTTTAGTTTTCTGAAAGCGTTTTTATAATATTTAGTTCTCCACCGCAATTATCTTTTGCGTATATTGTGGCCTCATGGCAAAACGTGTAACACAATCGTTAATTATCGACGTATTTATGTTCGAACGATTAATAGCCATTCATGTCACGTGTGACGTAGGTGCGCACATAAATTCATTTTTGTACGGCGATCAGCGTAATCTTAGTATTCTTTGATTCATGGGTATGAATCATTGAAATTCGAAGCGAAGCCTAACCGCTGAAGCACACTGCGACGCAGCCAGGCGCAGCCAGGCGCAACCAAGCTGTCAGTTGAGTTGACTATATGGGTTTTCCATAGCAGCGAGCACACCAAGTCGGAGCTATGCGCAGCCAGGCGCAGCCAGGCGCAGCTCAGGTCGAAATAGATTCAACTTTTGTCGTGGCGAAGAGTTGCAATCAGCTGTAATTACTTGAGAAACGCGCGGGATTTGAAATGTATGCGAAAATGTAAATAGAGTTGATTTTATATTACAAAATTTTTGAGGAATTCGAAAACAATTTTTATTGGTAATAGCTTAGATAGTTAAAAGTAAAATAAAAAGATAGTTAATAGCAAATTAGAAAGATAATTAATAGCAAATTGAATATAGTAATTTAAAATACTTTATTAGTCTAGTTGGTAGATTACTGACTTCTTGCTTGTGGGATCCCTGATTCGAATCCAAGTTCGGACGAAGGCCCGCGAACCAAGCTTTGAGTTCACCTAGCTCTAATTAGGTACGTGGTTAATATCAGGGGTAAAGTGAGTCGTCGAATTCCACACTCGTATTCACATTGATTGAAAAAATTGTAAAGAATTATTTCAAAATGCAGTCAATTAAAGATGCAGTGTTGGATAACGAGGTGACAATAAAGATGCTGATAGCCCAAGTGAAGGAGCGTCCGATTATTCATGATAAGGCTACAGGCGGATACAGAGATGTCGCTAACATCATCTGAAAATTCTTCTACATCACTGACACTTAGTCACGTTGCAGTGTAACCAGGCGATTTCGTTGGCTGCGCTTGGTCACTGATGGCTGCGCCTCGCTGCGTCGAGTGTAATTCAGGCATAATTTCGTTTGCTAGATAAAGTGACCCACCAAAATCGAATTGAATCTGGTCAAGTTTATAATTTCTGTTTCTCCCACGACTGCTGCGTCCAGCGACATTGCCATCGGTAAGTGAATCTTGATCGTTGTGTAAAATAACAAAACAAACAGCAGATCAAAATCAAAAATACACCGATCAAAATCGAGGGAAACTATCAGGAAATAGCCCAGGTTTTGGAGTGAATTTGATTGCAGAAACAACTGATCGAGTTTTCTACAGTGTCGAAGGAATTTCTCACTCACTCATTTCTCACAAGAGGTTTGTTCGTTTCGTGTGCAGAATTAGCTTAATTAACCGGATTTCATTTCAGGGCAAGGACCCTACCGTTCCAGAAGAATTAGGCCAAGAAGCTAGCTGCCCATCGACTTTTAGATGAAATCTATCGCGGAGGTTGTGTGGACACATTCCAGTGGCTTGCAATCTTATTTATGGGGCTCGTACAAAAAGACGTCTCGAAATACCTGTCGGACCCACTGTCTGATTGCAGCGTGCATTTCTTACATCTGAGAGACTTTTTTGCAATCGCATTTAAATTGGAAAATCCTGAACAAGATGTCGAAGAAGATAGTATGCCGGGAGCGCAGAAGGTTCTATTGACATGCGTAGGAATGGGTTATACAAATATCAATAAAAGAGTGTATGAAACTAATTCTGGTGTTTGTATTATAAAAAACCTGATAAGTTCTAGACTCAGAAATTGGGGCTAATATTTAGAGTGAAGAGAAACATGTTCAAACTTTTGAACAGCTCAAAACGAGCCATTAGGACTCGAGTATCCGAATCGATACTAGGGCCAAGAAAACATGGAAGCTGAGATGTTAAAAACAGCATGATATATCAATAAATCTTCAGGGTTAGGAATTTATTTAATTAACTTCAAACTTGGCAAACAAATCAACCACACACTCCATAATTCAAAGAAGGAAGACCCTAGGCGAAATTAAATCACAAACAAGCAATTTTCGCTTTATCCCGATTAGCGCTTATCGTTCCTTCTTCATCCGCTTTCAATCGCATCCGATCGCAAATCGTCCGCTCATGGATGTTGGATTAATTTAAGAGAAAAAGCTTTAGCCTTTTCTCTTCATACATTAACATAAAATGGTTGGATCGGATTTTCGGTTGTTGGGTTGGATTTTTTTTTTTAATTTTTATTGTAAATTTTAATATTATTGTGAATTTTGTCTCTAAACTGCATTAGCCTCTAAACTAACATTGGATTAGTCTCTAAACTAACTAACGGACATTGGTTTAGGTTAGGTTTTTCGTTTCATTATTTAGTCCTAAATATTTCGTCAAGTATCATTTAGTACATATATACATATATAGGTATGAATGAACTGTGCAACCTTGTCTTATATTTATTTTAGAATATGGTATAAATGAAATGGATTAGAAAAGTTCTGATGTATTAGGAAATGTACAATTTTACTTTTTTTCGAAATTGAACTTCAAACTATGCATGTTAGACCAATGTATTGTTTCCTTAATTAAGATTTTAGCTTTTTCATAAGCATTTGGCCAATTATTCCCCGTTATTAGTATGGCCGTGTCGTCAGCAAGGGTATATTATATTTTAACATATAAATTTAATGACTTTTTCAGCTAATTCAAACACTGACGCTGCATATATGGGAGAAAGGAATTCCTACAATTTTTTTTAGTATTCCTGATTCGTTCCATTGCAGTGCTGGTAAGTATTGCAAAAGCCTCGTCAATTCTTTTGCCTTTTCTGAAATCAAATTGGACTTCGATAATTAATTTATTGGCCTGTTAGTCTATTTTTTTACATCTTTCTAGTGCCTTGGGCAAATACATTTGCCACGGATATTGATAATATTATGTTCGAAACATTTTTCTCTAAAAGATGGTAACGACTATGGATTTTTTCAATTTTTTAGGCAATATTAAATTAAGAATAGTTATTAAATAAATGATGTTGGAACAAAAGTAACCAAGATAAAGTCTACCTTAGTCATATAAAACATAAGGTTTAAGCCTTATCTCTAATAATGGTTGTAAATGGATAAGTGAACCGAGATAAGAAGGTTCAGGTCCCCTAGCCATCGAAGGCCCACGGACTGTCCTCAACCCTCTGCGAGAGAGATACGAGAGATTTCCATCCACACCCGAACAGCGCTGCCTGGTTGACCGGAAGTTTTGGACCGGATAGGGAAAAAAAACTCGGAAGTACAAATCAGGTACTATTGTGAATTTTTCCCGGCTGAATTGTTCTCAGAGCGTGCTTAATTTCATCCGTGAGAGGGAGAGTAGATTTCAACGAAATGTCATTCGAATTTCGTTCAAATATAGCAAAAATTGGACAAAAAAGGAAAATGTGAGTTGTACAAAATGAAAAGAAAATGCTCTTGCATATTTTTGCACCATTTTGAACAACTTTCATGCAAAAAAAATTGTACACACAAATTCGAATGACAGTTCGCTCTCTAAATCTCCTCATTCTAAATCACTTCGGGTAGTGTGAACGCTTATAAGCCGTTCACACTACACTCTAAATCAAGTAGATTTAGAATCTGTCAAAGTTAATCAGGTAAGCGTTCACACTACCCGACGTGATTTAGAATGAGGAGATTTAGAGAGAGAAATGTCATTCGAATTTAAGTGTACAATTTTTTTTGCGTGAAGGTTGTTGAAAATGGTGCAGAAACTTGCAAGAGCATTATCTATTCATTTTGTACAACTCAAATTTTCGGTTTTTGGTCAGTATTCTTTATTTTAGACCGAAATTCGAATGACATTTCCTTCAAATCTACCGTGCCTCTCACGGATGGAATTCAGCGCGCTCTGAGAACAATTCAGCCGGGAAAAATTCACAATAGTACCTGATTTGTACTTCCGGGTTTTTTCCCCTATCCGGTCCAAAACTTCCGGTCAACCAGGCAGCGCTGTTCGGGTGTGGATGGAAATCTCTCGTATCTCTCTCGCAGAGGGTTGAGGACAGTCCGTGGGCCTTCGATGGCTAGGGGACCTGAACCTTCTTATCTCGGTTCACTTAAATCTACTTGATTAACTCGGTCGGAAACCGAAAAAAATGTATGGGTAATCAGGTAGATTTAAGTTGATTTAGCTCTAAAGCGATCAGCTGATCGAAATCGCCTGAGTTAGAGTCTAGTGTGAACGGGCTATTACCTGATTAACTTTGACAGCTTCTAAATCTACTTGATTTAGAGTGTAGTGTGAACGGCTTATTACCTGATTAACTTGACAGATTCTAAATCTACCTGATTTAGAAGTGTAGTGTGAACGGCTTATTAGCATGAAAAGTTACTTTGAAATTGCTTTCGCGTTGAAAACGTAGATGGCACTGAAACGTGTCTCCAATCATTTCACGCCAATTTAGTTTGTGCAGTCATGGCCTTCATATAAAAGGCCTATCGCAAAAGCAATTAACCTACAAGATGGCGGACCTAAGCTACTTTTCCCAACCAGTCCACACAGTGATGTTTTTTTATGGTTATAAAGAAATTCACGAGATCCACCTACAGGAGATATGAGGAAGCTCATATGTCATGTCAATCAATGTTGTTTTGTGATCTTTCACAAGCAACTTAGATATAAAAAGTCTTTAGCATCAGACCTCAATTCATCGGGACACTTATCCGAAATATCGTTTGTGTAGCAGAATTTGCAGATTATCAAAATTTGATTATGTTTAAAGTGGAATAAATCCTACCAACCACAAACGGCAATTGTTTACAATTCACATTGCCGAGAGTAGGTGGCAGGTATTCCAAATTGCAAAGTTCTCGCGTATACAGCACAATAAACACATCACTTTCACGACACTTATCCGAAATATCTTTTACGTGACAAAAACTTCGAAACCAGTCTCCGGATAGTAGGAAAATAGACTCTATTCGCGGATTCAACCGAGCAGCACCATTCACATTGCTAATATTTACTAATTGTCAGAGAAATGTCAAACAATTGTCATTGTGCAATTCCCAATAAATCTTAATAGCGAGAGGACTACACCATTTTAAAAAGTAGCTTAGTACCTGTCAGATTGCAAGTCGCGATAGGCCTTTTATATGAAGGCCATGGTGCAGTTCATTCTTTCGACCTAAAAAGTGACATTTGGTGTTTCAATTTGAAAATGGAGCAGTGCAAATGTCTTTCCAATTAGAATATCGATCGAAAAGTGAAATTCTTGACATTTTATCCGTCAGAAATGAGCAGTGTCTCTGCTTTTCTCCATTGCCAAAATGTTCGCTCGAAAGAATGACCGGATAACGGAGGTATTTGCACTGCTCCATTTTCAAATTGAAACACCAAATGTTACGTTTTCGCTCGAAAGAATGAACTGCACAAATTAAATTGGCGTGAAATGATTGGAGACACGTTTCAGTGCCATCTACGTTTTCAACGCGAAAGCAACTTTAAAGTAACTTTTCATGCTAAGAACTTAGTGCAACTCTTGCTGATTTTCAAGCTAAATTTTCGCCAAAACAGATTTCACGTGAAATTTTGTATGAAAATTTCACGTGAAATCGAACTCAGTACTATGCTGCACTGCCAAAATTTTCGCTTGAGAGAATGACCAGATAATGGAGACATGTCAAAATTTAGCTTCACGATTAACGCAGTACCAGCCTTAAGAACAGAGTACAACTCTTACTTATTTTCAAGCTAAATTTTCGCAGAAAAAAATTGTACGTTTTTTTCACGCTGTGGGCTGTGTGGTACATCAAGTCGAGGTTTACCGTCACTGACTTTTCCCGTGCGAAGTGCGTCTGCGCTGTTGAAATAATTATTTACATTCTCGACTTCAGAGTTCTTGCGTCCAGGCACAATTTGGACAATTTTATTCAATAGGAACATCCCTATTATTGACAGCATTGCCATAGCAAAACTCTCCAACTAACCATCGAAATATCCCACCTTTGGCAGCCAGCACCACAAACCCAATCCATATGTGTGTATGTCAATCTTTCCACTTGTCATTTTGTTGCCCTTTTTGATTGCATGTAGAAACTTTTTGGAATCGCCTGGTTATTGTGCGTTTCGTATTTAAAATGTAATGTTTATCCGTTCAGTTTGTAAATAGTGTGTTTAAGTCGAACGGTAAGTTCATGCTGATATCGCCAGCGCATAGAATTCGTTGTAAATCGCCAAGAATGTATTCGGGAAGTTCGCAAATCGAAGCTGTCGTCGGATGACAGCTTGTGAAAATGCAATGGAGTCTGTGACGGCGGAGGTCGTTTTTGTTGATTGCTCTGTTCATTGACTATTGGTGTTTTTTAGGTTGCGCGAGCCGAGACGATTCTGTGTGTGTATGAAGAATGACGGTGTTCGTGTCATTTTGTTGTAGCAGCTTGAAAACATAACGGAATGTGTGCGTGACGGTGTGCTTGAGTGTGAAATAGAATTGATGTGACGTTCCAGATGTTCGATATGAATGCGTTGTCATATGCAGGGCTGGCATAAGTGATGAAGTTTGTCGATTTAGGTCCCGCTCAGATGAAGGAGGCAGGGAATTGGTGCGATTTTGAACATAACCTGAAGCAGCTGAATTTTTTGTGTCGAAAAAATGGTGGAGTATCTATTGTGGTACTTTGATTAAACTCTAAAGCGTTCTCCTACAAGTTATCCGCAATCATCGAGGCAAAAATTCGAAGGTGAAGGGCAAGTAGATTGAAAGTGTGAAGTTTTGGATTGTTTTATGTGCCACGGTAGTTTTGTTGCGATTGGATTCTCATTGTCGATAGCTGTTTGACAATTTGTTTGTCAAAAAGCGGATCGAAGTTGCATGTCAATAATTGTTTTTTGTGCAGTAATTTTCAGCAGAAAGGAAAATTTTATTCTAATTGGCTTTAATGGAAATGCCTTCTCTTCTAGTTTATAGACGGCTTTGCTCTGTTAGATTCTAATTGGGGGCATCTGAATTGCCAGCTGGCTTTTAGAATAGCCTGGAGAGTTAGTTTGCAAGCTAGGTGGAGCCAACATTCATAAAACTTAAAATTGAAGTGTTCATTTTATTTTGGAAATCTGTTTCAAGGCATAATAATCTGAGCGGCAGGCTTGTTAAAATACTTTAATCATATTCGAACCAGTATTGTATCTCTGATGAACGTTCTACTTCTCGAGAAGCGGAATGAACTAATCATTTTGACGCTAAACCCATTTCAAAGTCATCGTCTCAAATTAGAATTAGCGGTTATTTTAGCTTCTTTCGCTGCAGCAGTCAAGGAGACAAAAAAAATCAAAACTACTCAAGATAAGTTCGTAACGATTATAATAGAAATTCAATTCAACATGAGAAAAGTTAAGAGAGTAGTATTCTAGCCCCAGTAAGATTATAGTATTCACAGACATTCAATCTTCTGGGATACGTGACCACCTTTTGTGTCGTAACTTCTGTAAGGAACTCCTAAACTAATGTGTGAATAAGATCATATATCCATATTCAATAACATTGTTTATAAAAAAAAAAAGTCAAACCACGATATATATTTTTTAAATGCGGTGAATAGTAAGAAAATTGAAGCGTACCTCGAGCTAGTGCTAAATCACAATAATCAGCACAGAAAAATTAAATCGACTAAAACAAAGCCTGTTCGGGTCAGAAAATAAACTTGGATAACAAAACAAGTCATCAATGCTTCGACACGAAAAAGAGTGGCCCGCAAAAGATATATGAAATCCGATATATCGTAGTGCGCGATTAAAATATAAAAAATAAATTACAAACATATCTACAAGGGAGCTAAAAAAAAAAGTACACGAAAAAATGAAATATTTATGTATTATATTAATATCAAAAATATTTAATTTTTTACATCTGTTTCATTATCGGGAAACCATGTTAAATGTTGATTATTAATGATTTTGTTCCAAAACGAAACGCCCCATTATCAATGACATTCATATTACACCCTCACGATTTTTCTCTACCATTGGATCAAGAACTACTTCCCTGCACAAAGTATTGTACGAGACAACTTTAACTACTATAAAAATATAAAGTCCGTCAAAAGCTGTTGTTGTGAGGTTGTAGAGGTGCTTCAGATCCACAATAGTAGTTGATTATTCGAATGACTGCAATCAAAATAGGAATCGACAGAAGATTGTCCACATCATGACCGACGATTTGCAGGTGAGAATAACCTGTTGCAAGCTCGTTCCAAAAAGTTTGGCTGATGAAAAGAGCAAAACCATATGCTTGTCTAAGAATATCTTTCGAAGAATGTTCAAAATGACCCACAGTTTTTAAACGATGTAATAACCGGAGACAGAACTTGGATATTTCAGTACGATCCCAAGTGAAAACACGAAAGTTCCGAATGACGTACAAAATCATCGCCACGGTTAAAAAGCTCCAAACAGCCTGCACAGCTCAGTTGACGGCAAGTGGATTACCAAAGGGTCAGATCGTCAACGGCGTTTTTTTTTTACATAAAATACCTGAGAAAAACTAAAGAAAATAGTCAACCGAGTGGCCCAGTAATCATCTCCAGTTGGAAGTTTCATCATGACAATGCAATGAGTCACAACTGATTCTCCATAAACAACTGCCTAACCTCGAGCGGAATCGCAACCCTTTACAGCTCTCCAAAGAACTAACTTAACCCCAGAATATCTCTTCCTGCGGCTTAAAATGAAGACAGCCCTTAAAGGTCGCCGTCATGGGTCCGCAGCGGAGGTTAAATCGGCTTCGATGCATTGAAAACGCCTTCCGAGCATAAACATAAACAAACTAACTATAACAAAGTACAAGAATAAATTTTTCCACGAAAAGAATAAAGTTGCCATAGTCCCCCAAATCACAATTAATGGTGTATGCTTCGAAAGAATCGTTAATTTAATATATCTTGGCCTAAAAACTGAAGAAATCGCATTAAGAATTTAGACTATTTAATATGTACGGACTATTTAATATTTCGCAAAGAAATACAAACATACAAACTGATTCCCTCAACAAAAATTCGCTACAAAAAACATTTTCATTTTTTCCAACCAGTGCTAAAAACTAAAATATCATGATGGAATCGCTGTGTCGAACAGTTCATTCTCATGTTGCGCTAAGCACAATAAGAGTTGTTTTGCAAACTTTTTCGCAGACACGTGTCAAGACGACACACAACAGCAATAACTGAAATGAAGGGATATACTTTCTCTTATAAAAATTCTATGAGCTATTTGGCGATTAGAAATGAAACATCTAAATAGTTTCATCCAGAAAGAGGCGGGTGGACTGTGAATATTGTGTAGAGGAGATTGTCGAAGATTGGAGCATAGCTTAAATACTATATACGAGGGTTGATCAATAAGTGATGATTATCGGTTATTTCCAGTTCGCATAAAGTTATTCCTACCGCACAGCCGACAATCAGCGCCAAACATTGGGAGAACGAAGAAAGTTAACGATTGGCTAAATGAGGGAAAACCCGTAAGCGAGCGACGAAAGATCGGAGGACACACGTGGGAGAGAATTTTCATCGGGAAACGATTAGGAACCCTGGCAGCCGACGACGAAACCTTTTATAATTTTAATTACTTGTTTTGACCTGTTCTTTTTTTGTCTTGTTTTAATAATTTACTGTTTTAATTGATAAGTCCAAACAGATTGGAGAGTTCCTTATCAAAAAAAAAGATGAAAGGAAGCGACCCCTCGGAGCAAGTCTCTGGCGACGCTTGCGAAAAGGATGTAGACTCCGACAGCGATTCAATTGAGGATGAAGAGGAGGAGTCGCTAAGGGGAAAAGATAAGACCATATCTAAGCCTACGGCTCAGATAAGTCAGATTAACCAACGGATGGAGGAGATCCTGCAACAGCTCAAATAGAGCCAGCAAGAATTGGCAGAACAGAGGAAACAGAATGCTGAGCTCTTTCGACAAAACCAAGAGCTAATGCACCAGCTATTAGGAGTAAATAGCTCACCACCATCGACAGTACCATCAAAACGAAAGCGAAAAGAAGAATCGACCAGCACCGCAATAAAACCCAATGAGAGTGAAAGTTCGCCAATGGAGGCAGAGACCTCTGCGGAAAAACATTTTTAGAGAGCGTTCCCCGTGCTGCAAACAAAAAAAAACAACACCTGTGGTCAAGGTAATTCCAACCTCCCCTCGAAGTAGCAAACAAGTGAGCAAACCTGATGCTCAAACCCAGACAAAAATGGGATACTGCCGCGACTAAATCAACAATGCCAATAATCATTCGACAACCGATAAAATGGCCTCAGTTTAACAGAGTAATAAAAGAGAACTAAGAAACGGTCCTTCAAGACTTGTTAAAGTCCTTCTTCCTAGGCAACAAACGGACATATACAATATTAAGGCTGTATGTCATCTGATATGCAAAATGGAAGCCCAAAAACCACGTGCCAGACACTCGCAATGTCACAATTGCCAACAATTCGGCCATGCAGCAAACAACTGCCACGCACAAGCCAGATGCGTCAAGTAAGATGGACTCCACCATAACTCAGAATGCACTTAACAAAAAGAAGAAAAGCAAAGCTCGTTAACTGCAGCGTAGAACACCCCGCTAGTTTATTTATTTTATTTTATTATTTAAGTAATTCATTAACAGGCAAAAAGCCCAATTACAAATAGAATAGCTTAGTACTAAAAAATTGAAAAATTAAGATATGAAAAACAAGAATCGAATGACAAAAAAGATAAATAAGATTAAACATCAGCAAAAATTGTGTTGCGAACATTTCTTTTAAAGGTGGCAATAGAGTGTGAAATTGGACCAAGTTGGAGGCCATTATGGGTACGTAATAGGCGCAAAACAGGAGAATGAAAGTAAGTTTCAGTACGGGCAAATGGTACATCAACGGCAGACCTAATTTGCCTCTCACACTGCCGTTCAATAATCAACGATGCAATAGATGAGTTCAGATGGCCGCGGCAAATTTTGAAAAGAAAGCATTTATCAAGATAAACTTTGCGCTTTGCGAGGAGAGGGAGATTAAGGAGCGATAAGCGTTCATCATGTAAGGATGATTATATTTAAAGAGTAGGGTGCGACTGAACCTCCGTTGAACAGATTCAATGACATCGGAAAGATAAGCAAAACGAGGAGACCAAACTTGAGTGCAGTATTCAAGTTTGGAACGAACAAGGGTAACAAATATTTTAACACAAGTAAAAATATTAAAAGAATTGTGTCAGGAACGTATAGCAAGGCCAGCAATCCGCGAGGCACTATTAGTAATGTTACGAACATGGATATCAAATTTAAGTTTACGATCAAAGGTTACACCCAGATCAGTAAAATAATCCACAGAGACAAGGACGGATTCACATAGTAAGTAAGGAAAGGTATTAGTCTGGGACTTCAGAGAATAAGGCATGGCAAAACACTTTGAAACATTTAACGGTAGGCAGTTAGAGTTACACCAAACAGTAAGAGAGTTCAAATCATCCTGAAGAAGTAGATGATCATCTGAGCTATTGATTACTCGAAATAATTTTAAGTCATCTGCAAAGAGCAAACAAGGTGACGATAGAATCATAGGAAGATCATTGATGAAGAGAACCTTGATATCTTGAGATCTAATATAGAACCTTGAGGTACACCCGAAAAGGGCGAAAATGGTAAGGACGAAACGCCAGAGAGGGAGACAAAACAAGTGCGGCTAGTCAAAAACGAAAATATCCAAGAAAGTAAGGGTTCACAGATGCCATAGTGGTTTAATTTGAGTAGCAGAAGATCGAAATTGACAGAATCAAAACCCTTAGAAAAATCAGTATATACAGCATCTACTTGAGAGTTCCGATCTAACGCCGAGGACACAGCATGAGTAAATTCAATGAGATTCGTAGATGTGGACCGACCTTTAATAAAACCATGTTGCTGAGGTGTGAAAGTATACTCAAGAGAGTCACAAATTTTGTTAAACTCAAAACGTTCAATGATTTTTGAGAAACAGGGAAGGATAGAAATAGGACGATAATTTGAGGCAACATTGCGTTCAACAGATTTGAAAATAGGGAAAATGCTTGCCAGCTTCCAGGAGGAAGGAAATTTACCAGAACCAAGACTTAAATTGAATAAAATTGATAGGGGGACACATAAAGAAGAAGCAAGATTTTTCACAAAAAAATTAGGAAGGTCATCAGGTCCAGGAGAGTAGCTAGAATCAAGAGAACATATAAGGGATTCAACTTCAAGAGGATTAGTCGAGAGTGAACAGAGACAAGGAGGGTGAATAAAAGGGGCACTATAAGAAGAGGAAACCGTTGAATCAGAGTATACAGAAGAGAAAAACATTGCGAAGAGATCACAAACATTCTGAGGAAGAGCAGCAGTGATATTATTAAATGTAAGGGAGTCAGGGACAGGAGAGGAGGATTTTAAGGAGGAATGACCAGAAGTTTTTGGGGTCATTCGAAAGCAAAGAAGATTCAATATGCGATAGATAGTTACACATGGCAAGCCTTATTTGATTCTTGGCAGCAGCACGAAGACGAAAAATCAGCGTAGTCCTGGGCGGAATGGGAGCTCAAAAATTTAGAACGTGCTGCATTTTTAATACCCAGGGCGCGTTTAACACTCTCAGTGAACCAATGAGCATCATTATGCTTACGCAAGCGGAAGGTTTTAGCATCAACAGTGATTAACTCAAGGAGAACAGAATATAATTTCTTAGCTGCAATGTCAATATCAAGACCACGAAACAAGCCAAACCAATTAATAGAGTTGAGATCGAGAGTTAAGATGTCAAAACTAGTTCTTTTGAAATTGAAACAAGGCTTGTCTGAAACTCTGGCACGATTAGATAGATTAACAACAATGTCAATAAAGAGGGGAGGATGATGGGGGTCAGGGTTCGTATAAGGCGATAAGGAGGGAGAAAGCAAAAACGATGAAGGTTCGATATTGGAAAGAATGACATCAAGGATCTTATTGTTTACATTAGGGACATAGTTAAATTGATTAAGTGAACAAGATGAAAAGAAAGATGAGAGAGCAATGGAAATATTATTGTGCGAAACAATATGGGGAAAACCAGAGTCCCATTGGACAGTTGGAATATTAAAGTCACCACAGAGGACAGACGAGGAAGGAAAATTTATGTTAAGGTAGGAAGATAGAAGGGAGAGTTGCACGGAATATATACAGAGGCCACAAACAACGAAGATTTAAGCGATAGGGACACACAAACTGCTACACATTCAACAGGAAGAGTGGGAACGAAATCAGCGCAGAATTTGCTTTGAAGGGAGTTAAGCACGGCAATGAGCACCCTGCCACCATCAGACTTCATAGTTGCAGAGCGGTTACGGTCACAACGGTAGACATTATGCAATGGGAAAAATTCAGAGCTGTAGATCTCATCAACAAGCCAGGTTTCAGAGGCAGATTAGGTGATCCATTTCAAGTAAAGAAGCAGTTTTAAATTGATCCAGCTTAGTCCTCATGCCACGAACATTCTGGTAATATAAAGATATTTTTTGATGCTTAAGGACTATTTTCGAGATCTTTTGTTGTTGGCTGGTCGAAAATTCCCACGATGTTCAAAAGGCTTGGCCAGCGTACCAGGTGGCCAAAACTTCAGATTGGGTACAATATCAAGCCCAACAGGTAGAATAAGTTTAAACGAAGCAATCAATCGTCTAGGTTGATTGTCTTTAGTCAGTTTGATGCAATCGAAGATGTGCGGCGTATAACCAGGTTTACTACATACGTAGTTTTCAACAGCTCCAGTGGACGTATCACATGCAAATCGGGATACAAACACCTGAAGAGGAGGTGAAATTATACGAAGAGCTGGCAAATCTGCAGAGACATTTGTATCGCTTTGCAGTATCGTAGGCAAAGAACGCTGAGTACCGTGATCAGACGCAGCATCAGTGTTCAGTATCGTTGAACCAGCAGATTTAGCCGGTGAATTAGGAAGCACCTCAACTTCATTTGCTGACTCGATCGGAGACTTCCCTCGGCTAGTAGGCAGCAGACACTCCGGTGAGTTGATGACGGCACTAGTAGTAGCAACGGATGACGGCACTAGTAACTGCAACGGTTGCAGTTGAGGTGGCAACTGAGGTTTCAAAATTTTAGCTTGCCCACGCAAACGAGTACGCGAATCTGTCGGGGATCCAGGAGGGCCAGATATAGCATTACCAGCATACAGTGCACCGAGCGATGAGGTTGAGGGCTGTTCAATGTTGGCAACTCGGACAAGCTCATTAATCTCATTGCTCGTTGAACGAATATCGTCCGACAATTTGGCAAGAACTCGAGACAGAACATCAATAGTTGACTTTGCGGAACGAAGACGAGTTATGAGGATGTTCAAAATATAAAAAAAAAATCATTTGCACAGGTCGCAAAGGAGCGAATACCTACCACCGTCCCTGACGCTAAGCCAACCAATCCACCAGAACCCAAAAATCAACCCGCCCCAACATGCAGGAGCAATTCCAGTTCATGATGAAAAACATGATGGAGAAAATGGTGCAAGGTATGTTTTCTGCATTTCCAGCTGCCAAAAATCCCTCTAAAAAAAACTCCCACAATGAGAGCCCACAACCATGTTTCAATCCTCACGTGGAATGCCAATTCCATAAAAAACAAAACGGGGGAACTGATACAACTCCTCTTTGACTGCAAACTCGACATAGTTCTCATTCAAGAAACATTCCTTAAACCTGGGGATCATCTCCGTTTTCCTAACTATCATTTCTATAGAAATGATAGACTCACTGGCAGAGAAGGTTGCACCGCCATCATCGTAAAAAAAATATTAACCACCATCACACCACCATCCCCAACCTCGGCCAACTAGAGGCAACAGCAATCAAAGTTCACAGTCAGTCTTTTGAGTTCGTGGTGATTTATGTTTACAAGCCCCCAGACTCACCCAATTTTTCCCCAGATCTCTCCAAACTGCTTGATCCGGAAGAACCAGTATTTATAGCTGGAGAGCTTAATGCCTACCACCGACTCTGGGGGGACAGGAGCAGTAACAGAGCGAGAACAGTGGTAAAAAAGTTTGGCATGGACAAACAGGTTAGCCCACATATTCCAAATGAGCCTACCCACTTCGGGATAACCAACAACCATGCACTGGACATAGGTCTTTCCTTGGACTTCCAGCACAATGTGCGGACCACAGTACTAGATGAACTCTCATAAGACCATAAGCTCGTATTCTTTCTAATAGAAGACGTCTACATTGACGATCCCCTAAAATACAGATCAAAAACTAACTGGCAGGCTTTTCAGAGCTCGATGGCGAACGAGATCCCGCAGCCATCTCTCGAAACAGCCAGAGACATTGATAGAGCTATTAAAAACTGATCAACAAAAATAGCCCAAGTGAAGGAAAAGTTCACCACAAAGACCCCGAAAGAAGGCTATAACCCATACGAGCTCCCAAGGGACATTAAAGAGATGATCAACAGAAGAAATCGAGTAAGGAGAAGAGCTAGACGCACTGGAGATCCCAGCTAAAGTCGGGAAGTGAACGGTCTCACGAACCATATCAGCCAACAAATCTCACTGTTCAAAAACGAACAGTGGGAAAACTTTCTCCTATGTATGGAACCAGGAGATAACAATTTCTGCAGAATGACTAAATATTTTAGACAAAAGAACAAAGTCGCAATACCAGCAATTCACGGCCCTAATGGCCTCAAATACGACAACGAGGGAAAGGCAGAGGCTTTTGCAGACACATTAGAACTGCAATTCAAAGAGAACGCAACAAATCCAGAGAAATACGATCAGGAAATATATAACCAGCAACCTCCATAACATCGATACACTGATGGATTACTTCCAGAAGTGGAAGATTCGTATCGCCGTGGAAAAAACGCAAACAATCTTTGTGACAAGACGACGAAGACAAAACCCAAGCCAACTTACAATAGACAACGAACCCATAGAGTGGAAAACGACAGCCAAGTACCTAGGACTCACTCTTGACACAAGACTTTCGTGGAATACGCACATACAAAACAAACGAATAATTGCTAGTGGAATACTGAACCAGGTGTACCCATTACTTGCATCAAATAAGCTTAATATTAAGAACAGAACCCTTATCTATAAGCTAGGGATGGCGTTTTCACTTTTTTCTGACATCAATGCGCATCGTTATGTTTAATGTGGCATCCGATGCCGGCATCGTTGTTGGCAGCATTGGAAAAACAAAATCTGCATGTACTCACTAACATAACCATATTTTTATTTTATTTTTATTAACTATAGCTACCCCAGAGTGATAAGGTCAAATTTCCTGCAACTATAGCACTACTAAAACACCCATTATTATAACTAACACTTAATATCCAGTACACATAAGCCAATATCTATCGAGTTAAAAAATAATTACTCATATTTAATATTATTCTTGCCAAATATTCATCAGCTGTGAAGGCGACAGGACTTTTCCCTCGTTATTATTGTGAATGTTATACTTAATGGTTCTTGCACAGCTATTTAAGTTATTAAGGGGTTTTCCTCTACTTATCATACAGTTGGCAATTATAAATGTGCCTACCAGAAGCAAAACATACTTAAAATTAACGTTTTTCGTCATGCATTCAAAAACATTCAAAAATACATTCAAAAAGTTCGAAATCCCAAATCTAAAAACTCTCCAAAAATAATGCTGCCCAAAATCCCCTATTTTTCTAACATTTTTATCTTTCCTGACGGAAAAGTATAAAGAAATTCGACTGACGAAAAACGATGCCGGAAAACGACATCGAAAAATGACTTGTGAAAAACGATGCCGCATCGCGCATCGTTGCTGTATATTTAGATGTGGGCATCACATCACATCTACCGTTAACTTCGGAACAAGCATGTCATCGCAACGATGCCACTAGACATCGAGCGCTTGTATACATTTCGTTTCGGCGTGGGCAATAACGATCGCGATGCGGCATCGTTTTTCATCAGTCGTTTTTCGGAGTCGTTTTTCGGCATCGTTTTTTGGCATCGTTTTTCGTCAGTAGTTTTTCGCCATAAATACTTTTCTGTCAAGAAAGGTAAAAATGTTAAAAAATAGCGAATTTTGGACAGCATTATTTTTGAAGGGTTTTTGAATTTAGGATTTCGAACGTTTTAGAAGCGTTTTTGAATGTTTTCGCATGTATGACGAAAAACGTTAATTTTAAGTTTTTTTGCTTCTGGTAGGCAATTTGTTAATTATCATCGCATCTCTTCGGTCGCATCGGCATCAGATATCTGATAATTCAACTACCGATGCTGGCATCGTTATTTGAAAAACGACCCATCTCTACTATAAGCAGATCATCAGACCAACCATCACATATGGAAGCACCATCTTTTAACAAACACACAGGACAAGCAAGAAACAGTTACAAACTTGCCAAAACCTGGCCCTGAGGAAATTAACAAGGGCACCCTGGTACATCAGAAACACTGACATACACAAGGATTTACGAATAGAAACAATAGACAAATTCATACGAGACAAGGCACTAAAACTATTCAACACAATCGACAGACATTCCAACAGCACCCTTGCTATTTTAAGATTCCAAGAACAGAGAGAAAACGATATCTACTTAAACCTACGAGCATTTGGACTCTAAAGTAGTAGATCTACGAGGGAGCGATCAAGAGACTAGAATAAACTAGAGAGGAAAAGGAGAGTGCATGAATGATCTCTGACAAGAAGGGAGTCAAAGTGCAACTGGCACTAGCTCCAAAAATATAACAGTTCTCAGGAGGAACATTTATTTGAATTCGAACAGTCGAAGAGAGAACATCAAAATGGAGAAAAACTAAATTGGAGCTGTCATTAAGTACCTCTGCTTGAAAAAGTTGTCTAACAAAGACATACACGGTGACATGGTGGAAACATTAGGGGAGTCTGCTCCTCCATATTCCACCGTTGCACGCTGGGCCAAGGAGTCTAAGATGAGAAGAACATCCACTGAAGATGAACACCTCGAAAGATATCCATCCACATCATTCACTGAAGACAACGCAAAGAAAGTCGAAGATGTCGTGTTGGCAGATCGAAGAATGACCCTCAGGCATGTAGCTGAGGTCACAAAGATCTCATACGGTATGGTTCGAAAAATCTTTGCCAACAAATTACATATGAAGAAGGTATCTGTACGTTGGGTACCGAGAATATTAACGGGAGAGCATAAGAAGAAACGAGTCGACATTTCAAGGATGAATCTCGAAAAGTTGTAGGCAGACCAGGATAATTTTTTGTCACCTTTCGTGGCCGTGGACGAGACCTGAATCCACCATTTTGATCCAGAAATCAAAATGCAATCGATGACCTGGAAGCGACCCTCTTCACCGACACCGAAGAAATTCAAAGTGTCGAGTTCGGGAGGAAAGGTATGGCATCAGTTTTTTGGGACGCTGAAGGAATTATTATGGTGGAATATTTGGAAAAGAGAGCCACTATATCAGGCTCTTACTACGCAGACCAAATAAGAAGATTGCGAGAGGCAATGAAGGAAAAAAGACGCCGCAAACTGCGAACCGGAATTCTGTTTCATCAAGATAACGCACTGGCTCACAAGGCTGCAGTTGCGATGGATGCAATTAAAGAAACAGGATTCGAACTGCTTGAACACCCACTCTATTCGCCAGATCTAGCTCCCAGTGACTTCTACCTCTTTCCTCGGCTCAAACAACACCTTCGGAGTAAGAAATTTGAAGGTGATAGCGAAGTGATGGCCGCTGTTGAGGCATTTTAGGAAAGTCAACATAAAGAATTTTTTCTAAGGGTATTCTGGGTTTGGAAAAAAGAGAATAAATGTATGAACTTGTTAGGAGACTTTGTTGAAAAATAAATATATATTTTAAGTTTAATAACCTTGGTTTATATTCATTATCATTACTTATTGATCAACCCTCGTATAGCTCGAAAAGTAGTGAATTGCGATACAATTTGCGATATTTCCCCACTGATTACGAGAAGTAGATAGCAATATCCAAGTCCAAATTGAAAAAAGACAGAAAGTACCCTGCCAAGATAAGACACGCCCCCTTTGTACGATCAGATACGTTTCTCATTCCCACTAGGCAATATACATGTACTTTGCTAAAGAGACTATTTTAACGAATGGCAATTTATGCAATATTGATTTTCTGAAAACCTATTCTGATTATAAAAATGATAAGTGATAAGATAGTTAACGCGAAATAGTACTTTCGATACCATTTGGCGAGTAAAAGGAATATCTCCGACACTTTTATGCAATCCACTACAGAGAATTTCTTTTGTTGGCGAATGTTCACTGCGCTTACTGTTTCTTGATGGGATTATACGCACGCCAACACACTCTCACCTATCAGCTAACACGGATATATATATTCTCACCTGTCGTTTGAGAGTATGCTTTTCTTACTTTTGCATATGATTTGATTCTCCTTAGGGGCCAACTGATGGTAAATCCTTCACTCCCTGCCATTTTCTTTAATCAGTCAAATATCGCACAGTACCGTTCTTTACATGCTATTTATTAGTTCTTATGCTATGGGTTGGAGGTACCTGGAAAAATATTATGTTATATTTTTTCGCCCCGGGAAATGTGAAAATGAATTATATACAAAATAATTTCCCCACAAGTCACATCCACAAAGTGGATAAAAAATGAGGTGATGTTATGATTTACTTGAGTGCACATGAAACGAAGAACATTGGAGAAAAGGAGCTACTTTAAAACACATTTATTGAGAACAGAATCACAAGACCGCATATTTGTCCACAACAGAAGCACCAGATTTTGTTCCACAACAACATACTGAATAAATATTCATCGAGCTATGCGTTAAATACGTTGAGGCTTACAATGTACTGTTGGTATCGGTTTACTCTGCAAGGAAATATAAAATGTATCACACCACCTTTTTCGAAAACGGAATAAATATTGAATGTTTATGCAGGTCGAATATAAATAACATTGAAATCCGCTCAACTTGAATATATAACTTGTATAAACCCAGAGTTGCAAAATATTCATGTAATAGAATAAAATAAAATAGAATAATACTATCACAACCTATAAAGGACAATTAAATCAAACCCATTAAATTTTCGATTGCAACCGTTAATAATTGTCTAAGTTCATATTGCAAAGCGGATGAACAACAGTCAACAACTTCTTAGCTTGCTTTTTACCATTCTTCGTAACTACTAAGTAAGCTTGTCCCTGGTAAGGAAATGTTAAACTAACACGCTTTCAAAATACAGTATTATACTTCAATATGTTTCAGTTCGAATGGTTTAGTGGAGATGAAAATTGTATCCTAACAGTTGCGATTTTTAATTGGCGTGGCAAGATATAAAATAAGCTGTCGGCAAGTATATCTCCCTATACATCGTTCAGAGCTAAAGCTATTTGCTGTATAGTAGACATAGAAAGTCATTGCTTCGGCCCTGAAATGTTAACATGATAAGGTCTTGTTGCTTTTTAATAATAAAAAACCACATACAGCTTCTATCGGTTTCAGATTCTTCACAGCATTTGCATGTTATTTTTGTTTAAAATAAATCTAATTTACATTCTAGAAACCTCAAATTGCTGCTCAACGAATGGAATTTCAGCAATCGAACGCTTCAATCAGCCATCAAATTTGTTTAGCATCATCGAAACGAAACGATACTAAACTTTAAAAAAAAAATCAAATTTATTCATCTTTCATCATCAGTCGATCAAACAAATGGACTCCGACCGATTCGACGTATCTCGTTGCCATCACATATGATCCCAACAAAATATGGCAACGAAGCTGACAGAACATTGGCCTGCAAACAATTTTCCATTAGACAAATTCACTACAAAAATTCTTACAAATCCCAATAACATCAAATCAGGAGCAACAACAGCAATAACAATGCAAACGGTACCATCAGCGCTGGTGTCGTTGCCAGTCTTGAAGCGTGATAGTTTAGGTAGTAGTAGCAATGCGAGCACGGGCAGTGTCAATACAATAAATAACAATAGTAGTAACAATAGTAATAGCGGTGGCACGGGTAGCAGTATGAATGGGTCCGACTTTAGCAAGCAGCAACAGCAGAAGCACCAACAAATGATCGAACAAATGGCCGCCAATTTGAGCCTGAGTGACACCGGTGAGAACTCAGATGGAAGTGTGACTTGCTCCTATTGTGCGATATCGTTCATCGACAAGAATGAGCTCCGACAGCACTGTCAAACCGAGACACATCAAAATATGATAATGTCAGATGAAGGTAAGTTTTGTTCTATCGATGATGGCAGATTTCGAAGTTTATAAATTTTTTTTCTTACAGGACGCGACTGGAAGTGGAGACCACCACCTCGAGGATACTCGGCTGACTCCTATTCACTGTGCGAAAGCTACTCTGAATCACAGTCCTGCCACTATGGCAACCAGTGCGTCGAAGCTCATGGAGTCGATGAACTGAAAGAGTGGAAGGAGCGTTTCGAATATAGGAAGATGCGCGTACAGCGGGCCTGTGAAAAGGAACTGTATGGGAAGAGCTATACCGAAGAGTTGTTGGAGCGATGGGTACAGGCAGCCAGTCCCGATAAGGTGATGCGTGAGAAAGTCGAAGGTATCGACGAAACATGCTCGAATGAATTAGTAACTACTATCAGTTCAAAAGTTTCAAAGAGAGAATGGACGTTTGTGCTGAAAACCCAGCGTCATCTGCGAGCAGTGGCTCTGCTGCAGGACTCACATCGACACTATTTCTCGATAAAATCAATAGTACCGGATTTCCAAAAGACGAATAGCAAGAAGCCTTCATCGGCCACAACAGTGAAGCAACAGTCGAATGAAATCGAACTGAAATGTGATCAGGAATGGGTGGCGACGAATTACGATCGAACATTCAAGCCCAATCCGGATTCACCCATTTTAGAACATCGTATAAAAATTGCATTCAGCACAGACATATACGGAACGTTTCGTCAGTCGGTCTGCTTCGATTTTGACAACGAACCTGTCCTAGTTCGACACATTTGCGTGGATGTTGTTCCAGTTGGTGATGCCGAGAAAATCCAAGAGATCAAAAAGGACATAATAAGCTCGGCATCACAACGATGGGAAGAAACGAATTCAATTCTGGTTAAGTTCGAAACCACTATCGGATCGCATCTTAAGACTGAAGCGTATTTGAATGATCTGAGACGCGAAAAGGATCTGCTCGAGCGTTATCCATGCCCACGCGCAGCTACCTTCACTCTCACACAGTCGACTATCCTCGACAAACGATTGACTAGGAACAACTATCGATCACGAATCCATGAACTATTATATGTGGAGGAAATTGCACGTTATGAACAAATAGCAAGGTACAACCTTTCGACAAAGCTCCGAATCACGTCCAATTACATGCTGACGCCAAGTGGTATGGCGACTAGTACGGCTAAATACTCGCACTCTGGCGAGTTATTTGCTTTGATGAGTCTCGGAAAAGACATCTCCGAGGACACGTCCGCCGGTCGTTTGATCCTCTCGAATTGCTCTAGCGTGTATCTATCCTCGTCGCTGCCTCCTGGCGAGTCAGATGTTGTGAAACCTGAGGTATTCGAAGCTATGATCGAGGACAAAGGCAAAAATATGATATACCTCAAATTATCAGCCAAGTGTGTCCAAGGTTTGAGTCTTAAGCCCGACACCGATTTCCATGCTGACATTCAATTTCAGCTAAATCGGCTATCGTACTGTGAATGGCATAATGCCATCGATCAAATTGCAGACTTCCGAATAATTTTTCCGGAGACTTACATAGAGCCGAATATCCCCTGGACGCCGAAGAAACAATGGTCTGATATGTGCGACCCGAAACTGAATACCAAGCAGAAGGAAGCAATCAATGCGATTACAACGCCGATTTATTGTCAGCTACCTCCAATTTTGTTGATAGGACCATTTGGCACTGGGAAGACATATACATTGGCGCAGGCGATTAAACAGCTTTTGAATCAGCCCGATGCAAAAGTCTTGATATGTACGCACTCAAATTCAGCAGCGGATTTGTATATAAAGGAATATTTGCATCCGTGGGTGGAAAAAGGAACGAAAGAGGCGACCCCATTGAGAGTTTACTATCATAAGCGATGGGTAGCGACGGTGAATAGCGTTGTGCAAAAGGTAAATATTTTAATTTTTTTTAGGTTAAGCTTAATGCCAGTAGTCAACCTCATACCATCAAAAGCGTGAATTTAAAATATTTATATCCTTCAAGTACTGCATAATCGATGGTAACGGTAATTTCCGTCGACCCTCAATCGACGACATCCTGAAGCATCGCATCGTCGTCGTAACCCTTAGCATCTCAATGGAATTGGCCTCGCTCGGTCTGCCCAAAGGTTACTTCACACACATTTTTCTGGATGAAGCAGCCCAGGCAATGGAATGTGAAGCAATCATGCCACTTGCCCTGGCCAACGAAAACACACGAATTGTCTTAGCCGGTGATCATATGCAAATGAGTCCTGAACTCTTTTCGAATTTCGCAAAAGAACGTAAACTGCATATATCTCTACTAGAGCGTCTTTACGATCACTACCCTTCGAATTTCCCATGCAAGATTTTGCTGTGCGAAAATTATCGGGCACACGAAGCTATTATTAAGTTCACATCCGAACTATTCTACGAGCAGAAGCTGATTGCGTCAGGTAAACAGCCGCGTCATGAGAAATTTTACCCATTGACGTTTTTCACGACACGCGGCGAGGATGTGCAGGATAAGAACTCAACAGCTTTCTATAACAACTCAGAAGTGTATGAGGTGGTGGAACGAGTGTGTGAGCTGAAGAAAAAGTGGCCGAGCTCTTGGGGGAAAATCAATGACCAGAGTATTGGAATTATGACACCATATGCCGATCAGGTAAAGACTCTTGGAGCTTGAAATTGAGCTGATTAACATTGTGATAACGATCGATTGGCCTAATGTGGTTGGTTTTTTTTCAGGTATTTCGAATTCGATCAGAACTACGAAAACGACGCATGGGTGGAATATCTGTGGAAAGAGTGTTGAACGTACAGGGAAAGCAATTCCGTGCTATTTTCTTGTCGACAGTCCGAACCCGCCGCACATGTACGATTAACAACAATAGTGGCAATGTGTCAGATGACTCAGACTACGGGTTTTTGAGTAACTCTAAGCTGTTGAATACGGCAATAACTCGGGCGCAAAGTTTAGTGGCTGTGGTCGGTGACCCAGTTGCGCTCTGCTCAATTGGTCGTTGTCGTAAGGTGTGGGAGCGATTTATTGAGATATGTCACCAGAACAAGTCATTGTTCGGGATAACATGGTCGTATTTACGGTCGCAGTTAGACGGAGTAGAATTAAAGCGAAGCTATGTGCTAAACCCACTGGCTCCAGAATTCATACCGAGGTCATTGCAACCAGAATCTTATCTACGGCAACAAGCTCTTGCGGCAGCAGCTTCCGCCAGCCAGCAGATAATGCACACAGCTGTTCAACCATCTGTGAATCAGATTCCTCAAAATTTCAACAACCATCCGTATGGTATGTTAAATCAAACTTCAGTCAGCGGATCTCAGGTACTTTCGAAGTCCGTACAACCCCCAGTACCTCATACAAGTCCGATGCAAATGCGACCCATAGGACATCCTCAGCAGTCATACAATATGCCTGGTCCTCTACCTCCTTCTGCGCAACCGAACGTTCCTCAGCAGCAATATTCGCCGTACATAATGTGGCCGCAGCAGCAACAACAGCAGTCTTCTCAACTGATTCGTCCCAGCTATCCTCTACACACCCAACCGAATATGCCGCCACCGCATCAACATCAAATGGGCACAACTGCCGCAGGGGTTAGTCTGTGGGGTCCACCGCCACAAAATAATCCATGGGGTGTGATTCCGAAGCCTGGGGTCAACCCAAATGTAAATCCTAGCATGCGGCCTCCGCCACAGCCGCCGCAATTGCAAAATCAAGTAATGAACATAACAATAAACATGCGGCCACAAGGTGCAATTCAAGCTCCACCACCGTTGCAACAACAGCCTCATCAAATACAAGCGATGCGTAACCCACAAGATATATCGAACATGAACAAGTTTATGTATCCAAATCAAAACCCAGTCATGATGAATCAAATGAATCTACGAAACCAACTTCACAATGGTCCTCCTAGTCCAGCGGATGTGTCAAGAACCGGAGGAACAACCGCTGCTGGAATGGCAAACAATGCCAACTTACATTTACAAAATATGAACAACTTTCCGATGCACACTTTCATAGCACCTGCAACTCAGCAAAATATATACCCGAAGGAGAAAGAAATTCAATTTCTGAGTAACGTGCATAATATTCCAGTTAATTTGAATTCTGGGCCACTGCACCCACCGCAACCGCCTCCAGTGAATCCACAACCATTCCCTGATTTTAGTGTTCTGCTGCCTTCTAGTATGAACTTCTATGACATGGCGCTGGAGCCAAAAGAATTTCAGTATAAATGGTATCTGCATTTGCTGGAGCATCAGGGTCAGGAGGCTGCGAATAAATTCACTGACATCCTTAGGCAAGTGATGGCTGCAGCTAGCCAAATATCGACCAAAAATCTAGTAGGAGCAACTGCTCAACCAGGGCTGCAGCCTCATCAACCAGCGCAACTGCCCCCACAAATATCTGGTGGAAATGGACCAATGCGAGTTATTCCGCAACAACAAATCGGACAATTGGGCACAATAGCGAACAACTCATTGACGCTAGTAAATAGCTCTGGGGCTGCTAATAATTTAGATAACAATAACATCAATTTCAATCAGCAAATCGATTTGGTCTTCAACTCGTTGATGAATGGGAACGAGATGAGTCAGCCGATCCTGCGCGACCTCCTCGGAATGGTTGCGACTACACCGAACATGACAAGCGGCTCTAATAATGTAGTTATAAAAGAACCAGTATCACAGCCTTTGCAGCAACCACAACAACCGCCACTTGTCTCTCTCCCGTCTTCACAATTGATTAACAACGGTCAGCTAGTAACGAGTCCAGCGGCTGGCCCTGACTTAACGCTTTCGTCCAGAATTGAATCCGTTCCACTC